>JAANYP010002216.1:50000-182050 GCA_020465985.1 Centrapalus pauciflorus | reverse complement strand
GACTACGGAGGATGCAGCTTGACCGCGCCAAATCTACAACTTGGAGGTTGTCAGTTCCTAGGAGGGAGATTGGTATCCTGGCAATGCAAGAAACAAACATCGGTAGCCATTTCAACGTGCGAGGCCGAGTATGTTGCTGCTGGTAGTTGCTGCTCACAGGTTCTGTGGATACAACAACAATTGCGGGATTACGGTTTGGCTTACACTCAAACTCCTATTAGGATAGACAATCAATCTACAATTGCTATAACTAATAATCCAGTTAAACACAGTAAAACAAAGCACATAGACATAAGGCATCATTTTATTCGTGATTGTGCTGAAAAGAACTTAATCAAACTGGTAAAAGTGGCAACAGAAGATAATAATGCAGATTTATTTACCAAAGCGTTTGATAAGTCACGGTTTGAGTATTTGATTCAACTGAATGGAATGCGCAACCCAGAGTAATTTGACCTTAGTAGTATTTTATTTCCTTTTATAGTAGTAGTATTTCTTTCTTTTTATAGTAAGTTTGCTAATTTAGGAAAGTTTCTATTTTTAGTAAGTTTCTATTTTTAGTAGGATAGTAGATTATCATATTTTTATTGCTATTTCTTTATGAAAAACAAAAGAAAAAAGAGAGAAAATTACAAAAATACAAAAAAAGAGAATATCAGAAAAAAGAGTTAGGTCTTAGATACATAGGTTCAAAGTGACGAAAATTAGCACCGTCGTTACAGACTCTAAGTATTTAGGCTTTCACACATAATGCAACTAAATCCTAAGTGTTATACTTTACTTAGTTTGATGTGTTGGTAGGCATAATACATATAGGGAATCTCAAGGCTAATAAAATATTCTAGAATTAGTCAAGCGTGTCACTAACTTAGATATATGACCAATCGGTCTTAATTTTTATGTACAAGACATACAAACATTGAGTCTAAATGAGGTATGCAAACTTTCTGGGGATGTATGACAACATCAAATACATCTGAAAATGGATAGAATAGAAATATCATGTAAAACTGAGAGTCGAAAACATGCAACTCTGTTGTACGTAAGTACAGACCTGTTGTCTCTGTTTAGATTCGGGTTAGCAGACATGTCGCTTTGTTGTACGTCAGTACAGACCTGTCACCGCTATCTGCTAACTTTAAAAGAAAACCTTAAGGCGAACTAAGACACTTTGTTGTATGAAAATACAGACCTGTGTCCGATGTTTGTCTTTTAAAGAAAGTTTGCAAATACCAACAAGTTAGAATCTTTATCTGTGTGCCTTGATCATAAAAGTATGTCTATGTCTGAGTCACGTAAGATAATTTCCTGATAAATAAAAAGGCCAAGGGATATTCCGAAATGTAGAATGTTTAACGGGGTAAAATACCAACAATCGGCTAAATAGGTATGTCACAACAAACAATCAAAGGAATCAAAAATTCCTAAGTGTGAAAGTTTAAGTACTGAAAGTTAGTATCAGACATCGCTATCTGATTGAACCTTTCTTAGACTATACTCATCAAAAATATGTTGTTAAGTATTTAGCTTAGATTGTAAATTTTTCTTAAGTCTAGATTAAATTTTTGGTCAAAATTTTATTTTACTTTATTTTATTTTATTTTTACCTTAGTTTATTTTATTTTATTTTAGTTTAGTTTAATTTTTACTTAGGTAAATGGTCAAAAGTTACTGAGGGTGCATTCAAAGTTGAATAAATTAAACATTGCGTGAAATATCTGTTGCTTAGGGTAAAAGAGTTGGCATAGTTTATCTGGTTACACGATACCGTATAAAAAAGTTGGAAAAGTTGAATTTATTTCAAAATTTTTGAAAATTTTTCTAAGTATTGGTGGTTTCGAATCTAAGACAGACTCGAAGCAGTAAGACTTCGAATCTGTCAGTAGATTCGACTCTACACTTAGACTCGAAGGTTGGTTGTATAAATAGGTCAACAGTGAAGTCATTTAAGACTTACTGTTTTCGAATCTATACACTCGAGTCTAAAGGCGATTTCGAATCTATTTCTTCGAATCTATCGGATTTCTACTAAACGACATTTTGTCGACTTTGAAGACGTTGTGTTCGATTCTACAGACACTTCTAGGTATAATCAACCGGACTGTACAAGATTTGTATAGTTTTATACACAATTTTAGGCTAAAACATCAAATTTTGAAGTTTTATGGGTCAAAATAGGGTTTTTGCTAAATAACTAAGTTTGGACCTATAAAATATCAAATTAAGGGCATAAATCATTGATTAGAACCTAGTTGAACTAATGTATGTGATTTACCAAGTTCAAAATGGTTAAAATCGTGGGTTTTAGTTGAAAAATCAGACGTCGGGGCTTCGAGTCTATTCCTGGACCTTCGAATCTGTTCATGGGTTTCTCGAATCTGTCATTAGATTCGAGATGACCATGATATTCGAATCTGTCCATTAGACTCGAAAAGGGACTCTTCGAATCTGTCCATTACACTCGAATATGGACACTTCGAATCTGTTACTTTCGAATCTGTACTTTATTTACTTTGTTTAATTTAAATTTTATTAAACTTATGGAAATTTAATTGTGTTAGATTTTGTATTTAATCAAGTATAAAATAAAACAAATTTTGAATTTAAACAAGTTTATTGATTTTTAATGAGTCTAACAGTTTTATTTATTGTGCAGATATGGCAGTTCGCGCTTTTGTCCCGAAGCATAATATGGTCCTTAATCCAGATAATAATATCCCTGAGGCGCAGGGTTTTCGTGAAGTTTTGGACTTCCTAGCTGAGTCTAGGATTAGCTATGCTTTGTATCATAACATTCCAATTATAATTTAGTATGTACGCCAGTTTTACGATCATTTACAGGTGGACTGTACTGTCATCCCGACAGTTATCAGAACCAGAATCGCTGGCCAGCCTCTAGTCTTCTCAGCAGATATGTTGCGCCAAGTGCTACAGTTGGGTTCTCAAGAACAAGAAGATGGGCCTATTGACTTTCCATTAAGTATTAGGCAGACTGCTTTTCTGAGAATGGGCTACAGTTTAGATGTGACAAAGTCGTCATACATGAAGAGTGGCCTGATTGGGCAATGGAGATTCCTGGTGCACGTATTCATGGTCTGTTTTGCGCCAAAGAAAGCTGGCTTTGATTACATAGTATCAAAGATCCAATCTGGAGTTATTGCATTGGTATATAATCGGAAGTTCAGCTTTTCGCAGATGTTCTTCTCGGAGTTCGTTCATCAAATTACGGCTCCAGAAAGGGAACGATTCTTGTTGTACCCAAGGTTCATTATGATGCTGATAAGGTATTTCTTGCCAGACTTGCCGCCGTCAAATGATTTTCTGAGTGTTAACATTATGGACAAACGGATTTTCGCTGATTGTTCCTCACACCGAGGAAGATTGGCTGTTCCTGTTGCTCGTCCATTGTTCGGAGCTATAGTGGATAGGGATTTTCAAGCCCCGGAAGTTGCCAACTGGGCAGGGGTCGTTGAGTTTCCACAACAACAACAACAGCAACAACATCAACAGCAACAACAGCCTCGTGCTCGGCCGCGTGACCCACGACGCCGACAAAGACCAGCCGCGAGTCAAATCCAGGCTTCCAGGCCTTCTACGAGTGAACAGCCCCAAGCACAGGAAGCAGGGCCTTCAAGTGCCATTCCTGAATCTGAGCAGATTGCTCAAACCTTGGAAGAAATATGGGCATCTGGTCCACATGCCAATGAAGATGTGGCAGCAGCATTAGTGGATGAGCTGCTTAGTCCCCCAGTAGATACAGATGATGTATTTAGAGATGTGGAGGAATACGAGCCAGAAGGGGCAGATGACGGATTAACATCCTCGGAATCCGACTCAGAATCCGCGGACGTTCCGGCAGCTGCAGTTCCAGATATTCAAATTGGAACTTATGGTTCGAGATTGATTATAAATGAGGGTGGTTCGAGGAGGCGCGTGAACAGGGAATTGGAAGAGTCTGATTTTGAAGAAGAGGAAGTTCCTCAACTAGTGACAAGGCAACGGGCCAAACGTCACAGGTTCATGCAAGGATCGTCTTCAGCTCCTATAGATCAACCAGAAATTCCACAACATCAAGAACCTCAAACCACCACTCCACCACCACCACCACCTAAAGATGAACCGTATATACCATCACCGTTCATTCCTACTCCTATACAGTCCATTCCATCTGCCTCGACCACATACACTGACAATCAAAGGTTTCTGCAGCTTAAAGCTCGCGTTGACTTCCAGAATGTCCAAATCTTAAGCCTAACCAAGGCGATCGTAGAAATTCAGACTCATAATGCAAATCTTGATAAAGAAAATGCCGATTTGAAGAAGATTGTGGAGCAAGTCCAGGAAGAGAACGTAGAAATCAAAACTTTTGTTTGCGATCAGGCGGCTGAGATAAGGTCGATGCGCTCCCTAATTGAGCAGTTAATGAAAAATTTACAGGCTCAGGGGGAGACATCGTGCCGAGATCAGGAGGTGCAGAGAAGAGATGATAATGAAGGCGATGATCCCGGTGCGAATAAAGAGTTTGAGTCTGTAGATTTTCCTGCAGCTCAAGTTACACAAGTTGAGGGGGAGCCTAGTCAAGGCGAAGGAGAAAGGGGTGAGGCTAGTTCATCTAAACAACCTACAGACTTTGAGATCAGCGAGATGATTGAAGCGCTCATGGATCTTGAAGATGATCCACGGGATGTAGGTTTTGATAATGAAGATGAAGAGCTGGAAGAAGGGGAGTTTGTGCCAGGGGAGATAGTGGACTGGCGGTCGGATGATGAAGTACTTGCTGATGAGGATGATGAAGCTGACGAGATAGTTGTGCAGCAGAATCCTATCACTGATACTTACATGATTGATGGAAATAAAATTGTCGATGCAGATATAGTTAATGTTGCATTGAATCCCCAGCCATCGACAGAAGAACCTGCAAGAGAGCTAACTAATGAAGAAAAACGAAAGCTATTGTTCAGGGCTGAAGAGAAAGAAGCAGCAATTAAAAAGACAATGAGAGTTCCAGGTACTGGGAAGCTGTCGGAGCGAATTTTAAGCTGGTTCTTTGACAGAGATCTGCAGCTATTTATAATAAAGAGAAAAGACGGGCTTCAGTACATGAGGCAAACTTTAAAAGCGTTCAACTCCCTGCCAAAAATCGAAATCACTGCGCTAGCTTGGAAAGATCTTATAAACATTGGCAATGATCCCTACGCGAGCGTAATCGAAAGAATCATAAGAAAGGAAGGGAGATCAAGGAAGTTCGAACGTTTGAATCCAAGGGTCGGGAGAAGAGTTGAGGATCCGTCACGTATTGATCCTCTAACTGGACGACCTTGGATGAGGATTCACTATAAGCCGGCTAGATGTCTTAGGAGGGTTCCTCTCAAGCCAATGCCACAAAATATTCTGAAGAATCTGAAGTGGTGGTATGCTGACACGGAAACTGGGGAAGCGGTTATGGAAGACTTAGAAGAAAATGTTATTCTTAGAGTCTATGACCCGCTTCACCTGGTAAACCTATCTAAAGAAGATCTGCAGATTTTGTATAATTGTAAGATTTCCAGTGACGCACATATGGATACTGAGGCTAGTAAGTATGAAAATGTGGTCAAGGTATGCATCGAGAAAGGTCTGTATGCTGGTAGTGTTTTGAATCAATAAATAAACCAAGTTCTTAAATCAAATGTGTGAATTATTAGAAGCTATCGTCAAGGGGGAGTCTGTTGGTACATCCTGTGTGACGACAGCAGTCTAAGTGATCCTACATTGTGATTTTAGCAAGTGTGTGATATATAGGTTTATATATGGTTGATATTTATTAGTGTTTGAATGTTTGAACTTGATGTAACGTATTACAAGAAGTTCAAACATAAAGTACAAAGATAAATTCAATCATAAGTAATAACGTAAGGTTCAACACTTAGTTGTTTATGTAAAAGGCTAGATTCGAATTATATATGGGTTGACATTCGAATCTGTGATAGATTCGAATGTAACCATAGATTCGAAAGAAGGCTAGATTCGAGACAGTCAATATGGACAGACTCGAATGGGCCTTGGGCCAGATTCGAGGTTGGCCCACAACAGACTCGAATCAGGGTCTATAATTAGGGATAGACTCGAATAATTAGAGGACTTTTTGCAGAATTCGTGAGGAATTAAGCAAGAGGCGATCTTGAGTTTATCAGCTAGGTGAGTGCCGTTTCGGAGAGAATTAGTACGTAGGATCGTTCGTGTGTCGTTCGTTCAGCGTCTAATAGTCTCCGTGTTCCGTTAGTTGAGAGTTGTCCGTCTAACCGTCAACGAGGATTCCGCACTCGTTCACGGATCCGCGTCTAGATAGATCTTGCAGTCGTAGACCTTACACAATGGCAAGTCTACAACGGTTTCTGGAGATGGATCACGAGGTCGGAAAAGCAAATACTCCGCCAAAGTTGATGAAACTTGAAGATTATTACTGGTGGAAGGACCGGTTTGCCGACTTCACGCGATTTAATAATATGCGCATGTGGATTTGTATCGACGAGGGATACATTCCACCGACAGCTGAGGTCGAACGACGACAAAAGGTTGTTCCTTACTCTAAAATGAAGGATGACGATAAAAATCTGTTTGAAGCAGAGAACCTTGCATACGCTATCATTAGAATGGCGTTACCTCAGGACATACTACACACATTCCGTAATCAAAAGACAGCAAAAGAGTTGTGGGAGGCATTGGAAAAACGGTGTGAGCGTAACCCGAGGGTTAGAAGGAAACGAATGGAAATGCTCAAACAGCAGTTCGCAATCTTCAAAGCATTGAAGGATGAAAAGCAGGAAGACACTATCACGCGTTTCTATCATCTGCTAACGGAGTTAGACAGTCATGACATTTAGTATAGTGACACTGTGAAGAATAATAAGCTTGTGGATGCTTTACCGAAAAAATGGGCGATGTATGTGGCCTTAATTAAGCATGATAAGGACAAATACTATACTCTGACTCTAGAGAATGTTGTGGGAATGCTGAGGGCGTATCATTTTGAGCTACTGAAGACAGAAACGGATTATGATCAAGTTCAAGATCCAGCTATGTATTTCGGAAAATCAAAATCTTCAGTGGCAGCCGAAATGAAGACAGCTACAGCCTTCTTCTCGGGAGAAACGTCGTCACCGGCTGAGCCAGAAGAGTCACAAAGTAGGGCTTTCTTAGGGTTTACTAGACCAGAAGAACAACAGCATCAGGCTACTCCGGCATCTAAACCTCAGGAATATTCTAAGATGCCTATGAGCGCAAAATCGGCTGAAGACCATCTGAATCTGTTGGCTTCATTCGTGGCCGCTTACGGCAATTGCGTTCAGGGCAAAATCAACGATCCTGCACTTTGGGATGAAGATTACGATCAGGTAGACCCCGATGATCTTGAAGAGATGGATCTACAATGGCAACTAGCCATGGTAACTCAGAGAGTTAAGAGGTTCATCAAAAGGACGGGAAGAAATCTGAATATGAGTAACAATAGGTTTATTTTCGATAAGTCCAAGGTTAAATGTTACAACTGTCAAGGGTTAGGACACTTCGCTAGAGAGTGTCAGAGACCGAAGGTAGAAAATCACCAGGGACAGTATCAGAATCAGCAGGGACAGTATCAGACTCAATCGCAAGCGCTATATCTTCAGAGTAGTTCATCCAGTCAGGCGAATATAGCTGGGTTGTTATCTAATGTCACATCAGACAGACAGCTAGACGACACTTATGACTGGTGTACACATCCAGAATCGAATGCTAGAGCCTTTATGGCCGAAGTGACTGAGACTGGAGGTGAAGAGGCAGAGGAGATCAAAGGGGACAACAGTCAGAATGAAAGCAGTCCGATATGGGTAAAGAAGTTACATGATCAGACAATTATGGAGTTTGCCGCTCAGATGACCAACGTGGAATCCGATCATACCAAGTTAAGTCTGAACTTTTCTCTTTTCCATGAGTTGTGTGTTTTATGTGCTACATCTAATGATAGGTTAAATTTATTAATAGAATCACATCAAACCATATCTGCTCAAAATGAATCGTTAAAATCTGATAATGCTAGCTTAGTAGATATAAAGCAAGATCTTAGGGATAAGCTTAAGGCTGATGCACAGGATGTTATAGTTCTAAAGGACAAACTGAGCGAACAGTGTGTTAGGTTAGAACTCATGTATGAACATGTTGAGGCATTAACCAATGAGCTGAAAACCAAAGACACAGAGCTAGCTGAGTCTAAGGTAAAGGTAGCTGAGGCAAATAGTAAACTTGAAAAGTTTTGGAACTCATCTCTTAACCTAGGGAAAATTTTAGATGAACAACGTCAATCTAAAAAGCCTGTAGGTCTAGGATATCATGAGAGTCCTCCACCATTCAATGACAACTATGTACCTCAACCTCAAGAGAAAACTGAGAAATCAGTAGACTTAGAGGAAATACCGGAACCAGTGTCTGAACCTGTACAGGAAACTGCAACTAAAGCGACTGATAATAATGTCAAGATTAAGAAAGTTAAATTTGTCCCATCCTCTAGTGATAAACCTGTAGGAAAACACAAAATTGACTTTAATGATCAGGATGATGAACCAGGACTCGTTCCTGAATTGGCTTCTAGTTATCATAGGCTAGGACTCGTTCCTCTTCTTGTCGGTTGTGCTTAAACCGACACGTTTGGCTTCTGTGCACACAGCTCAGGACCCGGCCTGAATTCATCATGTTTTCTGAACATCTCGGTTCAGAACACGGTTTGCTTGTCAATTTATGATGGGTCTGTTTAAATGCCTATAGATTTTCATTGTATGTGTTTTTTGTTTTCAGGCATAATCCATCAGGTATATGGATTCGGGTTGCTGCAAGCATATGACTGGGAGAAGAGAATTGTTTTCCAATATAGTAGAACAATACTGTGGGACAGTCAAATTCGAGAGCAATCACCATGCTCACATAAAAGGATACGGGGATTTAGTCTTGAATAATGTAGTCATCAAGGATGTTGACTATGTTGAGGGATTATCACATAATCTGTTTAGCATAGGCCAACTCTGCGATAAAGGATTAGAAGTTACATTTAGGGCTAAGAACTGTAGTGTTAAGAGTAAGGATGGTAAAGAAATATTATCAGGTTCCCGTAACTCTAACCTCTACACCATAGATGTAGCTAAGCTTATGGTTAAGGATAGCATTTGCGTTTTGTAAAAAGCCTAGTCAAAAGATTCTTGGTTGTAGTATCGTAGGCTATCTCACCTGAACTTTGAGAACATCAACAAGCTGGCTACAAAACAACTAGTGAAAGGACCCCCAGAAGTGAGATATGAAAAAGACCATCTATGTGGGGCTTGTGAGAAAGGAAAAATGAAAAGACCATCTCACAAATCAAAACCTGAACGATCATCGAAGAGAGTGTTGGAGTTACTTCATATAGATTTATGCGGACCAATGCAAACACAAAGCATAAATGGGAAGCGATATATGTTGGTTATCGTTGATGACTACTCATGATACACCTGGTTTAAATTCTTGCGATCCAAGGATGAGACATCTCAAGAGATCATCAATTTTATTAAGAGTGTCGAAACTCAACAGCAGCTATCCGTTCAATCAATCAAATCTGACAACGGCACGAAATTCAAGAACTCGGTACTAGAGGGCTTCCTTCGATGCAAAGGAATCCAGCATCAATATTTTGCTGCTAGAACACCACAAAAAAATGGAGTAATAGAATAGCGTAACCATACCCTTGTGGATGCTGCACGTACAATGCTGACTTATTCAAAGCTACCTCCATTCTTGTGGGCCGAAGCCGTGTCAACAGCTTGCTACACGCAGAATCGCTCCATAATCCATAAACATTTCAATAAAACTCCATATCAACTCTTTTTGAATAGAGTACCTTTTATCGAATACTTAAGTGTATATGGTTGCAGGTGCTACGTGCTTAATGACAAAGATAACCTCGGCAAATTCAACGATAAGGCAGATGAAGCGATCTGGATACTCATCCAACTTGAAGGCATATCGTGCATTTAACACTCACACCACATGAGTCAATGAGAGTGTCCATGTCACATTCGATTAAATGGCTGAACTGGCACCTGAAGTTGATCAATCAGGACCACCCATCACACCAATGCCTGGAGACTCTTCTTCTTCTTAATCTACTTCTTTTTCTCCTTCTGCTTTAGTTAATTTATCTTATCCTTTTTATGTAGAATTTTTTGGTCCTAATACTAATACTTCTAATGTTTCTTCTACTGTAGTAAACATATCCAACGATTCAACTGCGCATCAAGTTCCATCTGATCCTTCTTCATCCACTTCATATCCTCATCCATCCACTTCATTCACTGACACATCTCCAGTTGAATCTACTCCAGATATACCCTCACACATAATATCAAACATCATTCCTACACCTGAGCACATTGAACCTGAACCGGAACCAGTGGTACCTTCTTTCGAAACCATTGACCATGACTCATCATCCATTCCCACACTCACCACTGAGGTTCCATCTCGTTCACCCCTTCCACACGAGACAAAATGAACCCGGAGTCACCCAACCGATCAAATTATTGGTGATGTCTCGACCGATGTCCAAACCCGAAGGGCGTCTGCTAATGAATGTCTCTTTGCGTCATTCCATAGTATGATAGAGCCTGCTCGTGAGGATGAAACCTTGAAAGATCCTGACTGGATTGTTGCAATGCATGAAAGCTCAACCGGTTTGAACAGCTCAGAGTATAGCGGTTAGTTCCCAAGCCCAAAGACCGAACAATTATCAGAACAAAGTTGATCTACAAGAACAAACGAGACAAAAATGGCATTGTGGTAAGAAACAAAGTTATACTTGTCGCCAAAGGCTACCGACAACAAGAAGGGATAGACTATGACGAGACCTTCACTCCAGTTGCACGGATAAAAGTTATCAGAATCTTCTTGGCGTACGCAGCACACAAAGACTTCAAAGTGTACCAGATGGACGTCAAGACATCCTTTCTTAAGGGTGAACTTAATGAAGAGGTGTACGTTGAACAAACACAAGGATTTGTTGATGCACATAAACCTGACCATGTTTATATGCTAGACAAAGCCATCTATGGTTTGAAACAAGCACCTCGCGCATGGTATGACATTCTCTCTAATTTTCTTATCTCTGTTGGTTTCAGCAAAGGTGTGGTGGACACAACATTGTTCACAAAAAGGGAAGGCCCGCACATATGGTAGTCCAAATATTGTCGACGACATTATATTTGGATATACTAATAGTAATTATGTTAGGATTTTTCTTCCCTAATGGAGTCCAGGTTTGAGATGAGTAAGATGGGGGAAATGAATTTTTTCCTCGGATTACAAGTCAAACAACTTGAAAATGGGATTTTTGTGAACCAGTCGAAATATACTCTTGACATTCTCAAGAAGTATAAGTTAGACTCTTGCACAAGTATCACAATTCCCATGGCTTCCAACTGTAAGTTAAACAGCGATCCTTCTGGGAAAAGTGTCGATAATACAACTTACATAGGGATGATTGGATCCTTACAGTATCTGACGGCCAGTAGACCAGATATAATGTTTTCAACATGTCTTTGTGCTCATTTTCAGGCCGACCCTAAAGAATCACACCAAACTGCGGTAATACACATTTTTCGTTATCTTAAGGGTACACCCGATCTTGGTCTCTAGTATCTAAAGGGAACGGATTATGATCTTATTACCTTTTCAAATGCTGATTTTGCAGGCTGTAGAGTTGATAGGAAGAGGACATCAGGCGAAATACAGTTCTTAGGAGACAAACCGGTGAGTTGGTTATCCAAAAAGCAGAATTGTGTTTCAACATCCACAGCTGATGTGGAGTATGTAGCAGCTGCAAGCTGTTGCTCTCAAGTGCTGTGGATGAGAACATAATTACGTGATTATGGGTTCTCGCTCACCAACATTCCAATCTACTGCGATTCTCGAAGTGCGATTGCTATCTCTTGCAATCCCGTGCAGCACTCACGAACGAAACATATATCAGGAATCATTTTATTAAAGATCACGTAGAAAAAGGAACAATTGGGTTATATTTTGTAGGCACGGAATATCA
Organism: Centrapalus pauciflorus; assembly: GCA_020465985.1. NCBI lineage: Eukaryota > Viridiplantae > Streptophyta > Magnoliopsida > Asterales > Asteraceae > Centrapalus > Centrapalus pauciflorus. Next base: position 169,974 of record JAANYP010002216.1, on the reverse strand, counting down.
ACTTGCTGAAATTTTTACTAAAGCTTTAGACGAACCTCGTTTTTAGTTTTTAGTATCACATATCGGCATGTTGAATCCACCTTTTAGGTAAATATCTAACATTGTCTAAAATCATTCTATTTCAAACATGCTTGTTCAAAATTCCTTTATTTTAGAAGATATCTGTTATTTAAATTTAAGAGGTGTGTCACAAAATTAAATTGCAATATTTCCTTATCTATGTAAATTTTTAATAATTTATGATCCTGACAAATTGCTATATGAATTGTTCATTACTGAGTGGGACGCAAATTTATCCAGGTTTGTTTGTATTATAAAAGGTTAAAATTTCACGAGTTTAATCTGAAAAGGAAAAGAAAAATGATAGGTCTTTATTTGAGGGGTAGTATAATTAGGATGTTAGTTCATATCTTTTGTCGTTTTTAATTTGTCCATAACTTTTATGTTTTAGGATGCTTAATATTTTATTTTTTTAGGTTTAATATAATATGTTAGCAATATCTCAAAAAGATTTTTTTAAATATATCAAAAAGTCAAAAATATTTTTTTTTAAATTCATTTTATGTTCAATTTAGTTTTTATATTCTGCACTTATTTTGTTTCTCAAAAATAATTTTGAAAAAATCCAAAAAGATTGTTTATTCTTGGGCTTAAATTTTTAAATTTTCAGTTTGTTGAAAATTTTTTTTTGGTGCCCAACTTTCTTTTAATTAAACAAGATCAGGTTGGCCCATATTTGGTTAAAAATCACGCGGATCCTAATGGCCGACTCGATTCGCCCATCCTTTAAATAGCCGGGTCAAACCTTTCTTCTTCCTTAAGTTTTCCTTCCTTCTTCTTTCTATCCAGAACCGTCGACCACCATCGCCGTTCCACCATTTTCAACCGATCAAGCTCCTCAAGCCACCTCTTTCACTCGTTTTTCTTGCTGTTTCGTGTATCTGCATCTTCAAGTAAGCTCTTTTCACTTTTATTTCAGTCCATAACATCATATTTAGTGTTTTTAAACTTATGATTTTTTAAGGTTTTTCAATTCGGTTTTTTAACCTTTTAGGTTCTTTAATCTGTTATTTGTAGCTTAGTGTAGTTATATAAAGTATTCATTGCATGAATTTACATTAGGATCTGCATTTTCATGCATATTAATGCATTTTGTTAACTATTCACATTGCATGTGCATGAACATTAAATGCTGAAAATATTCCAAGTCCTGAATTCGGACCAGTTTGGAGCATCCGGACTTCGGATGAATTTCCTTAGAAAATTTTCAAATATTTTAACTGTTTCATCCAAATTCGGACCACTGGGCATCCGAATTCAGTCCAATATGCATCCGAATTCGGTTCCTATCAGCATTGTTCAGTTTTCAATTATTTTTCTATGTTTTTCCATTTTCACCACTCATGCATTTTCCATCCCAATATCGGACTGAACCGAATTCGGATCACTGTTCATCCGAATTTCGGCTCATCCGAATGTCAACACTTAGCTTTTTTTTTTCAATTTTTAGATTTTTGCATTTTTATCAAAAATAAAAAATCCCAAAAATATTTCAAGTCCTTTGCACCATTGGTTAGAGTTATGATCAGTGTTTGAGTTAAAATGTATGTTCTAACATTGGTCTCTTAATGATTGACTTTGGACTTTATTCAGTATAATTCACATTCTACTGATTAAGACCTGATGCTTTAAACAGCACAGACAGCTTCCACTTTACACTTATCCCAGACTTGGTATCTATGTTTTAATCTGTTAAGTCTTGTATTCTAACTCTGTTGCATTTCTACAGGACTCATGGAACCCGCAGTAGTTCTCACCATTCCTTATTCACCCATCCCAAACAATAATGCCCAACTCCCCGAGGAGTCTATTCTACCTCAATCCCAATTTGTCAAGTTTTCCCCCCATAACTGGCCACTTGAGGTTTCAACCCTTCGTCGTGAAGCCGAGGATATCACCTTTGATATCTTCAAAGGCCACCCACTCTTTTACTCGCTGTCCACCGCTATATCCGTTTTTTCCTTTACCTCCAAAAATTTTGGCATCATCTCAACCTCGTGTCAGATGCCGAACCCCACTTCACCTCTACCATAAACTATGTCCCAGTCAAAATAACCCAATCAGCCATCCGCCACATTCTCCGCCTACCAGCTGAAGCCTTTTCTCTATCCAGATATGCCTTTGCACCAATCCCTTCTCTTCTGGAAACCCTTGATGAAATCAAGTCACTTGGTTATGATGGTCCACTTTTAAAGCCATCTGAGTTTAGAACAAAGAACCTTCGGGCACACTGGACATCATCAACAAATGTTTCACCGAGAAGCATTCAGGCCATGACTCTGCATCCATACAAGTTCTTTCGATGTTTGCCGCATTTGCGTATGACCGTCACTACGACTACACGACATTCATTTTTGACGAATTGAAAAGAGCCATTCTTGAGAAAAGAACCAAGCGAGGGCGTAAATACATACCTTTTCAGAGGTATCTGTGGAAGGTCACCTCTATCACGGATACGATCTTGACGCGACACCATCCAACGAGTGCGGAATCCTTGTTAGTGTCTTAACAAATCGATCACACACGGAAACCGGAGACGAACACGATGATAGTCGATACGACGAATGGCCTGACACAATGTATTTCTCCGAAAGACTCTCTGAAATCAACTCGAGCTCGCACGTGCACGAATACAAGCTCTGATTACGAATTTCACTAAAAGTCTAATAATAAAACTGATTAACACGTAATTTTAGAGATTAAGTTCAAACTTAATTGATTAAGTTCATTTAGGCCCAAGCCCACGAACTTGTCCAATACCCTACGAACTTAGCTTCACTAAGTTCGTCTCGGTATGGATAAGTTCGAACCCTAGCCTTTGAACTTATTCTAGAACTTATCTTTGAACTTATTCTGGAAACTTATCTTTGAACTTATCATGCAAATGTAAACATCATACACAATCATGATCAAACATATATGACTTGTATTATCCAAGCCTGATTTATTACACATGACTATCTATTACATACCTAGACCCCTATCGTCACACAGGGTGTACCAACAGACTCCCCCTTGACAATAGCTTCTAGAAAGACATTCACTAATCTATTAAACTAGGCTTATTTAAAATACTGCCTGCATATAGTCACTGCTCAACACAAACCTTCACAACTCTCTGATATTTTCTGCCTTCAGATTTCCAGCCTTAATGATAGAAAATTGGCTGATCTTGAAGCTTCTACAGATCATCCCGAGATAGGTTTATGAGTTGCAAGGGATCATACACTTTCAAAATTACTTTCTCATTTTGATCCTCCATTACCACCTTGGCTGTCTCATATTACTCAAAACATCCCGTGGCATCGCCTTTAATAGAACTTTCTTTAGATATTTGACTGGCCTGTAAAACATCTTCATCCAAGGTCTTCCGGTCAATGGATCTATCCTCGTCTCATCCATGACTCGCTTTCCAGTCCTTGGCTTTATTCTTTCAAACTTCCTAGACCGACCTTCCCTACGAATGATTTTGGCAATAACTTCAGCGTAAGGATCATCTCTGATGTTTATCAGTTCTTTCCTGGATAAGGCTTTTACTTCACATTTTGGTTAGGAGTTGAAGTCCCTAAGCCTTCTTCTGAGATACTGTAGCGCGTCCTTTTTCTTCAGAATAAAAAGTTGCAGTTCTCTATCAAAGAACCAACTAACTATACAACCTGACAGTTTCTTTGGACTTGGCATCTTCATCTTTTTCCTTATAGCCAAGTCCTTTTTCTTTTCCTCTTTTATAAACCATGATTTTCTTTTCTCTTCATTCGTAAGCTCCCTGTCCGGTCCATAAGTATAAGTGTCTGATTCATGATGTTGAGCTGATCTAAGCACTTCTATGTCAATCGGACCCTGATTTTCAAACACATATTCTTCTGTAATCGGCTGGCTCAATAGGCTATGATGTTTCGGGAGCCTTACCTTAGTCTTTATTACTTCCTGATCCAGATGATCCTGGCTCCCCTTGAAGTTCAGCTTGCTGAGCCGTCTCATGTGGAAGATCGCTAGATCACTGTTCTTCTTTTGGATATCTGGGTCACCTTCATCGTCATCTCCATCTCTACGTGCTCCCCTAAACTCATCGCCCCTGCAACTACTCTCCCCCTGAGCTTGATAATCTTTCAGTATTTGCTATACTAGGGTCTGAAGAGTTTGAATTTGAGATTGCTGGGCATTCATGGTGTCTTGTTGGGTAGTCACTTGTTGTTGTAGCTGATTGTTTTGTTGCTCCAACCTGAAGTTGTGTTGTTGCAACTCGTTCAAAGCTTATGAGAGCTGAAAGATTTGGAGTGTCTGGAAGTCTACTTTGCCTTTCAAGTCTGAGAATTGTAGATTTTCAGTAAATGGAACGGAAGTTGATAGAGTCAAAGTTGATGTGGATGGAGTGGTGGTTGTGGCGGATGGAACGACAGTAGAAGTAAACGGAGTGCCTTGAATTATGCATTGACGCTTCGCTCTCTGTTGAGTTGCAATCACTGCTTCTTATTCTAAAATAAAATATTCATCTCTGAGAGTAGGACGTGTTAATTTACGTCTGCTTACCACAATCCTAGACCCATGTGTTGCCAAATGGTGGTTGGATTAGCAGCTTCCCATTCCTCTTCTTCTGAACTAGAGTCTGACTCAGGTTCAGAAGCGGTCTCTACATGACCTTCAGATTCTTCACGACTTTCTGTGCCTGTAGTTTCCGCTACAGGAGGCTGATAATCATTGATTTGTCTAAAATATCATCTAAATCGGTATGCGGCTCCAAAATATCCTGTACAAGCTCCGCAGAGATATTCTCTTGAGCAGCTGCGCCTTGCTCAAAGATTTCCTCCAATGTCTGCATCCTCGGGTCAGCATTAGGTCCCGATGTCGAAGCCTCTGCTGCCATTGATGTTGTACCTGTAGAGGTAACTTCCCGAGCAACCGGTGCTTGTTGTGCCGGTGCTTGTTGTTGTTGAGGGGGTTGCTGAGGAGCATCAAGTATCCATTCATCTCCCTCTGGAGCAACAAAATCTGGATCTATGACTGCGCCGAATAATGGAGCCACTTGCGGCCTTACTTGCTCTGCCCTTCTAGCATTATGGGATTGGCAGTCAGCAAATATTCTCTTATCAATGACAACAACTGATGTTTGTTTCAAAAAAGTCGGTAAGTCTGGCAGAAAATGCCTGATGATCATCATGATAAATCTCGGATACATTAAAAATCTTTCACGGGTTGGGGCAGAGATTTGGTGCACGAACTCCCCGAAGAACATCTCAGAAGAGCTGTAAGGCTTGGTGTACACCAAAAATATCAACGCTGATTGTAGCTTGGACACCGTTGTCTAAAATCCTGCCTTCTTCGGTGCAAAGCAGACCATTATAACATGCACCAGGTAGCGCCATTGTCCTATAAGTCCGCTCTTAATATAAGATGCCTTCGTAATATCTTGAGCATAGCCCATCCTTAAAAGGCCGCCTGCCTGATGGAAGCTGGGAAGTCTATTGGACCATTCTCTTGCTCTATCGTTCCTAATTGCAAAATCGACCGCAGATGATAGGCTGAGAATGCAATCGGTTGGCCACCAACTATGGCCCTTATAAGCTTCGGAACATGGGTGGAATCAACTTGAAGAAATTGCCAGAATTGACGGACATACGGGAGAATTATCTGCTCGTTATGCGTAAGAGCATACGCCACCCGAGATTGTGACAGAATTTCGAGCATCTTTCTGTAAGGTTGAGCTTCTGGTAGCTGAAACTCAACTGCCATAATCATGTTATGCTTACTAAAGAACGCTCGATATCCCATTTCTGCACATAAATCAAACATATAAAATGTTAGAAATTGATTTTGGGAAAATTTAAGTTAATCGAACTTGTTCAGATTCGAACTTGATTAAGTTCGAATCTGAACGTCTTCAAACTTACTTAAACTCGAGAATATAAATCTTTGGAACTTACTTAAGTTCGAACAGTCTTTTGACCTTCGAACTAACTTAAGTTCGAGATTCCTATTCGAACATGTCTCTCTTCGAACGTATGGATATTTCTGACAAGTTCGAACATAAAAAACAAGTTTGAATCCTGATGAACAAGTTCGAAGTCGGCTATTTTGAACTTCAAAACCCTGATTTAAACCTTGTTAGACTCAATTAACTGTTGAATCTAGTCCAAATAGGTTCTAATCAAGTTTACTAAGTATTAATTTTAAGTTTTATAACCTAAAACTTCATGATTTGAACCACCTAGTTTATAGTTATTTTAAACATAAAATTTTCGAATTTTTGCCATAAAATAGCCTAGATATTTACTTACTTAGTTATTTGTGATGTACAACTACTAAATCTAAGTAGATGTTCGAGAAACTGAGTGAATCTTCGAGGAATAGTTCACAAATTCGACAATTCGATAAGTTCAAGACACAAGTTCGAGATCGCCCTTTTATGTTCGTGAGGATATGTTCGAATGTAGGTACATTAAATGAACACTGTTGACCTATTTATATACAAACTCCTTCAAACATACAGTTAGTTCGAAACTGACTTCGAACATAACTGATGTTCGAACTTAATTGAAAATTTTGAAAATTATTGAATAAAATCCAACTTTTTCAACTTTTTCACTTGACGAAAATTTTCCAACTTTGCGAGACATTCACACTAAGCAATATATTATAACGCAATTTTATTTCTTCAACTAAAATACATCCTTGTAACTTTGACCTTATTCCTATTTATTAAAATTAAGATAATTTAAGCTAAAATAAAATAATTCTCGGGCAATGTGACCTGGCCTCCCACAACGGAAGCACAGAGAATCCCTCGAAGTACAGGTAAAAGAAGTGTGGCCATACTGCCCACAACGATAACAACGGGACTGCTCCGGCATACAAGACCCGGAATGACGACAGCGGCATCTCTGGCAGTCTGTCTCTCAAGAAGAACTATCAGCTCGGCTCCCTGATGGCTGAGACCCCTGCCCCACACTGCTCTGAGTCTGGCTAGGAGCACTGAAACGTGACATCTGTCCCTGACTCTGTCCTGCCGCCCTCGATCCCTGATACTGAAAAGAACTCCTAGACCTGTGATCTCTGCCCCAGTCTCTGTCTCTACGGGACCCTGAACCCTGCCCCTGAACCTGCTGCTGCTCGGGCTGACTCTCCCTTTGGGAATCCTGCGGCTCTCGCCAATAGCTAGGGGACTGCTCGGATGTCCCCGTCCTCTGTCTCTGCACTGGAGCCTGACCTTTCTGCCTCTCAATCTCTCTTTCTCTAACTCGAGCCAACTCCAAGGCCCTCGCGAATGTAGGAGTATCGGGAACCCCAACGAACTCCTGGATATCAGATCGTAAACCATCAATAAAGGCATTAGCCTTACAAATCTCTGTATCGATGTGCTGAGGTGCAAACTGGGCATACTCAATAAATCGATCTACATACTGTTGAACCGACATGGTACCCTGCTGAAGGTGCAAGAATGGCGCTCCATCTCCCGGCGCTCATCGTGGGGGATGTACTGCAACTCAAAGATAGCACGGAACTGCTCCGAAGACATAGCATATGCTACAGATCTAGTCATCGAAGACTCAATGGACTTCTACCACTGCGAAGCCCCTCCTCTCAACAGATAGGTCACATAACCGACCATATCCCGTCGATCAACGTGGAAGACTCGCAAAGCCGCCTCTATCTCTCTCTCCCATCCGTAGCCGCACCCGGCTCGCCACCGCCTCTGAACTCAGGTGGGACTCCTGTCATGAAGTCCTTAAAGGATCCACCTCTCTGCGTAGAAGAAGACGCACCAGCCCCTGTCTCGGTACCAGTAACTGGGGGAGGATCTGATCTCTGACCCTGGTCTCTCTCGCGGTAAAACTCTGCTAGAACCTCTCGAATCTCAGATCTACGAATATACTCATCCCCAGCTGGCCTCTCCGACTCGGATTGCTCTCCGTGATCTGTCATAACTACCTGCACATATCACAATGGTAAGATAACAGATAGACCACCAAGCAATATACAATCAGCTAGGTCAGTTAATTCCGCTAAACTCAGTCTCGGGGAAGAATCCCATGGATCTGAACACGGTCAAAGCTCAAGCATCCACTGATACTTAATGCTGAAACCACAAGATCTGATACCAAGCTGTAACACTCACTTTTCCGTCACAAATTCCACGTCAATAAATAATCATAAGTGGCAACATCGCAAACATCTAATGCACATGTCATAGGATTAACAGAAAACACTGTTAATTAAAAACCTTTAATACAAAGTCCTCATCCATCATGTCATATGCGGCTACTGATATACACACAACAACTGAAATCAAACTAGCATATACGAGTAGATCAGATATAACAGTTCTCAATAGGTAATATCGACATGTAGCAGATTACACAAAACATAGCATTGAATACTCTCAGCTCCAACTTCGGCGGCTGCTGCGGCTGAGACCCCACAGTATGACTACTTGGGACACGGAAGACTCGAAAACATAAGCTTCGAAGCTCGTAAGTATGTAAGGGTTAGACTCTGCAACATGACAGCACATAGCATACACAAATACATATATCTCTACACAAAAGCACAGATACACAGAAGAGCTCAGAAGTCCATACACGTCTCATCTCAAGGGGACGCCGTTCTCCACCTAACAGGCCGCACACAGTAGCTATTAGCTCACAATAGGCACAGAAGCGACCTGGCAATAACACTGCTGTATCCATACAGTCTCATACTTCATGACTGGTTAGGGACAGTCAGCCTGTGCAATCACATATCACGGGCACCTGCAATTCAAACACATATAGCACCAATAGGGTAGATAGAATCAAACCTGCGCGCCACATCTCAGTCTCACACATATATCACAATCACATAAATGACTTGTAAAATGCACGTGTGTTTGACAGAACTCTAGTACTCACCGATTACCCAAAGGCAACTGAAACTCGAAACTCTATTGCGACTCGATACGTGATCGGCTAGAACTTGTAAACACTACGGATCCCAAATATTAACGCAATTCCAGCCGATGGACAACAAAACAAAGTCCGCAACCCCACGCAACTCAAACAAAACCCGACCCCAAATCTCGATAAGACCCTAAACTCAAACAAGGTGTGACTCGGAACAATCCCAAAGGAAACATCACACATTCGACCCAAAAGTCCCCTCATGAGACCCAAATCAGATTTCCCCCGCAGGCTGCGGCTCACGCTGCTAAGCCCCTGATGGTAGCGCCGCGACCAAGCGGTGGTCTGCAACCCTGACCTGCGATTTCCATTGCTGTCCAGGAGGTTTCAACCCCTCCCCACACGATTTCAGCTCCAAAATACATGTACAATCACTACATAACTGTGACACCCTTGCCACATTAACCAGCATTTACAATTCACCCAGGATTAATCACCAACATACAATTACATAATGATCTGATAACTTAATTAAAGTGCGGAAGCATTAAAGTACATAAATAAAATAATCCAAGTTTGTCAAACACCCTACGGTGCTACAAGGTTACATGTCTAAGTCTACATACTCACACTTCATTACAATCATCCCAAATTTATTACAACAATTGTCCCCATACATCTGTTACCAAGATAAACAACAGATATCTTCAATCACTTGAACAAACGACCTAGCTAGAAGGTCCTGCAGCAGATTTCCCTTTTCCTGTAAAAAGTCAACAACTGAGGGGTAAGCGAATGCTTAGTGAATACCAAATGATTTTACTCATGCTGCAAATCCTTATAATGCCACCCAAAGTAACCGCGGTAACACATACCGTATACTCCACACGTACTCAAAGTACGCAAACCCGAGTCGCAGCTCCTTCGAGCTGACCCTCGGCATACGGAAAACCAACCATCTGAGGCAGACATAACATCGGGGATGACTTATTGTCTATCCTGACCACAGAGGTGTCAAACTCTTGGTCATATAGCACAGTAGTATCAGTGTATAGATGTGACCACGCAGACCCATCAATAGGATGCACAACAAATGAACGGACATGCAACAAGTATGAATATGCATCAACATATACGCAAGTTAGTAGAGTGCCAAACGATAATGAAACAACATGCCTCAGCAGGCAAAGCAAACATAAATCAGATGCAGACATGTTAAAAATCAAAGGTACTCACAGTGGGTGCGTTATTAAACTTCAAGTTAATTTTATTTCTCCTCGGGATTTCAACCGGATCCACAAATTACCCCACTGTGGGTTAAACAACACCACAAGGGACCTGGTTAAGTCAGTTGTATCAAAACATTGTGTCAATAATTGTTTAATTCCATAAAACGAAATTTGATAAGTTTTGTAACTTTTTGACCCCAATTCGGATCCATGTCCGAATTAGGACACCACCCGAATTCGGACCCCCAATTCGGTCCCACATAAGTTCGGATAATCTCAAATTCGGACCATGACAAATTCGGACCCTATATCAACTTCGGATTACATATAAGTTCGAATCCCATCCTAAGTTCGAACCATGTTAAATTCGAACCTTTTGTCAATTTCGGACCATATCCGAATTCGGTCCCCAACCGAATTCGGACGCCATCCGAAGTTCAACACTTAGAATTTTTTTGCTATTTTAAATATCCTAAAATCCGGGCCTCATCCGAATTCGGACCAGATCCGAGTTCATCTCGGATCCGGATTCGGACCCCACCCCATTCGAACTTGTGCAGTTTTTTTAACATTTTCCAGATTTGAATTTCCATCATTTTTATCCAATGTTTGAAATAAATTACACCAACTTTTGATGATCTTGAATTTTAGAGAGAGAGAGAGCCGAGAGATGAAAGAGAGTGAACATGGTTCAAAATGAATGGAAATAATGATTTTCCCCCTTTTATTTCCTTCTTTCAAATCTTGGCACATTTCACCCCTCTACGTATCCGGTTCCATTAAATACTGATTTTATAAAATAAAAGAGTTTTATCTTTTATTTATTATCCTTAATAATTATTTTCACTTAATAATTAAAATTCCAAATTTCCATAATATGCAACCAACTTTATAATCAATCCAAATTTCGTACCAACTTTCATAATTCAACTTAAATTACATTAATTTAAAAATTCATCTAGTTAAACCTCAATTACAGTAATTTAAATCTGAGGATGTTACAGCATGGGCTCCACCATGCTCAAACTTCGTCCTCGAAGTTACTCGGATCCAAAAAGTTGCGGATACTTCTTCAACATCTCTGCCATTGTCTCCAAAGTGTGAGTCGCTCCTTTGTGATTGTTGGTACACCCTGTGTGACGATAGCAGTCTAAGGGTGTTAGCATTTTGTCTAAGTGATATTACAAGATATTGAATATTATCTAGTGTTTGATATATGTGGGTTTATATGTGTTTGATATTTATTGATTGTATGTTTGAACTTGATGTAATGTATTACAAGAAGTTCAAACATAAAGTCCAAAGAATAATTCAATCATAAGTTAAAACATATGTTCAAATAGAAGTTTGACTTGTGAAATTCGTATTTAGAGCAAATTCGAATTTACACATAAGCCAGATTCGAATTTGGTATAAATTCGAATAAGACTTTTTCGATTTTGTCAAGGGGACAAATTCGAATGGGCCTTGGGCCTGATTCGAGTTTGGCCCATGACAAACTCGAATGGGTCTCTATAATTAGGGATTAACTCGAATGATTAAGGGACTTTTGCAGAATTCGTGTGATCAATTAGCAAAAGGCGATCTCGAGTTTATCAGCTGATATTGTGTTCGTTCGGAGAGAATCATCGCGTAGGTTCGTTCGTAGTTGATCGTACAACGACGTGGTAGTCTCCGTGTTCCGTGTGAGTGATATATCCGTCAAGCCGCTAACGAGGATTCTGCACTCGTTGGTGTGTGTCGCGTCAAGATAGATTTGCTAGTGCAAGACCTTACAAGCGGTATCAGAGCCTACGGGGTGTTCTTCGTGTTCTTCGTGTTCAAAAAGATACATCCTAGGTTTCTTGATGCTTTTGGACGGTTAATCTCACGTATTTTTGATTTTTTCGAGCTTGTCAAATTGGATTCCGGGAAATACTTTGTTGTAGTTCACGTTTTTGATCAAAATCAATATTTTTATTTGTAAAAATATTGATTTAATCTGAAAAACGTGAAAAACTCAAGGTATTAGCCGTTTCTCGAATTTGCGGCGCTCGACTTTGTTAAGGAGAAATTAGGGTTTTGTTCATTTCCGAGTTTGACCAAAATACGCTTCTTTCGAGTTTCCTAAAAGTGGTTTCGAATTTGGCCATTTCGACTATACTTTGGATTTCGACTTTGCACTAAAGTCGAATAGGGGACATTAGGGGACATTCTAGTTTTCTTGGGTTTCGAATTTGAGTAGGTTTCGAATTTGAGTGATCTTTCGACTTTAGAGACCATCGAATTTGTCATTAATTTTGATTTTAATTGGATTTAAGAACTTAACTCGAATTTAATCCCAAGTAGGTTTAAATTTAATTAGATTCGAATTTACCTAAATTCGAAAGAATTAATTTAAATTAATTTCGAATTAAATTAATTAAGTTTAAATTCAATTATCTTTGAAACAATGGCAAGTCTACAACGGTTTCTGGAGATGGATCACGAGGTCGGAAAAGCAAATACTCCGCCAAAGTTGATGAAACTTGAAGATTATTACTGGTGGAAGGACCGGTTTGCCGACTTCGCGCGATTTAATAATATGCGCATGTGGATTTGTATCGACGAGGGATACATTCCACCGACAGCTGAGGTCGAAGGACGACAAAAGGTTGTTCCTTACTCTAAAATGAAGGATGACGATAAAAAGCTGTTTGAAGCAGAGAACCGTGCATACGCTATCATTAGAATGGCGTTACCTCAGGACATACTACACACATTCCGTAATCAAAAGACAGCAAAAGAGTTGTGGGAGGCATTGGAAAAACGGTGTGAGCGTAACCCGAGGGTTAGAAGGAAACGAATGGAAATACTCAAACAGCAGTTTGCAATCTTCAAAGCATTGAAGGATGAATAGCTGGAAGACACTATCACACGTTTCTATCATCTGCTAATGGAGTTAGACAGTCATGACATTTAGTATAGTGACACTGAGAAGAATAATAAGCTTGTGGATGCTTTACCGAAAAAATGGGCGATGTATGTGGCCTTAATTAAGCATGATGAGGACAAATACTATACTCTGACTCTATAGAATGTTGTGGAAACGCTGAGGGCGTATCATTTTGAGCTACTGAAGACAGAAACGGATTATGATCAAGTTCAAGATCCAGCTATGTATTTCGGAAAATCAAAATCTTCAGTGGCAGCCGAAATGAAGACAGCTACAGCCTTCTTCTCGGGAGAAACGTCGTCACCGGCTGAGCCAGAAGAGTCACAAAGTAGGGCTTTCTTAGGGTTTACTAGACCAGAAGAACAGCAGCATCAGGCTACTCCGACATCTAAACCTCAGGAATATTCTAAGATGCATATGAGCGCAAAATCGGCTGAAGACCATCTGAATCTGTTGGCTTCATTCGTGGCCGCTTACGGCAATTGCGTTCAGGGCAAAATCAACGATCCTGCACTTTGAGATGAGGATTACGATCAGGTGGACCCTGATGATCTTGAAGAGATGGATCTACAATGGCAACTAGCCATGGTAACTTAGAGAGTTAAGAGGTTCATCAAAAGGACGGGAAGAAATCTGAATATGAGTAACAATAGGTTTGGATTCGATAAGTCCAAGGTTAAATGTTACAACTGTCAAGGGTTAGGACACTTCGCTAGAGAGTGTCAGAGACCGAAGGTAGAAAATCACCAGGGACAGTATCAGAATCAGCAGGGACAGTATCAGACTCAATCGCAAGCGCTATATCTTCAGAGTAGTTCATCCAGTCAGGCGAATATAGCTGGGTTGTTATCTAATGTCACATCAGACAGACAGCTAGACGACACTTATGACTGGTGTACACATCCAGAATCGAATGTTAGAGCCTTTATGGCTAAAGTGACTGAGACTGGAGGTGAAGAGGCAGAGGAGATCAAAGGGGACAACAGTCAGAATGAAAGAAGTCCGATGTGGGTAAAGAAGTTAGATGATCAGACAATTCTGGAGTTTGCCGCTCAGATGACCAACGTGGAATCCGATCATACCAAGGTAAGTCTGAACTTTTCTCTTTTCCATGAGTTGTGTGTTTTATGTGCTACATCTAATGATAGGTTAAATTTATTAATAGAATCACATCAAACCATATCTGCTCGAAATGAATCGTTAAAATCTGATAATGCTAGCTTAGAAGATATAAAGCAAGATCTTAGGGATAAGCTTAAGGCTGATGCACAGGATGTTATAGTTCTAAAGGACAAACTGAGCGAACAGTGTGTTACGTTAGAACTCATGTATGAACATGTTGACGCATTAACCAATGAGCTGAAAACCAAAGACATAGAGCTAGCTGAGTCTAAGGTAAAGGTAGCTGAGGCAAATAGTAAACTTGAAAAGTTTTGGAACTCATCTCTTAACCTAGGGAAAATTTTAAATGAACAACGTCATTCTAAAAAGCCTGTAGGTCTAGGATATCATGAGAGTCCTCCACCATTCAATGACAACTATGTACCTCAACCTCAGGAGAAAACTGAGAAATCAGTAGACTTAGAGGAAATACCTGAACCAGTGTCTGAACCTGTACAGGAAACTGCAACTAAAGCGACTGATATTAATGTCAAGATTAAGAAAGTTAAATTTGTCCCATCCTCTAGTGATAAACCTATAGGAAAACACAAAATTGACTTTAATGATCAGGATGATGAACCAGTCCCTATAGATGCAACAAAAGAGCCAGACACTAGTGAGAAACCTAAGTCAAAGGGCACACACAAGAAGTCAATTGACAAAATGTCTTGCTTTAGATGTCACAAAAGGGGGCACGTTGCTTCTAGCTGTCCGCATAGGAAAGTAGACAATACACCTAAGACAGGGAAGGCAGAACAAGTTAAGCCTTCTACAAGTGTTGCAAGCACTAGTAGTTCTCAGAGTACCGAGAAAACTGTGCAAGCTACACCAAAAACGGCTGTGAAACAAACACCGGTGAAAGGGGGACCAAAAGAAGTGATTAGGACTAATTCACCAAATTGAGTCGTTAATCAATCTAGGTCTGGACCGCAACAACAAAATAGGAGTACAACACCTACCAGAGCTTACACTCCGGTTAGGTCACACACTCCTGTTAGACATCAAACACCGGCTAGAGCTCAGGGATATCAGTCTGAAATGAATTATAATCGTAATTACTCAAGAGCTCCACAGCAAATGCCTACACAAAGGCAAAGAGTGAACTTAAATCACTCGGCACCACAACAAACTCCAGTTCAAAGACCCAAGTCACCTGAAAGGAGAGATGGGTATTTGAAAGAGTTTAAGTATGTGGACGAGAATGGTATTACCAAGTCAGTTATGGCTTGGGTTCCCCGTGATAACTAACCTATTTTCTTTCATGTGCAGGAGATAACCACAGGTCTAAACAACAAATGGTTCGTCGACAGTGGGTGCTTCAGGCACATGACAGGGGAAAGAAGTCTACTTACAGACTTCAAGGGAGGGAATCGGGGCTTTGTATCATTCGCTGGAAATAAAGGAGGAAATATCACTGGTACTGGAGTGGTCACTAATGGGACGATCAAGTTGGATCAAGTTTATCATGTTGACAAACTGGTTCACAATCTCATTAGTGTCTCTCAAATCTGTGACAAAAAGATTTCAGTGTTGTTCACTGATACTGAGGCGTTGGTGCTAAAACCGGGGTTCAAGATACCTGAAGAGTGGATATTGATGAGGGCTCCAAGGAAGAATGACTTTTACATGCTCGACATGAACAAGCCGGAATCTTCAATGGGACCAATTTGTTTGCTATCTAAAGCTTCAGAAACAGAGTCGGTTTTATGGCACAGACGCATGGCACACTTGCACCTAAGGAAAATGAACTATATAACGGAAAAATGGATTGGTGCAAGGTGTTCCAATGAAGAGTTTTCAGTTCGAGGATAAGTGTCTACCGTGAAAGAAAGGAAAACAACACAAGAAGGCACACAAGTCCAAGACTCAGACCTCCATCACTGCAACATTCGATTTGTTGCATATGGACCTCTTCGGACCAATCAACAAAAGGAGTATAGGTGGTTGTTGGTACTGTTTAGTTATTATTGACGATTACTCACGTTTTTCTTGGGTTTTCTCTCTAGGTACAAAGGACGAGACAGCTTCCAAACTCATCGGGTTCTTAGACCAAGTGGAGAATTCATATGGAACAAGGGTTAAACGACTTCGTAGTGATAACGAAACAGAGTTTAAAAACACTGTAATTGGTGTATATTGCCTATCAAAGGGCATAGTGCATCAATTTAGTGCACCTTATGAGCCACAACAAAATGGGGTGGCCGAACGGAAAAATAGGACATTGATTGAGGCAGCAAGCACCATGTTATCGGATTCAAAACTTCCTACCATGTTTTGGGGGGGAGGCAGTGAATACCGCATGCCATATTTTAAACCGGGTCCTTACTGTCAAATCTTTGAACAAAACCTGTTATGAAATTTTGAATAAAAGGCCACCTAATTTAACTGGCTTCGAACCTTTTGGGGTACCATGTACTTTACTAAGAACAAAGCATCAACCTAAGTTAGATGAAAAGGCTGACGAAGGATACTTCCTAGGTTATGTGTCGAACTCACCAAACAAACGGGTTTTTAACAAAACTAATGGTACAGTAAAGATTGTGTATAACATTGAAGTCACAAGTTATACACATGAACCCCAAACAGGTCTTGAATGGATATTTGACTATGACAAACTGTTTGAGTCATTTAACATTCCTTTGGATGAAAATGTAGGTACTATCGAAAAGGACATGTCGTCGTTGAATCTGAATGACGAGGGTCATAGCTTTCCGAGGACCACTTTTCAACCAACAAATGAGCCTACTTCAACTGAAGATGGATCTCCAGAAGTTACTGATTCTGAAGTGCCTACAAACGATAATCAGACTACAACTGCTAACTCTGAGGAAAATGTTCATGAGGAAGGTAATGTGGAGTTTGAGGTCGTTCCCCCATTAGGAGAAATAGGATTTAATTTGGGAGATAAGTTTTCCATTTCCGGGTAGATCTTCTCATTGACAACAATAGGTGTCGGCCATAACCAAAGAAATTCTTTTTCAAAGGAGGTAATTCGTTCGCTCCAAACAATCCGAGAGTTGACGATATACAGACATCTAGGATCAACAAGAATCATTCTATCGAGAGTATCATAGGAAGTACTAGTGCGGGTGTGAGGACTAGGAGTAGTTTAAGTAACAACACTATGTTGTTGTCGATGATAAAAGACTCTGAGGCCTTTGATATTTGTCTCTATTCATGCTTTATCTCGCAAGTAGAGCCGAAAAACGTGCAAATGGCATTATAATATAACTCTTGGGTTGAAGCGATGCAGGAAGAACCATCACAGTTTAGGAAACTAAAAGTGTGGGAGTTAGTTCTGTTACCTCGAGGAGAAATAGCAATAGGAACCAAATGGGTTTTTTTAAGTGCAAAAGAGATGATCGGGGTATAGTCACTCGCAACAAAGCAAGACTGGTGGTAAAGGATTTCAACCAAGAGGAAGTAATCGATTATAATGAGGTGTTTGCGCCAGTAGCAAGGTTGGAAGCAATTCGTTTGTTTCTGGCTTTTGCTTCCTTCAAGGGATTTAAGGTTTATCAGCTAGACGTTAAGAGTGCTTTCCTTTATGGAAAAGTGAAGGAACTGGTGTATGTGGAACAGCCGCCCAGGTTTACAGATCCGAAATATCTAGACATAGTATATCTATTAGATAAGGCTCTGTATGGATTGCATCAAGCACGAAGGGCGTGGTGTGAGACTCTATCCAACCATCTGTTAGAAAATGGGTTTGAAAGAGGAAGGATAGACAGTACGCTGTTCGTGAAGGGAAAAGGAGAACACTTCATCTTGGTACAAGTGTACGTCGATGATATCATCTTTGGATCATCAGACGAGCAAATGTGCAAGGATTTTGAAAAGGTGATGAAGTCAAAATTCGAGATGAGTGCAATGGGTGAGTTGAATTTCTTTCTGGGTTTGCAAGTTGACCAAAAGAAGGAGGGGATGTTTATCCATCAGACGAAGTATATCTACGATATATTAGAGCGCTTCAGGATGGAAGGAACAAAGCTGACAGCTCATTTCAGCACGCCGATTCAAGTGAATCACAATCTCGGACGGGGTACTGAAAGTGATAACGATGTGGATCCGACGTTATATCGGGCCATGATTGGGTCACTTATGTATTTAACTGCTTCAAGACCTGATATTATGTTTGCTGTTTGTATTTGTGTTAGGTTTCAAACTAATCCAAAAGAGATGCACATGAAAGCTGTGAAGCGGATTCCACGATACCTCAAGTCGAAACCGAAGCTGGGACATTGGTATCACGCGGAGGGCGATCTGGAATTGGAGGTGTTCACGGATTCAGACTACGGAGGATGCAGCTTGACGCGCAAGTCAACAACTGGAGGTTGTCAGTTCCTAGGAGGGAGACTCGTTTCCTGGCAATGCAAGAAACAGACTTCGGTAGCCGTGTCAACGTGCGAGGCCGAATATGTTGCTGTCGGTAGTTGCTGTTCACAGGTTTTGTGGATACAACAACAATTGCGGGACTACGGTTTGGCTTATACTCAAACTCCTATTAGGATAGATAACCAATCTACCATTGCAATAACTAATAATCCAGTTAACCATAATAAAACAAAGCACATAGACATAAGACATCATTTTATACGTGTTTGTCCTAAAAGGAATTTAATAAAGCTGGTTAAAGTGACAACGGATGATAATAATGCTGATTTATTTACCAAAGCTTTTGATAAGTCACGTTTTGAGTATTTGATTCAACTAAATGGAATGCGTAATCCAGAGTGAATTGACTTTTGTAGAGTTTTATTTTCTTTTATAGCAGTAGTCTTTCTTTCTTTTTATAGTAAGTTTAGTAACTTAGGATAGTTTCAATTTATAGTATGTTAGTAGGTTATTTTATTTTCCTGCTTCTACTTATGAAAAACAAAAGAAAAAAGAGAGAAAACCATACAAAAATTTAAAAAAAGAGAATATCAGAAAAAGAGTTAAGTCTTAGATACATAGGTTCAAAGTGACGAAAATTAGCACAGTCTCTACAATCTCTAAGTGTCTAGCTTTCACTCATAATGCACCTAAAATTCTAAGTGTCATACTTTATCTAGTTTGATATGTTAGTAGGCATAATACATATAGGGAGTCTCAAGGCTAATAAAATACTCAAGAAAAAGTCAGACGTGTCACTAACTTAGATGTATGACCAATTGGTCTTAATTTTTATGTTAGAGGCATACAGACTTTGATTTAAATGAGGTATGCAAACTTTCTGGGGATGTATTGCAACATCAGATACATCTTAAAATGGAAAGAATAAAAAAATCATACTGAGTTGAGAGTCAAAACAAGTAACTCTGTTGTACGTAAGTACAGACCTGTTGCCTCTGTTTTGATTCGAGTTAGCAAGATAAGTCGCTTTGTTGTACGTCGGTACAGACCTGTCACCGCTGTCTTGCTAGCTTTAAAAATAAACCTTAAGACAAACTAAGACACTTTGTTGTATGTAAATGCAGACCTGTGTCCGATGTTTGCCTTTTAAAGAAAGTTTGCAAATACCAAAAAGTTATAATCATTGTGTGTATGCCTTGATCATAAAAGTATGTCTAAGTATGAGTCACGTAAGAAAATTTCTTGATAAATAAAAAGGCCAAGGGATATCCTGAAGTGTATCATGTTTAAAGGGAAAATAATACCAACAATCGGCTAGAAATGTATGTCACAACAAACAATCAAACGAATCAAAAATTCCTTAGATTGAAAGTTTGAATACTGAAAGTGCGTATTTGACACCGCTATCTGATTGAACCTTTCTTTGACTATACTCGTCAAAAATATTTTGTTAAGTGGTTAGTATAGATTGTAAAATTTAAATAAAGTAGTTTAATCTATGTTTAATTTTGGTTCACAATTTTAACTTTAATTTATTTTAATTTTAATTTTAATTTTAATTTTTAATTGTATTTTTTACTTAGGAAAAAGGTCAAAATTACTGAGGGTGCATTCCTAGTTGAATAATATAAACATTGCGTGATAATCTTGTGCTTAGGGTAAAAGATTTGGCATAGTTTATTCCGTTACACGAAAAAGTTTTAAAAGTTGAAAAAGTTGAATTTATTTCAAAGATTTTCAATATTTTCAAAATTTTCAAAGTTTAAATTCGAGTTGAAGGTAAAATCGAATATACATTCGAATTTGGCAGACTCTTCGAATTTGCTGTTAAATTCGAAAGATATGACAAACTCGAAAGTGGTTGATATAAATAGGTCAACAGTGACAAGTCATTATCACCTACATTCGAATTTGTGTCTTCGAGTTTATCATGAGCGACTTCGAGTTTGTTCCTTCGACTTTGCCATTTTTCGAGTTTCATACTATTTGTTGACTTTTATCCATTTGTGTTCGAGACTACAAACAAATCTAGGTATAATCCACAGTGTTGTACAATATTTAAGTGGTTTTAGACTCCATTTGAGCCAAAATTAACAGATTTTGAAGTTTTAAAGGTGGAAAGTTTGTATTTCAAAATAGCAAACTTTGAACTGGTGAAACATCAAATTGACCACAAATATCTTTTATTAGAACCTGTTAGGACTAATGAATGTAATTTTCTAGGTCTAAAATGGTTAAAATCTTTGATTTCTGTTGTTATCAGTACCGACACCTTCGAATTTGTTCTTAAATTCAAATTTGATAGAGGCTTCGAGTTTGTCACTAAACTCGAAGATGCCTTTAAACTCGAATTAAGGATAGTTTCGAATGTGTCTTCGACTTTAATGTTATATTCGAATTATTAGTTTAAAATTTAAATCAAACTTGTAGTAATTCATAGGTGTTAGATTCTGTACTTATACAAGTACAAAATAAAACAAATTTGAATTTAAACAAGTTTATGTCTTTTTAATAATTCTAATATCTTATATGTTGTATTGTGCAGACATGGCAGATAGAATTTTCGTTCCTAAGCATAATATGGTCATCTCTCCGGACCATGTGATTCCAGAGGCTCAAGCTACCGCCAGATGGTGGATTTTTTGGTGGGATCAAGGATTTCATATGCGCTGTCACATAATATTCAGATAGTCATCCCATACGTTCGTCAGTTTTGGGATCATCTACAAGTTGACTGTACAGTAACTCCAACAGTACTAAGGACGAGGGTCGCTGGACACCCTCTAGTGTTTTCAGCTGACATGTTACGTCAAGTACTGCAGTTAGGCTCTCAAGAGTAAGAGAATGGGCCAATTGACTTCCCGTTATCAATCAGGCAGGCAGCTTTTATCAGAATGGGATATAGCCTGGACGTGGCTAAGTCCTCTTTCATGAAGAGTGGGCTGATAGGACAGTGGCGATATCTAGCACACGTTTTTATGGTGTGTTTTGCTGCCAAGAAAGCAGGACTTGATTACATTGTGTCAAAGATTCAGTCAGGGATGATAGCATTGGTTTACAATCAAAGATTTAGCTTCTCAGAGATGTTCTTTACCGAGTTTGTTCAACAAATAACAGCTCCAGACAGAGAATGATTTCCGCTATATCCGAGATTCGAAATGATGCTGATTAGACATTTTCTACCGAACCTGCCACAGCTGAATGACATTCAAAGTGTTGCGGTGATTGATAAACGCATCTTTGCAGATTGTCAAGCTCATCGAGGAAGATTAGCGAGGCCAGTGGAGGCACCAATGTTTGGGGCAATAGTCAATCCAGATTTCCAAGTTGGGGAAGGTGCCAACTGGGCAGGGGATATACAGTTTGCCACAACTGAGGCCTCAGCAACAAAGAAGGAGGCAAAGACCGTCTGCGAGACAAACTCAGGCTGCTAGGCCTTCCACAAGCCAAATGCAAGAGCCGGAAGAGGCCGGTCCTTCAACTGTACCACCTGTATCTGATCCGACGCTTCAAACTTTGGAAGAGATATGGGCTTCTGGGCCGAACGCGAATGAGTAAATTACAGCTGAGCTCGTGGGGGACCTTCTGGAACCACCGGAAGGGGAAGTTGACATTTTTAGGCAAATACATGAGTATCAACCTGAGCTAGCAGGTGAAGCCGAGTCAACTTCAGAATCTGAATCAGAAGATGGAGAAGAAATAGAAGTTGAGGCACCAGACACAGTGACCAAAGATCCATCCATTCATATAGGCACATATGGATCGAGATTAGTGGTGGTTGAGGAAGAGGCTAGAAGGGGAAGAGCCTCAAGGGAGTCAGAAGGAAATTTTGTAACTGGTAGTTACAACTGAACGAAACGGGGACCTTTAAAGGTTTTGAAAAAGGTTGGGTCCCGCGCACACACATTTGAAATTACCAAAATACCGTGCACACTTTGACAGATCAAGTGAATAACTAACAGTCCGAGAAAATGAACTAGCAGCTTGAGAAAATACTCAAGCTGTTAGTTGAAACTTATGCATCTTTTAATGAAACAGTGACTCCCCCTTAACAAAGCATAGGAATTCGATAATAATGAAAACAAATTAATCCATGTTTACCATACCAATATTTGATACCAGGAAAGTGAACCTTCCTACATCAAAAGGTTTTGTAAATAGATCAGCTAACTGATCATCAGTATGTATTTTGGTAACTTGGATTAACTTCTTTTCATTACAATCCCTTATAAAGTGAAATCTGATTTCTATATGCTTGGTTTTTGGGAATTTCACTGGGTTTTGCACAATGCTGATTGCACTGGAATTGTCAATATAAATGGGAGTGGATAAAAAGTTCATACCATAATCTCTCAATTGATTTTGAATTCACATTACCTGTGAGCAGCAACTTGCAGCTGCTACATATTCTGCTTCAGTGGACGATGTGGAAACAGTTGTCTGCTTTTTGCATTGCCAAGAGACCAGTCTTGCTCCTAAATATTGACATCCACCAGTTGTGGATTTTCTGTCAATGTTGCATCCACCATAGTCACTGTCAGAGTAGGCTGTTAAGGTAAGAGGAGAGTCTTTAGGATACCAGAGGCCTAAATGAGGTTGGCCTTTTAGGTATCTAAAGATTCTCTTAACAGCATCCAAATGGGAATCCTTTGGAGAGCATTGAAACCTAGCACACACACACAGACAGCAAACATAATATCAGGTCTAGAAGATGTGAGATACATAAGTGATCCTATTAGAGATCTGTACAAATGAATGTCCACATCAATGCCATCTTTGTCTGTATCGAGCTGCTTGTGATGATCCATTGGAGTGCTTGCATCTTTGGTGTCTTGATAACCAAACTTTTCCAGTATGTCTTTAACATACTTTGATTGACTTATGAAGAGACCAGTGGGTTTCTACTTAACCTGCAATCCTAGAAAGAAAGTGAGTTCTCCCATTGAACTCATTTGAAACTTTTTGTGCATTAAAGCTTCAAACTCTTTGCACAAACAATCATTTGTTGAGCCAAAGATGATGTCTTCAACATAGATTTGGACAAGCAGAATCTCAGCTTTGATGGACTTAGTGAAAAGTGTTTTGTCCAGAGTGCCTCTCTTGAACCCATTCTGTAGGAGATATGATGATAGAGTGTCATACCATGCTATGGGGGCTTGATGGAGACCATAGAGAGCCTTGTCTAACATGTAGACTTTGTCTAGATACTTGTAGTCCTCAAAACCAGGAGGTTGACACACATATACCTCCTCTTCAATTGTCCCATATAGAAAGCAGACTTCACATCCATTTGATACACTTTAAAACCTTTGAAGCTTGCATAGGCCAAAAATAGTCTGATGGCTTCAATTCTTGCTACTGGAGCAAATACATCATCATAATATTTGCCTTCTTCTTGAGTGTACCCTTGAGCTACTAGCCTTGCTTTATTCTTGATGACTATCCCTCTCTCATCTTTCTTGTTTCTGAACAACCATCTTGTACCAATTGCTCTCTTTCCTTTACGATGATCAACCAGTGTCCATACATTCTGAATCTTGTACTGTAGAAGCTCTTCTTGCATTGCTTCAATCCAGGATGAATCTTTCAATGCTTCTGATGCCTTTTTAGGTTCCAGTTGAGACATGTAACAGGCATGTTCAAAAGCAGCTAGACTGAATTCAGGAACTGCTTGTTCAGCAGCAGGAGTCTCATTGTGAACCATCTTCCTTGTTTGTACAGGAGTACTTGGATCACCCAGTATATGATTGAGAGGATGATACTTGTGAACTCTGAGGGTAGGCTCTTTTTCTGTCTGAAAAGAGGATCCAAGATTTGTATCATCTCCATCAGGACCAGTGAATGGTTCAGCTTCAGGAACAGCTTGACATGAATCTGGGACTGGTTCCCTTTGGGGTGGAGTTGTGCTCTTAGGACTTGGGAGTGGTACTTCAGTGTCTGGATTTGTATCATGTTGAGCATTCAGGACCCCTGGAGGATCACAAGACAGAAGTGGTATAGTGGTGTAATCATCCCAATTTGTTGAATTTGCAGCAGTTTGAAACTTTGTGCCAACAGCTTGAGAATTTATATTGGCAGCATGAGAATTTGTGTTGGCAGCTTCAATCCTGTATGCATCAGCTTCTGCAGTATACTCAACAAAGCTCAGAGAATTTGTTAGTGAATCTAAATCAAACAACCAATCAGGACCAGTGCCTGCATTTGCAGTATTTTCATTAAATTCAACATTGGCACTTTCTTCAATGGTTTTAGACACACTGTTATATACTCGATAGCCTTTGCTTTGATTTGAGTATCCTACAAAAATTCCTTCTTCAGCCTTACTTTCAAACTTCCCTAAGTGAGTCTTAGTATGAAGAATAGTACATGGACATCCAAAAGGCTTGAAGAAAGCTATTAGGGGACTTCTGTTGTGGAATAACTCATAGGGAGTTTTTCCTTGAGATTGAACAACTTGAACCCTATTCAGAACATAACAGGCTGAATTGACAGCTTCTGCCCAGAAAGTCATTGGCAGGTTTGAATCAGCTAACATTGTTCTAGCAGCCTCAATTAATGTTCTGTTCTTTCTTTCAGCTACACCATTTTGCTGTGGTGTTCTTGGTGCACTATATTGTCTAGCAATACCTTTGGACTCATAGAAATTGTTTAGAATGTGATTTTTAAATGCAGTTCCATTGTCTGATCTTATCACCTTAACTTTTGAGTTGGATTGGTTTTCTATCTTAAGGATAAAAGACTTAACTAGCTCAGCAGTTTCATCTTTAGATCTAAGAAAGTAAACCCAAGTAAATCTGGTGAAATCATCAACAATAACTAAATAGTAAGCCCTTTTATTCAAACTCAGAACAGATGTTGGACCAAATAGATCCATATGAATCAGCTGAAGAGCAGATGAGATTGAATTTACTTCTTTGGCCTTATGAGAAGTTTTGTGTTGCTTGCCTTTAAGACATGCTACACAATGATCATCACATGTGAACTCCTTTTGCGGTAAACCTCTTACCAGATTCTTTTTGACCAGAACATTCATGGACTTGAAGTTCATGTGACACATCCTTCTATGCCAAAGAGCAGACTCATTTGATGATGCTTTGGATATCAAACAGCTTAAAGTATTTGATTTGGATAAAAAATCTGTGTTCAAACAGTAGACATTGTCCTTTCTTCGTGTTCTTAGTAAAACAAAATTTTCAGGAATTTTGAAATCTTTTGAAAGGACAATGCACTCAGAATCTGTAAACAAAACAATGTTTTGTTTCTCACAAATTTGAGAGACACTTAATAAATTATACTTAAGCTGTTCAACATACAAAACATCATGGAAAATCATGTTGCCTACATTAAAAGTACTTTTACCTGTATCCTTACCTCCTTTTGAGTTGCCTCCAAATGCAACAAATCCTCCATCAAAGCCTTTGAAATTTGACGAGCACTCAGAATTGCCTGTCATGTGCCTAGAGCATCCACTGTCCAAATGCCATCTTGTTTTATGAGGAGACTGTGGTTGCCCTGCACAAATAAAAGTTTTGTCAGTAGTGGAGTAAACCCAAACCAAATTGGTTTTGGGTTGGCCTTGTGCATTGATATAACTAAATACTGTTTTTGACTTCTTATATTTAGTGAGATTTACTGATGGAGTCTTTGGACAGTATTTAGTGATTATATGAGGTATCCAGGGATTTTGATCATCTTTTCTTCTAACAGTCTCAGATGATTCACTAACAGTTCCAGATTGATGCTTAGCAGCTTGATCTGTGTTTTTAGTGCTAACAGCGTCAGTATTTGCACTAACAGCTTCAGAAATTGGCTTAGCAGTCTGATCTTTTGTATCAGCAGTTTGATCTGAAGATTTGTCCTTGACACACCATATTTGTTTAAAATTAATTTAGGCTTTGCCAAAACTTGTTTTTGGTGTGTGGACTGTTTTTTATTAACTTTTAAAAGCCTGTGATGAACTGTTTTCTTTGGAACTGGTGTAGCAGAAGGTTTGACCTTTGAATGTTTTGCCTGAGCAAGATTTGAATTTTTTTGATTCACAGTCTGTTTTGCAACAGCTGGTTTATAAAAACAATCCTTGGCCAAGTGATTCTTCCTGCCACAGTGAAAACACCTTTTGACTATTTGAATTGGAGAACCAGATTTTTCTTACAGTTTCTGGTTCTTGTTCCTTTGATTTCCCCTTATCTGCTGTTGTTTGGGAAACTTTTGAACACCATGCTTTTGGCATGTACAGACAGGAACATTGTTACCCCTTTTATTATTCTTTGAAGAAGATGCAGTGTTACAGTTAGAATGTACAGAAACTAGTGGAGCAGCATTGCATACACTCATCTTCTCTTTTCCTTTCTTATTGGGGGCTTGGATCTCTATGGGTGCACTCATTGTTTTGTGTTCCTTCTCAACTGTTGTGCACTCATACTCCCTGTTTTGAATATGATCTTCTTTAGATTCAGGGCTGGTATCAAGGATAGGATCTACAGTAGTCATAGACTCATCTAATGGTTCATTGACAAGTCTATCAGCAACTTCACTCATTGGATGAATGTATTTATTGTTGTATGGGGGTGGAGTAGCTCTGTAGCCCATGCCTTCTTTGGGATTAACCTGAGATTTTACCCTATCTTTAAATTGGACTTCCATTAGGTGTTCTAGCTTTTGATTTGCCAATTTAAAGTTACCTAGATCTATATTGACAGATTCTAGTTTCTTATTAGCCTCTAACACCTTTTGTTCAGTTTCTTCTACCTTTTTATTCAGAGATTCTATTTTCTTATTTAGCTCCTTTTTCTCCCACTCATGATATGTTCTATCATGTCCCATTTGAATCTCATTATCCTTATAGTCATTGATCTGTTTTTCAAGATCTTCTATGGCTTGCATTTATTCATATCTCCTTTCTTCCATCTTAGCTAGAGTTTTCCACATGCTCTCATTATGGTCTCTGTACTTTTTAACCATATTTTTGCGTGATTGAGAGCAGAGTTTAGAATTTACCTCAGATGGTAGTTCAGTGGATGAGACATTTTATGTTTCTGCCATTAGAGCTTGATTTTGAAACTCTTCCTCTGTCTGATCACTCCAGTCAAACACATTGTCTTCTTGAGAGACAAGTGCTGTTGATGATGATGTCTGATTGGGTTGTGGAGTCCTTGATGACTGTTGACCTTGAGATCTACATTCTCTGGCAAAGTGACCAAGCTTATGACATTTATAGCACTCAACTTTTGACTTATCAAAAGCTGGTTTGCCTTCTGTTCTGGATTGAAAGTTGGTCCTTCCAGTTCTTTTAAGAAACCTTTTGGCCCTCATGGTCAGCATTGCATGTTGCCACTTTAAATCCATCTCTTCAAGATCATCTGGATGAATTTGTTCTAAATCTTCAGCATTTAGAGCAAATAGTCCATCATTGGCTATAAAAGCCTCATAGTGAGCTTCAGCAGAGTTGCCATCACCACCTGAAAAGGAATCACTGCTATTAGATTTTTCAGAAGACAGAAGTGCAGTATTGTGATTATAGGAAAAGGATTTCTTTTTAGTATCAATCTCAGTTTCAAACACTCTCAGACTGTTGTACAGATCATCCAGTTCTATCTCATCAAGAGTGTCTTTTGTTCTCCATTGTGCAGCATAAACTGTCGATTCTTCTCCAAGAGATCTGAGAAACTTTCTGTTGACTTCATCTTGATCCAGACCGACTTTTGCACTTTCTAATTCACTGATCAGTTTGTTGAACCTGTCAAAAATTTGAGTAAGGTTTTCATTCTTGACACCAGAAAAGTTTTCATACTGCTGTTTCAAAAGATCCTTTTGATTTCTCTTGGTACTGGCATTACCAGCAAATCTTTTCTCTAAAGCATTCCAAAGAGAATGAGCAGTATAAAACTTTTTGAACTGCTGTTGATAAGAATTAGGATGGCTATTTGTAAAAGTGTAAGAGCTTTCACTTCATTCATTCTAGCCTTTCTTTCAAGTTCAGTTTTTGGAGGAGTTTTGACTGGTTTTCCCTCATCATCAAGTTCTGGATCAACTATAGGAGGAAATTCAACAGTTCCCCATATGGCATAATCAATAAATTGAATAAGCTGTTTAATCCTGAGTTTCCACATCTCAAACTCAGTGGGCTTGAGCATAGGCACTTTGAGTCCTTGCCCAGATCCACTGCTGCTATTTTCAAATTCCATTGCAAAAGATTAAAAATTTAAAAGAAAACTTTCGACTTTGAAAAACAAAGAACGACTTGTGGCTCTGATACCACTTGACAGGATCTAAAACTAATTAACCAAGACTAACTGATTTGGATTTATCAGAGTATAAATCAATAATCTTGCTTTGAATCAAAGTTTAATTAAGAAGTTTGCGGAATAACATTTAATTATTTTAACAAAAGCTTTCAGAACCAATGGCAGATAAACACAAGAAATAATCAAAACTGCTTGTATTGCTGATTTAAATGATTACAATCACCTCTAATCTGTTTGATTAGACGAAGAACACAAACTGTTCTTAGGGTTTTACAACCTTAGAGGCTTATGAAAACTTAAACAAAAAGCAATTACAAACTTGAATATGCAGAAAACTCCTATATAATAGAAAGACCTATTCTATGTATTTATATTGCTTCTTGATTTGTTTCCTTGAAGGACTATGACTTCTCTGATAGTAGATATGCTGGAATCTTCGTATAGATATCTTTTCCTGAAAATCAGCACTTTCTGTTTTTGAAACTGTTGAGCAGCTTGAATCACTTGACAGCTTGAACAGAGCAGCTCGAGTTGATTTGCTCTGGCAGCTTGAACTTTTACACTGGCAGCTCGAGTTTCTTCAACTAGCAGCATGAACTTTGGATTTACAGATAAACTCTACTAATAGTTTGAGAAGTCTAACTAACAGCTTGAACCTACTTAAACTATTTCCCAACAAAGAAGAAGTAGTTCCTTTGGTACCTATGCATAGGGCCAAAAGGCACCGTTTTATGCAGGGAGCTTCATCAGCCTCTGTTCCTGAGCCAGAAATGCCTACCTCTCAGCCATCAGAACCAACATCCATTCCGCCACCACCACCACCTGTT
Organism: Centrapalus pauciflorus; assembly: GCA_020465985.1. NCBI lineage: Eukaryota > Viridiplantae > Streptophyta > Magnoliopsida > Asterales > Asteraceae > Centrapalus > Centrapalus pauciflorus. The sequence goes on along the minus strand of JAANYP010002216.1, from coordinate 140,331 downwards.
CAAACATCCGTTCCCCCCCAATCATTCCAACTCCCATCCAATCAATTCCATCCACTTCATCAACCTTCGCAGATAATCAAAGGTTTTCTGAGCTACGCAGCAAGGTTGACTTCCAATAAGTCCAAATCTTTCAGTTGACACAAGCTCTTGGGAGATACAGAAGCATAACGCCAATGTTGACAACGAGAATGCTGAGTTAAAGAAAGTTGTTGGAAAGATTGAGGAAGAGAATCTGGAGCTTCAGACTTTTGTTGCAGATCAAGCTGCTGAGATTCGATCGAAGCGATCCCTAATTGAGCAATTACTGAAAAATCTAAAGGCTCAGGGGGAGACGAGCTGTAGGGATCCGGAGGAGCAACAAAGGGGAGATGATGAAGGCGATGATCCCAATGCACCAAAAGAGAATGAGCCAGTAGATTTTCCTGCTACTCTATATGCTAAAGTTCAGGGGGAGCCTAGTCAGGCTGACGTTAAAGGAAGAGAAGGAGGTGAGGCTGGTTCTTCTAAGACTCATGAAAGCGACATGATAGACGCCTTGAGAGATATTGAGGAAAAAATAAAGGATTTTGATTTTGAAGATGATATAGAGGAATTGGAAGAAGGAGAATTCGTACCGGAGGATGTTGTTTATTGGAGATCTGACGATGATGTGATAGAAGACGATGACGATAATGTCAACGAAGTGACTATCAATTCACAGCCTATCACGAAGTTATATGTGCGAGATAATCACAATGTGATTGATATAGATGAGATCAAGATTGCCTCGGTCGAAGACTCAGAACTTGAAGAAGCAGAAAAGGAGCCTTCAAGGGCTGATTAAATGAATCTGTGGTTCAAGAAGGAAGAAAAGAAAGAAAAGCCGAAGATGAAGAAGAAGATGAGAATTCCGGGTGCTGGAAATTTCTCAGGAGGAATTATAAGCTGGTTCTTTGACCGAGAACTGCAACTATTTATTTTGAAAAGGAGACATGGTCTTCAATACTTGAGGCGAACACTGAAAGTTTTGAACACACTGCCCAAGATTGAAGTGAAGGAGTTAGCATGGAAAGAATTGATCAATATCGGCGAGGACCCGTATGCTGTGGTTGTGGCCAAGATAATAAGAAAAGAGGGTCATTCTGGAAAGTTTGAAATACTTAAGCCGAGATCAGGAAAAAGAGTAGAGGATGAATCAAGGATAGATCCTCATACGGGAAGGCCTTGGGCCAGAATGGTTTATAAACCCGTCAAATGCTTGAAAAGGGTTCCTATGAAATCGATGCCACAGACGATTTTGAGTAACATGAAATGGTGGTACGTCGATTATGATACAGCTAAAGTAGTCATGGAAGATACACAGGACAAAGTGATTTTGAGAGTGTATGATCCACTGCACTTAATAAATCTATCGAAGGACGACCTGAAGAAGCTGCATGATCAACCTGTCTTCTTTCATGAAGAATGGAGGTATGAAGCCAGGAAGTACCAGAAGGTAGTAAAGGTTTGTATAGATGCAGGGCTATATGCAGGAAGCGGTCTATATAGTTCCTGTACTTAACCAAAATGTAAATAGTTATAAGCTATCGTCAAGGGGGAGTCTATTGGTACACCCTGTATGACGATAGCAGTCTAAGGGTGTTAGCATTTTGTCTAAGAGATATTACATGATATTGAATATTATCTAGTGTTTGATATATGTGTGTTTATATGTGTTTGATATTTATTGATTGTATGTTTGAACTTGATGTAATGTATTACAAGAAGTTCAAACACAAAGTCCAAAGAATAATTCAATCATAAGTTAAAACATATGTTCAAATAGATGTTTGACTTGTGAAATTCGAATTTAGAGCAAATTCGAATTTACACATAAGCCAGATTCGATCTTGGTATAAATTCAAATAAGACAGTTTCGATTTTGTCAAGGGGACAAATTCGAATGGGCCTTGGGCCTGATTCGAGTTTGGCCCATGACAAACTCGAATGGGTCTCTATAATTAGGGATTAACTCGAATGATTAAGGGACTTTTGCAGAATTCGTGTGAGCAATTAGCAAAAGGCGATCTCAAGTTTATCAGCTGATATTGTGTTCGTTCGGAGAGAATCATCGCGTAGGATCGTTTGTAGTCAATCGTACAACGCCGTGGTAGTCTCCGTGTTCCGTGTGAGTGATATATCCGTCAAGCGGCTAACGAGGATTCCGCACTCGTTGGTGTGTGTCGCGTCAAGATAGATCTGCTAGTGTAAGACCTTACAGTGATGGTTCCAACGTACAAGCACCATCTCTATCTCTTTGCTTCTTAATTTCTTCACTTTTGTATCTAACACACACTCCGGCTCTTCAACATACCGGAGCCTTTCATCAATCTGCAGCTCAGTGTGATCGGCCCAATCCTCATTTCTTGGTAGTGAATGACTTCCTGAGATTTTCTACATGGAACACCGGATGTATGCCCGACATCTCTTCAGGCAACTCCAAACGGTAAGACTGTTTTCCAACTTTCTCTATTATTCTGAATTGTCCGACAAATCTCGGAGCCAACTTTCCACTTTTCACAAATCGTGTAACACCTCTCATAGGTGACACTTTAAGATATACCCAATCATTTACCTGAAAGTTGATCGGTTTATGCCACCTATCATGATAACTTTTCTGACGATCTTGGGCTGCTTTCATATTATGTCGCACCAACTGTATCTTCTCGTTTGTCTCCTGTAACAAAGCCGGCCCAACAATCAGCTTAAGATGTGTTTGATGAAGCTATACATCTCCCAGATAAATTGGAATAACTCATCATAATCATTGTGTTTATGTCTCTAACATAGAAATTAAGATCTTTTGGTCATACATCTAAGTTAGTTACACATATGACATTTTCTTGATTATTTTATTAGTTGTTAGGATTTCCTGCATGTATTATGCCTACCAACACATCAGACAAGAATGTGTATATCACATGGATTTTAAGGTGCATTATGTGTGAAAGTTAAACACTTAAAGTTTGTTAGACTGTGCTAATTTTCATCACTTTGAACCTATGATTCTAAGAGTTCTCTCATTTTTCAATATTCTCTTTATTTGAAATTTTTTTATGGTTTTCTCTTTTTTTTCTTGTTTTTCACTATTAAGTAATATAAGCTGATAAACTAAACTAATACCTTACTACAAAAAGAAAATCTACTAAGGTCAAGTTACTCTGAATTACGCATGCCACTTAATTGAACTAACAATTCAAAGCGTGACTTATTAAATGCTTTTGTGAATAGATCTAAATTATTCTCTTTTGTTGCAACTTTTACCAGTTTTATCAAGTTCTTTTCAGCACAATCACGTATGAAATGATGTCTTATGTCTATGTGTTTCGTTTTACTGTGTTTAACTGGATTATTTGTTATAGCAATAGTTGATTGATTGTCTATCCTAATGGGAGTATGAGTATAAGTCAAACCATATTCCTGCAATTGTTGTTGAATCCACAGAACCTGTGAACAGCAACTACCCGCAGCTACATACTCGGCCTCGCAAGTTAATACGGCTACAGAAGTTTGTTTCTTGCATTGCCAGGATACGAGCCTCCCTCCAAGGAACAGACAACCTCTAGTCGTTGATTTCCGGTTTAAGCTACATCCTCCATAGTCTGAATCCGTATAGGCCTCCAATTCCAGATCTCCATCAGCATGATACCAAAGACCCAACTTCGATTTCGACTTCAGGTATATAAGAATCCGCTTCATGGCTTTCATATGCATTTCTTTTGGATTAGCTTGAAACCTTGCACAAATACACACGACAAACATTATGTCAGGTCTAGAAGCAGTTAAATACATAAGTGACCCAATCATGGCCCGATATAAAGTCGGATCCACATCAGGATCACTATCTGTACCCGGTCCAAAATTATGATTCACTTGAATCAGAGTACTAAAATGTGCGGTCAGCTTTGTTCCTTCCATCCCGAAGCGCTCGAAAATGTCGTAGACATACTTCGACTGATGAATAAACATTCCTTCTTTCCTTTGTTCAACTTGTAAACCGAGAAAGAAGTTCAGCTCTCCCATAGCACTCATCTCAAACTTGGACTTCATAACCTTTTCAAAGTCCATGCACATCTACACATTTGACGACCCGAAGATGATGTCGTCCACGTATACTTGTACCAAAATAAACCCTCACCTTTCCTCTTCATGAATAGTGTACTATCAATTCTCCCTCTCTCAACCCCATTGTCTAAGAGGTGAGTTAACATTATCTCATACGAAGCCATAGATGTCTGATGTAATCCATACACATCTTTATCATGTCGATATACTCTGTCGGGATACCTGGGATCAGTGAACCCTGACGGTTGTACGACATACACCAATTCCTTCACCTTGCCGTACATGAATGCACTCTTGACGTCGAGTTGATATACCTTAAACCCTTTGAAGGACGCGAAAGCCAGAAACAGTCGAATCGCCTCAAGCCTCGCCACGGGTGCAAACACTTTGTTATAATCTATTCCCTCTTCCTGGTTGAACCCTTTTAAAGACCCATTTGGTCCCTATAGCAACTTCTCCTCGAGGCAACGACACTAATTCCCATACTTCAAGTTCTCTGAACTGTGACAGTTCCCCTTGCATTGCTTCAACCCGAGAATTATCTTTCAGTGCCATTTGCACATTATGTGGCTCTACTTGTGAGATGAAGCACGAGTATAAACACGTGTGAAACGGCTCGGAGTCGTTGATCATCGATAACAACACTGTGTTATTATTCACACTACTCCTAGTTCTCACACCGGCATTTGGATTCCCTATGATACCTTCAATTGGATGATCCTTGTTTATCCTCGATGTCTCAATCTCATCGACCTGAACATTATCTCCCAAGTTCGATCCTATTTCACCTACTTGGGGTATGACTTCTGACGGAGTAACATCTACCTCAAGATCACTATCTTCGGAGGTAGAGTCACTTGCCTGATTCTCATTCGTAGGTAATTAAGGTTCAGTATCTGCTGGAGGCCTATCTTCTGTCGTTTTAGTATCAGATGTTGATGGAATGCTTGATCTGGGAAAACCTCTACACTCGTCATTGAGATTCAATAATGAGAAGTCATTTTCCACAGCACCTGCATTTTCACTAAACGGTATGTTAAATGATTCAAACATAGAGTCATAATCAAATAACCATTCAGGACCAGTTTGGGGTTCATGTGAATAACTTGTTACGTCAATGTTAAATACAATTTCAACCGTTCCATTTGTTTTGTTAAAAACCCTCTTGTTTGGTGAGTTAGGAACATAACCTAGGAAGTATCCTTCGTTAGCCTTTTCACCAAACTTAGGTTGATGTTTTGTTTTCAATAAAGTGCACGGTACCCCAAAACGGTTCAAAGCCAGTTAAATTTGGTGGTCATTTATTAAGAATTTCATAACAGGTTTTGTTCAATGACTTGACAGTAAGGACCCAGTTTAAAACATGACACGCGGTTGAATCCGAGAGCATGGTCCTTGCTGTCTCAATCAAAGTCCGGTTCTTACGTTCTGCCACCTCATTTTGTTATGGCTCATAAGGTGCACCAAGTTGATGCACTATGACTTTAGTTAGGCAATATACACCAATTACTGCATTCTTAAATTCCGTTCCGTTATCACTCCTGATACGTTTTACCCTTGTCCCGTATGAGTTCTCGACTTGGTCAAAGAACCTAATCAGCGTGTCTGCTGTTTCGTCCTTTGTACCTAAAAAGAAAACCCAAGTGAAACGTGAGTAATCATCAGTAATAACTAAACAAAACAAACTACCACCTATGCTCCTTTTGTTGATTGGACCGAAGAGATCCATATGCAGCAAATCGAAGGTGGAAGCGATCGAGTTTTGAGTCTTTGACTTGTGTGACTTCTTTTGTTGTTTTCCCTTCTTGCACGGAACACACTTCTCATCGAACTGGAAACTCTTCAGTGGAACACCTTGCACCAAACCATTTTTTCTGATGTAGTTCATTTTCCTAAGCTGCAAGTGTGCCATGCGTCTGTGCCATTGTATAGATTCAGATTCTGAAGCTTTAGATAGTAGACAAATTGCTCCCATCGATGAGTCTGATATATTCATATCCAGCATGTACAGATCATTCACCCTTGGGGCTCTCATCATGATCCACTATTCAGGTACCTTGAATCCTGGCTTCAGCACTAACGCTTCATTTGCAGTAAAAATTACTGAATTCTTCTTATCACAAGTCTAAGAGACACTAATAAGATTGTGATCAAGTTTATCAACATGGTAAACTTGATCAAGTGTGATAGTCCCATTAGTGACCATTCCTGTTCCAGTGATATTTCGTCCCTTGTTTCCAGCAAATGATATAAAGCCCTTGTTCCCTCCCTTGAAGTCTGTGAGTTGACTCCTTTCCCAAGTCATGTGACGAGAGCAACCACTGTCGATGAACCACTTGTTGTTTAGACTTGTAGTTAATACCTGCAAATGAAAAAAAAAACAAGTTAGTTATCATGGGGAACCCAATCCATGACTAACTTGGTAATACCATTCTCATCCACATACGTGAATTCCTTCAAATACCCATCTCTCTTTTCAGGAGACATAGGTTTTTGATTAAGAACTTGTTGTTGTGCTGAGTGATTAACATTCGCGCTTGGCCTTCGGGCTGTCATTTGTGGTTGAGCCCTAGAATAGTTTCTATTATAATGGATTTCATTCTGATATCCTTAGGCTCTACATGGTGTCTGCTGTCTTTGAGGAGTATGTGACCAAACTAAAGTGCAAGTTCTTCTAGGTGTTTTACTCTTATAGCCTTGTTATGTTCCTGACCTAGATTGACTAGGGAGTCTATTCGGAGAATTAGTCCTAATCACTTCATTCTGTCTGACTGACACAAGTATTTGTTTAGCAGTTACCCTAGGTGTTGCATTCAAGTTCTTCTCAGTATGTTGAGAACTATTTGTGCTACCAATACTAGGTACTGGTCTTAAGGCTGGTTGATCTTGCTTCCCTACAGTAGGTCTAGACTCTGGTTTAGAAGATGTAGACTCTACTTTCTTATAAGGACAGCTAGACGCAACTTGTCCTTTCTCATGACATCTAAAGCATGACATCTTATCAATCGACTTCGTATAAGTACCCTTTGATTTAGGTGTCTGACTAGTGTCATTTTCTTTCGATTCAACTACAGTGTTCACTTCCTCTTGCTGATTATCACTTACAGGTTTAGCTAGTCCTAGTATAGTGTCACTAGTAGACTGCACAAACTTGACTTTCTTAATCTTTGGGTTTGTGGTAGACACCATAGTTGAATTATCCTTTTCAGATTCAGTTAGAGTTGCTACCTCTGATTCAACCGTTTCAGTGGTTTTATCCTGAGGTTGAGGCTCATAGTTGTTGTTGAACGGTGGAGGACTCTCCTGATAACCTAGGCCTACTGGTTTCTTAGACTGCCTTTGAGCTTCTATGATTTTTCCTAGGTTTAGGGATGAGTTCCTAAACTTTTCAAGCTTGCAATTGTCCTCTGCAACCTTGACTCTATATTCAGCTAGCTATACATCTTTAAGAGTAAGATCTTTGGTTAAAGATTCGACATGCTCGTACATGAGTTCTAGCATGACACATTGTTCAATTAACTTGTCTTTCAGAACTATCACGTCCTGAGCATCTTCTTTAATCTTGTTCCTTAAATCCTCCTTAATATCTAGAAGACTAGCGTTATCAGATTTTAATGATTGAACCAGAGCTGTTAAGTTGTTATGTGTCTCTAGTACTAGATTTAATCTATCAATTAAAGTAGCACTTAAAACATATAAATCATGGAATGAAGAAAAGTATAGAGTTACCTTTTTGCAGTTCGATTCCACATTAGCCATTTGAGCTGCAAACTCTATAATGGATTGCTCCTCTGACTTTTCCACCAACAAAGGACTTGATTCTGACTGCTGTGTGTCCTCTGCTTCTTCTTCAGCTCTATCCCCCCTGGTCTCAGTTACCTCAGCCATAAAGGCTCTAGCATTTGATTCCGGATGAGTGCTCCAATCATATGTTCCATCAAGTTGTCTGTTGGACGACACATTTGTTTACAGTCCAGCGATGGATGCTTGATTCCCAGAACCACTAGAGTGCTGTCTCCTTCGGTTCTGATTATGATAATCTTCCACTTTTGGCCTTTGACACTCACTGGCAAAGTGTCCCAATCCTTGACAATTATAGCACTTTACCTTTGACTTGTCAAACCCAACGTTGTTGCTTACGCTCATATTCCTTGCTGTCCTCTTCATAAATCTCTTGACCCTTTGAGTCACCATGGACAGTTACCATTTTAGGTCTATCTGTTCCAAGTCATCGGGATTTATTTGATCGTAGTCCTCTTATCAAAGAGCCGGATCGTTTATTTTACCTTGAACGCAATTGCTGTAAGCTGCGACAAACGAAGCTAGAAGATTTAGATGATCTTCAGCTGATTTTGCTCTCATATGCATTTTTGTGTAGCCTTGAGAAGTAGACGCTGAGTGATGTGGTTTTTCTTCTGGTTTGGAAAACCCTAAGAACGCCCTATTACTAGAATCCTCTGACTCAACTGGTATAGGCTCTTCTCCCGACAAAAATGTTGTGGCCCCCGACTTTAGTTCACTAGCAGCTGACGGTTTTGATTTCCCAAAATACATCTCTGGATCTTGAGCCTGATCAAATTCCTGTTCCTTCTTCTGTAACTTCAAATTGTATGCCCTCAGCGTTCCGATAACCCATTCAAGAGTAAGAGTCTCAAACTTCACTTCATCATGATTTATTAGCGCTGTCTACATCTCCCACTTAGCCGATAAAGCATCCAAAAGTTTTTCTATCTTTTCTGTCTCTAGATACTCAACACTGTGATTGTCAAGTTCAGTCAGCAGATGATAGAATCTAGTAATCGCCTCATCTAGCATTTCTGTTCTTCCCTTGCTTACCCTGGGATTTTCCTCAGATCTCTTCTCTAGAGCATCCCAAACTTCTTAGAAGTCCTGTGATTCCTCAATGTGTGTAGGATTTCCAAAGGTAACAACATTCTGATAGACGAAAAAGCTCGGTTCTCGGGCTCATAAATTTTCTTGTCGTCATCTTTCATGTTCTGATACATCAAGACTCTTTGTCGGCCTTCAAGCTCTTGCGTAGGAGGAACATATCCCTCATCAATGCATATCCACATACGCATGTCATTGAATCTTGCAAAGTCAGCAAACCTATCCTTCCACCAGTAGTAATCTTCCAGTTTCATCAGCTTAGGTGGAGAATTTGCTTTGCCAACCTCATGGTCCATTTCCAGGAATTTATGCAAAGTCGACATTCTTTCAAAAACTTTTTGTTTTCGAACTTAAACTTTTTAATTTAAAATAAACCTTTCGAACTTATTCAAGTTCGAATATGTTTAAATTTAAATTCGTTTATGAAATTAAATTCGGAATGATTTAAGTTGAAACTCATTAAGTTCGAAAGAGTGTAAGTTCGAGAAACCTTAGAATCTCTGACAAATTCGAAGTGAATCAAGTTGGTGATACCCTACGAACTTCTTACAAGTTCGAAACAACTTAAATTCGAAAACTCCTTAAGTTCGAATCCCATCAAGTTCGAACCTCTGACAACTTCGAAGGCTTTGACAACTTCGAAGCCCAATTAAGTTCGAAGAAACCCTAAAAACAACTTCGAGAGGACTGACAAGTTCGAAGAACCCTAATACACTGCTTAAGTTTGAGCGCCGCAAGTTCGACAAACGGCCAAAAATTCGATTTTTTCAAGATTTCATATTAAACCAATGTTTTTAATATTAAAAACACTGATTTCGACTGAAAAAGTGAACTAATATAAATTTTTCCCCGTAACCTCGCTTGTAGAACTCTAAAAACTTACAAAAAATGGTGATTTTCCGTAGAGTCGTGGTGTTTAAACAGGTCACACGTTGCCCCAAGTGACCATCCTTCGTTCGACCACAGCTCCCTCCCCACCCCCACACACACAGCACGTCGCCTCCGTGGTGTCCACCCCTGAACGAGCTGCCTTCGAGGCAGCTCCAGAAACTTCCAGATCTGAGCATACCTTAGTGGAACTAGAAGTGACGGAAGGAAGACGTGATGTTGCCCCACAAACGCCGTCTACATCAGGCCATCCCGGGATTAATCTCGAGAGGCTAACAGCAGCTTTACGTGTTGCTGGTGTTGTCACCCGGGTTGACTTGGACGCCCACAAGGAGGCTGCCGAAGAAAGACATACCACCATTCTATCATTCATTAAGGGTAAGGGTGTTGCATCTGAGGATCTGCCACCACCGGGAACCCGATCAGTCCAAGCTCAGATTTCAGAATTGTAAGACAAGATAAATGCGCTTACAAGGCTCATTTTACAAGCCCAAGAGCAGATAAACTCCAGAATGGTCCGTCTTGAGTCTGCAGTTATAGAGCAATAGTGCCGTCCTCAGGCTGAATCTCATGAATGAAAACATGACGATTAGGACGACCCAGATCGCCATGAGGGGGAGAAGCGACAAAGAATTCAGTCTGAGGACCCGATGATCATTGTAGGGGTAGCCGAATCAGAGGGAGCATATATTCCAGGGTCTGGGGAACAGAGGTACGGGGCTCAAGAGATGTTAGAAGACAAGCGTATGGTTGAAGGCCCAGCTCCTTTGGATCAAATGTCAGCTATGGTGGAGTATGATCCTACCTTAGAAAAAGTCAAAATCATATTAGTGCCAGACACAGACTCTGATATTGACGAAGACTATCCTCTACTTACACCAAAGCCAAAACCCTAGTCACCACAAAAATCCTCATCATCCTTTGAATTCCTGAATTCCCAACCCCATGTGCCACAAAAGAGATATTATCTGCTATCCGAGCTCCCTCCCCTACTCTCAAAGAAACCCCCCTGATCTAAAGTCCTCCCAAAGTCCAAACAATACCCCAACCTCAAGCCCAGGAGCCAGAGCCTTCAGGCACTAGAACTGTGGATTCTTTTGATGCTAGACTTAAAGGACCTGGTATTTACGATGAAAGTGTTTTATATTGGGTCAGCTGGTATACAAAAGGTGGGGTACATTCTTTGCCAGAAGAATTAAAAGAAGGACTTTGGCAAGAACGAAGAAGGAAAAATTTTAAATTACTTGAAGCCCCTCTAGTTGAAATAGAAGAACCCCCTGTTCAATGCCTAAAGGATTTTTTGAAAAAGTTCCCGGCAGAGCAGTTTTAGAACAAATTTTTGGAACTTACAAATGTATCAAAAGGTGAACAGGGAGAAAAGGCCAAAGGACAAATATTGGTCAAAGTCAAAGATCAAAAAGCTTGTCAATATTCATATGTACAAAAGAGCACTAGTGTTCACTCCTGCTTCTGAGGTGCTTAGAGAAGATGGAACAGTATAAGAACTGCATGAGAGTGATCTAGACTACGTGAATGTGGACGACGTTGAGTATTTGCATGATACATTGAAAAACAGAATCAAGAAACGTCTAACTCACATGACAGCAGTTGCCGCCCTTAATGAAAGCATGAACCCCTGCTCCATTATCATGTGTTTAAGGGACTTTCAAATGGCAATTGAGAGCACGCTAGTAAAATTTCGGTCTGAAAGCCCCTGAGCAAGACATATTTCTGCTAAACCATTACCCGGCGTTCAAAATTCTATTGAGAGGCCAGCCGAGAATTCTATTTTTGAACCAAAATGGACGGTATCGGTTTATGCTCATTGATGGTCTACCTTGTTACTCAGACGGAACTATCGGATTAGTCAGAGCCGAGCTCACCAAAAGAATACAAGAATATGATGCTCATACAAATCGTGAACTTAGATGCCAACCCTAGGAGATTCAAGAGATCCTCAGCAGCATAGAAATACTGAACGAGAGGCTACATCTTAGGCAAGTGACTTGATGGTTCGACGTCGTCCTTGGCCTCCGAGAATCTACAGATCATGCCCGAGTTCACCCACAATGATCGAAAAGGGGAGATTGTTGGATATTTAAATTCAATCTTGTGGCTTTCTTTTGTAATAAATATTATTAGTTTATTTCATTGTAATTTATTTCAAGACTTTGTTTGGTTATTTGTTTATTTAACAAGTAGAGGGGGATGTTATGTAATAGTTGGAAAGTTGATTTAATTCTCATATAAAAGGTACCGCCTAGGGTTTCACAATTTACATCACACGGATTATTGAATATAGTAGCCGCTATTTCAGAGAAAACCTTCTCCTTGTCTTTTTCATCATTATTCTGCAAATATTGAGTGATAATTCTGTTTGCCTTGAATATTGTGTCGGATTATTCTACGAGTGCTGAAATATATCTGGGAAATCATTATTAACAAACTTAATAAAGAAAAAGCGACGGCTCACTTTTTCTTTATTCTCTAACAGTTCATGCAAGATAGAGTGATTATTCTCTTTGTGTGATCGATTATATTATTGTTTATTAGTGTGAGTGCAAGATTACTTATTGGGACTACATTAACAGTTGTGAATTCATATTTCATGCAATTCATATCAACATTAACAATCATATGAACAATTAACACAATCACAATCAGTCTAATGCTTAGATTGAGTAGAAGAGAATTTTACATTGAGAGGTTCTTGCTTGATAATCTACTGTTCCTCATGCAAGCATCCATATCCAACTTCTATTCTTACTTCCATACATTTATAGTAGCACTTGACTACTATTTATACAAAATGACAAGATATGAGTGTTTACAAACCAACCCCTGAACAATTACAAATAAATTGTTTTCAACTCTATATAAATTGTACCCAACAATCTCCCCCTTAAAGATGAAAACGATTTTCAATTAGCTTTTTCTTGATTCTTTTCTTGAATATTCTTCTTTCCTTTCATCTTTTCTGAGACTTCAAATCTCTGTCTCTCTTCTCTTCAATCTCTGAATCTTCAGATAAAATTTATTTTTTATTGTTTCTCTCTGATCTTCACATCTCTTCTTTTCTGATCTTCTCTTTTCTTGTAAGCACACTCCCAATTGAATAACTTTCCTCTATCTATCCCTTTATCAATTGTCTTGATATGGTTTTGAAATTGTCTTCAGTTGACTTCAATCTACTCAACCGTTGTCTTTTAACTCTAGCTTTTATCCCGCTCATGATGATCATAAGAATTATGAACATGATGAAAAGTCTTCAGAGACAAGTGCAATGATTTTAAAGTAGGGGAAATACGACAACAATTACAACTTAGAAATTATTACAAATTAATTTTCTCCCCATCAAACTGATATCCCTCCCACTATACTAAACAGATTTATCTCACTCCCCCTCAAACTGATACATTTTCTTTATAAAACAAAGTCGAAGCCTTTCAACTTGACTTGAGGAAAATGAAACAAATTCATTTATGAAATAATGAGTCCAGGTCCACATTGGATTTCTTTTTGCACAATAGACATAATCTATGTGACCTACCTTAAGTGCTGGCGTAATGTTAACATTGGTAGGATTTCCAAATAGTCATTGAGAAATCGTTTATCATTAAAGAACCACTCTTATTTGTTCCTGCTTAGTCACTGTGGACTAGCTGATTATAGTCACGCAGACTGTCAGACTCGATATGTCCTAAAAGTGTATATTATAAGCACTAGACACAATGTGCATCAAATGAAATTGGAGACTGGAGCAAATGTCTTCCTTGTCTCAATATCAATAATATCCAAATGATATATCGATAGAAATGTGTTATATCTCCGTGATTATTGAAACAGAAATCTTTTAAGAGATAACTTAGTGGTTGGTGGGGTTAAGTGCATGCGTCACTGGGTCCATGACGTCTTTTTCAATATCAAGTCGCCTAGGGCTTGATAGATTATGTGGTTTACCTAGCAGACACTGTATAGGTAGAGTGTTCTTCTCTTTAAATCCTTTCTCAACACTCAGCTCTCAGCATTTTTCAACTAAGCTCCCTCCGTCTCACTTTTAAGTAATAAATTCAGTCAGCTTTATAGCGAAAGCATGATCTGATGCACCACCATCACCTTTTAATATCCCTCTCATTTACATTTTACCTCTGCTCGACCCTGTCAGTATCCCGTGATAATTGACACTTCTCAACTAATAAACCTAAAGAACCCTTACCCACACAAACTATAAGTGGTTTGCTTCTTGGGTAGGTCTTCCGGTTCTGGTTAGACCATAGAAGCGATATTTATGCCTATCACACAAATCCGGTGCAAAATCGGAGTCAGCAGAAAGATTTTCAGCTTTGAAGCTCAAGGGATATCAGAGAGATTATATTCAGATAATATGAGAGATATCAGAATGAAATAGAAAATCTGATATATGATATGAAAAAATCAGATTTTCTTGAAAGAATTAGCACTTGGGAGATAACAGGAGAATCCAGTAGAAATTGGAAGCATTGTAACAAAGAGAATCTCAGAAGAAATGAGATTAAGAAAATCAAAGAGATTAGACCAATTAACCTCAATGAAAAATTCAGAGAATCAGACGAAAAATTTTCTTTTCAGCTCAAAAATAAAATTTTATGTGTGCATCAAAAGTTTTTCATGAAAATCACACACAGTTTTTGTGAAAAATGTCATCGTCAAATTATCTGAAACTTCCCCTGGAAATAACCACAAAAAGTTAGTCAACTCATGGAAAGTAAATAGGAGCAAAAAATTATAAAAATCAAACTCCCTCTTTGTCAATTTCAGCTTCGGAGTTGAATTCAGGACATGAATTTCAGTAAGATTTGTCTCTTAGACTCGGGTTCTAATTTGAAGTGATTAGAAGCCATTTGTCGCAGAAGCACGGGTTTATGTCTGAAGTAACTGAAAGCCTGTATCTCTGGTTCTGTACTAAGAAGTACAAATGAAGATAGGGTTTTAGTCTGAAATAACTATAAACCTTTACCATAGAAGTCTGGTTTCTGGTCTGAATTAACTAGAAACCAATTTGAGTTGAAGGATGGGTCTTGATCTGAATAAATTAAGAGCCTATGTTGAATTGAACAACGGGTTCTCATCTAAAATGATATGAAACCTACAACCTGCAAAATTTAAGATATCTTTGGTATCCAAGTAGATTTGGATCCAGACTTGTTAGCGCTCTTGGGTACCCATTTCAAAACGGGTTTTGGTACCCACTTGTACTTGGGTTTAGGTACCCATTGCAAAGTTATAACTATAAGCTTCTCTTTTAAAAGTAGAAAACAAATTTCTTTGAGTATTTGAAAATAATATCTGAGTGTCTAAAGAAACTTGACTTTGAATGATTAGAATTTTCTGAACTCTTCTTAATGAAAAACTGTCCGGTTTTGGCATGTTTTTGGTAATACGTGGTTGTTTTCTTTAAAAATATTTTCTGATCAGACGGACCAGTATTTCCAAAAACTTTAAAAACATTAGGCTTTGAAGATTCGCCTATGTAAATTTTAACCGGAAGTTGTTCAATGATTTTGTCTTTGCCTTTATGTATCTTGAGAAGATACTCAAGTTTCAGCTCTGAAGATGAATCAAACTTAGCAGAGTTAGTTAGATTCACTTCACTTTCAGAAGACAAACCAGAGTGATCAACATTGGATTTTAAACACACTGAAGAAGGGGTCTTAACCTTTGACTCAGTTGATGAAGTAAACACATCTAATTGTTTTGTAAGATGAAGTATCTGATCTTCCAAACTTTTGATAATGACTAAATTTGAATTTCTGTCATGATCAAATGATTGGTAATCTGATTTAAAAGATTGTTCTTTGATTAAGAACATTTGTCTTTCATCTTCAAACAATTCAGATTTTGATTTAAAATCTTGTTCTATAAGTAAGAACTCATGTCTTTCCTTCTCAATCAAATCTTTAGTTAAAGACAACTCTTGTTGAAGAGCAAAAATTTCTTCATTTTTGTTTAAAATACAATTCTGATCAGTTTGTTTTGTCTTAGAAAGTGTATCTTCAAGATACTTAACTTTCATGTTTAGTTCAGATCTTTAAGACACAAGACATTTTAGTTGAGTTGTACTTAGAAAATTCTCTTGTTTAAGCTCATCAAGTTCTTTATTCAACTCAGATATTTTCAAATTAAGAACAGGACTCTCAGAACTTTGTTTTTCTTTAAAGCTCAAAAATTATTCGTTCAGTAATCGTATGTCACGTAAAGCCAAAGCTTTATCAGTATTTACCTGAACAAGAATGTCATAATTGTTCTTACGAATCTTTTCAGATTCAGTAAGTTTTGCAATAAGGTTAGACTTCTCCTCTTAAAAATTTTTATTTAAATCAGATATTTTTAACTGATAAGTAGAACTCTTAGACTTTTGCTTATCCTTTATGCTCTGACTTTTTAATTCCTCTTTTAAGATTTGAATTTCTTCGTTCAGTATTCTTATATCACGTAAAGCCAAAGCTTTATCTGTATTTAACTGAACGAGGATATCATTAATGTTCTTACGAATCTTTTCAGATTCATAAGTTTGACAATCAGCTCAGAGTTTGAAAAATTTTCATATGCCATTTTGAATTGCTTGAAATTGAATCTTCCAAGATCTTTTATGGAAAAACTGAGCGAATTCTAATAAAAAATTGATAAATTATTTAAGAAAATGATAACTTTTTGAAATGACTTTTTGACGATAAAATTTCTGTCTTTTTGCATCAAATTGCCCGTAACGTTTTTCTTGAGTAGTATTGGGCTTCGAAAATTTACCAAATTGTAGATCTCTATTTAAGCTTCGATTTGACTTATGGTAGGCCTTCTAACGATATTCAAGTCAAAAGTTATGGTCAATTTAAGCAGCAAAGGTCAAATAGTAAAAACTTGAATCGTGTGGGATGAAACTCGAATGTATAGTAAACAAACTCGATTGATGTAGCTCAAAACTCAATTGATGTAGCTCAAAACTCGAATGAAGTAGCTTGCAACTCGATAAAAGCTACATGAAACTCGAATAAGCCTTAACTATTTAAACTCGATTGAGTTACAAATGAAACTCGGGTGATGGTGTACTAAAACTCGAATTGGTCTATGTAAAACTCGAATGATATTATCTTGCAACTCGAATGATACATGATGAAACTCGATTACCACTTTATAAAACTCGAGTGAAGCATCGATCAAACTCGAATACTTCTTTGTAAAACTCGATCAAAGCTATGAACATAGAGTTGCCCGAGTTTTAACAAAATACTTCCAAAATCAAGTTCAAAAAATCCAATTTTCAACAAAAATCCACAAATTGATTCCAGATTAAAATCGAAGTTGCGGTTTTCACACACAAACAATTTTTGTGAAAACAACTTGACCAATTTCAGATTAAAATCCTTGAATTTGACAAAAAACAGTCAAGAACACAAACTTTTCCAAAAATCAAAATAATCCAAATTAAATTCTGATTGTTTGGAATTAAAATCTTAGATATATCTCAATGGATACGACTTTAAATGCTCCACCTTCGATCCAATTTTGGGAACATTTCATCCCGAAAATCAAAATCCAAAATTGATTTTCTGAATTTTGATAAAAACGAATGTAACAGTGTTTGACTATTTTTCAATATTAAAATTCAAATTCACTCAGATTCAGCCATATTTGGCTCTGATACCAATTGGGAATTCATATTTCATGCAATTCATATGAACATTAACAATCATATGAACAATTAAGACAATCACAATCAGTCGATTGCTTAGATTGAGTAGAAGAGAATTTTACATTGAGAGTTTCTTGCTTGACAATCTACTGTTCCTCATGCAAGAATCCGTATCCAACTTCTATTCTTACTTCCCTACATTTACAGTAGCACTTGACTACTATTTATACAAAATGACCACATATGAGTATTTACAAACCAACCCCTCAACAATTACAAACAAATTGTTTTCAACTCTATATAAATTGTACCCAACAGCAGTGTTTTAATTTTTAAGTTTATTTTGGTGTATTTAAATTTTTTTTTCATATATTTTAGTGTTCTTTTTATCATATAAAATAAAAAACAAAAAATATTTTCCTTTCTTTATTTATTTATTTGTTTTATTTATTTGTTTCTTTTTCTTTATTTTCTTTTTATCTTATTTTTATTTTATAAGTAAAATTTTTTCCGAAATCCATTTTTTTTAAAAAGGAAATTCGTCGGGATTCCCTATACCGGGTTGGGGGGAACCGGTTTTAAAATTCTATAAATCGGCCCTCCCCTTTCGTTTTTACCTTTTCCGGTTACTGTTCTTCATTTTCATCCCTTCAAAACCTTCTCCAAACTTATTGTTTCATCATCATACTTAAATCTTTTAAGGACATTTCGATTGAAGTATCATCTGAGAGTTGCAACTCTCGGATGACACTATATTTCGATAGTTGTGCCTTATTTTTTCTATGTCTGGAAACTTAGTGTTGAGCTCACTTGTTCAACGGTTTTAAGTCATGTATATAGGATGTTTCACTTGAATTAGTCTGAGTTGGGACTAGTCTTGATGACTTTGGTTCTTCAGATAAATTTCTTACTGAAAACTTATATGTAGAAGCCCTGTAACAAATCAGATTCAGTCTATCAAACGCCATACATGAGACATCTTTGAATAAGTCAAATCTATTATGCTAATATATATCTAGCTTTCATCTCTCTGTCTGGTACAATGGCATCACAAACTCATTCAGTACCAACCCCTCAGAACTCTGAACCTAACCACCAATCTGATTAGGAACTCACCTCAAAATCAGTAGCCCACCCTCCTCAAGCCTCAGAGCAAATTTTTCCAAAACAGCTTTGGCTCGAAATAAAACCCAACAACTTCTTGCTTGACCCAACCTTCATAAAGAAAACCGAAGAAGATCTGGACCTCCTCCTCTCAAACCTAGTAGTTGAGGAAATCCTGTTGGGCCACAGAATATCATATGTCCTAACTAGCTGCCCAAGACCCTTTCTACCTCAACATTACCTACAACAGTTCTAGAACACCATTACCTATCATCTTGACCCGGAAAATGAACATATTACGGGAGATATAGAAGACCACTTTGTGGAATTTCCGTTCCGAATTCAGGCACATCCTACAGCTTCCTCACCGCAGAGATTTTCTAGGTTAACCCGAATGTGGCGAAGAGCTATCTAAGGAACAAATCTGCCGATAAATCCAGCAACTGGGGTATGATGGACCCCTGTAAAAGGCATCTCAGTTTTATAGAAGAATTCTGCGGGACCGTGGTACTACATGTACACTATTCTGGATCAGTGCCTAACAATTAATGTGAGACCCTCTGATTTCTCAAAGGTCTCAAGTCAAGGCCCAGTAGCAACGCAATATCAATCAGGAGACTAAGATAAAATTAACAATTGCGGAATTAAAATTAATTACAAACAGAGACAAAATTTTAAGTAGCAAGGTACAAACATCTAGACTATTACATCAAATCAAATCACATAATATAATCTAGACCCGAACCCCAAAGCTCTGTCATCTGACAATACCAAAGTATTGAAATGGTTTCTAATGCCCTTCAAGCTCTTTCAGAGTCCTGACCTATGAACTAGGTCCAGCCAATCCTTTGCCTTTACCTGAAAAATAATGCAACAACGAGGTAAGCTTATTTGCTTAGTGAGAATGTAGAATTTCACATTTAACATGCAATTATGAACGCGGAAGCACATGCACAGCTCAATCTCGAAGGGTCATTGGCCAATTATGCTCTTTTGATGCGCGACTTTTGCTCAGCACCCAGTTATAAAACTGTTGTTGCTCTTGAGACTTTTAGACAAATTCATAAGGAATGCTCGGATGATGATAATCCATACACACGCATCATTAGTGGGGATCAGCCACGTACTGGGCTAGCTACCAGTAAAAGCTCTATATGGATATCATCGGAATGCTCAGCTCTAGCTACCCTCTGTGCTTTCATCACGTAAATCAGCACATCATAAGCCTAACATTAACCCAGCACTGAGCAATAGAGATGGTGTTAAGCTTAACAATC
This sequence comes from Centrapalus pauciflorus, assembly GCA_020465985.1. NCBI lineage: Eukaryota > Viridiplantae > Streptophyta > Magnoliopsida > Asterales > Asteraceae > Centrapalus > Centrapalus pauciflorus. The sequence continues at coordinate 120,423 of JAANYP010002216.1, read as the reverse complement.
AAGTGACTCGTCAAAGAATCGAATCTAGAAGAAGAAGTACTCAGCTCAACAAATCATAGTAAATATACTATGACAATATTTCAATAAGCTCAAGATCAGAATATCAATAAATCAGAATCATGCAACAAAAGTCTCAATTCACATAATATGCAGTTAAAATGAAATCTACAACTCACAGTTACTGGCTATTTGTGCTCTTTTAGTTTCTGGCTCAGGCTCTGTTGCTCAAGATCTGTAGTGGATAAGAACCACTATCTGACTTATGTCAGATTTTCAGATGCTCGTCATCTTGCTTGTTGCTCAATCTGTTATTAACATCATTTGAATAGTGGATTCAGTATTCATTCTATTAATAGTCTCAAGATTCGTTCGTTGGTCTTTTAATCTCAATATCTCATAACTTGATCATATGATCATCAATCCCATTCTTTCATTTATATTCTTTGTTCTTTATATTCTTTAAAGATCTTTGTATATATATATATATATATATATATATATATATATATATATATATATATATATATATATATATATATATATATATATATATAATTAATCATTAAGGCCCTTATTCTTGTTATTTTATGTGTTAATCACATGATTTATTCATATGTTTTCTAATTGATGATATTTCTTAAGTTTATAGATCTTGATTTTAATGATTAATCATTCATATTTATATAAGGAAATCTGTTGTTATATTTTGAATTATAAAAACCACATCCGTATTAGGACCATCCGAATTCGGACAATCCGAATTCGGATCATCCGGATTCGGTTCTAGGTCTTCCGAAATGACACATCCGAAGTTGGTCCGAATTGAGTCATCCGAAATATGAACCGAGATGGGGCACCATCCGAAATTTTGACACTTCATTCGAATTGTACAAGAAGCGCAGAGAACTCGTCGAGTTGGCTTGGTGAACTCGCCGAGTTCACGTCCGAAGTACGGACCCAAAACCGGATTCCGGACACATCCGAGTTCGGTTCTATTTCAGGTCCAAAACTTATTTCGGTTCTCATCCGAATTCGGTCCCAACCGAATTCGGATCCAATACTTATGAATTTTTGAAGAAATATTCAAGTGTTCTTGGGAACTCGCCGAGTTCCCCCATGAACTCGCCGAGTTCACATGCAGATATGCAGGTCGCAACTTACGGATTTTTATTAAAATTGCCCAAAAACACATTTTAGTAACATGCAATGAAATATAAAGTGGTGTTATCATTAATTAAGTGTTTTTATACAATTTTCCTTATCCATAACATCATAATTCATTCAAGATCATTCAAAATAGATTATTTTTATTTTTTATTTTTTTTTGTCAAAACACATTTTTACTTAAAATTTCAGATTTTGAACTTATTTGAATGAATTAATCCGTAGATTTTGTTTCTGATACTTCTGTTAACTTAAATTTACCATAATCTTCAGAAATTTTAAACATGCAACCTAAATTTCTTACTATTTAATCCTAGGTTTCGGTATCTAATATTGAAATTAGGGAGTTTAGTCAATAATTACCTCAAATTCGTGTGTAATCCTACATGCAACCGTATATTCTTGTAGTATTCTTCGAGATCTTCCCGATGACGTATAAATCTTGATGATCCGACGGTCGGTTTAGAAGAAATCTTAGAGAGATGTAGAGAGAGAGTAGAGAGAGAAAATCTTAGAGAGAGAGTCTAGAGAGAGAGAGAAATCTGATTTTCTAAACTTAAATTCCGTTTATATACTCTAACTAGTTATGTTTGCTACTTAACCCACTATTACTTTCGTATCTTATATATCTTTTATTTAATTATCTTAATAATTTATTAAATCATAAATCATAATTTAAATATTTATATAATTTAATTAAAATATTTCAAAGACTTAATTAAATTATAATTCAAAGTAATGTAATAAAATTACATTTTTGGTTCGATAATCAGATATTTATTTGGGCTAAAAGTTGGGTTGTTACAGAATGGGCTCCACCACGCACAAACTTCGTCCCCGAAGTTAGATATGTTCGAACAGACTTGGGCAGATAGCTTTTATGATATCTCTTAATTCCCAAGGCTGATACAAACTTTTGTGGTGTTTCCACTGAACGAGCACCATCTGTATTTCATGGTTTATGTTTCTTTGAAATTTTCAAGCACAAGAAACTCAAGTTTCTCTTCTGAGCTTCATATTTGATTCAATATTTCGCTGTTTGATCATTTTAAGAATTCTGACTTATTATTCATACTCTTAACATATGAGCTTTATGCTTTACGCCATAATCAATCCAGATAACAACTCAATACATGAGTTAGCTCATATATCACTTTCGTTTGATCTTGAGCCAGTTATGGCTTTTTAAATCTCTCATCTGTATTATTGTAAAATTTTCATTTGCTAACTTATGCAATCACATAAGAGATTTGTAGAAATTCTGATTATCAGTGATATAGTCACTTTGTGGGCTTTTGAGATTTAACTTTATATCTCTTTCGATTTAACTATCATCTCTATATTTTAGTTAGTTCATGTCTCTTCTGATTTGCTCTTGAAATAGATACAGAGCTTTTCGGGAGTCTGATATCTGTACTTTTATGTTTCTTTATTGATGATGTTTCAATCATCAATCGCTTAACCAATTTCTGATTTATGTTGTCTTGTTATGAAGATTTATAATTTTTCTTCGCTCTAACAAACCAATGGAATCAATCTTCCGGCACAACAATCGGAGTCAACTCTTCGTGTAACGACTCCATCTTACCTACCTTGGTCTCCAATTATACTGCTATATCTGCCACATCCTTTACATAAGCAGTCTCTCAAGAAGCAAAATCTTCCAAGAAGATCGAGTGTTTAGAAGTTAAGAATGAAAGATTGAGGCAAAATGTTGAAATGCTGCATTTAAAACTCGCCGAACAAAACAGGAGTTCGAACAAAGAATCAAAATTTGGAGTTACAATCGTCCACATCTTCTTCGCAACGGTTCAGCAGTTTATGGATATTAATGACATGAAAATTAATGATATATAGAATCGAATTCCAGGGACACAATTTAATAGAAATCGACAATTTGCTTAGGTTTTCTCGGTGTGATTCGTTAGACACGACGACAGATTCTATTATTGAAGTCAGGTCTCGAGTTACCAAGGTTCCAAAACCGTCTCCACGACCATTTAGATCATCTTCTACTTTATCGTCATCGCCTTCCTCTATTAGTTCATTGTGTAATTCGGTCAAGAGGCTTCGACAAAACAATAATCTTTGATTCTGTTTAATTATATGTATAGACTTAGGCTTGAATCTTCATTGGTGAATTTCTGAATTTGAAATTACTTTACTCTTTTGGCGGAAGCTTCTCATTTATATACAAATAGGTGGAATAAGAATTCCATATGGACTATCTCACTAGTCTCGCATCGACATAATGAGAATCCAACACTTACATCTATATTGACATATAACAGACTTTTCATTGGCCATTTATGACCAATTGCTTGACTTTACAAAGATCTCAATCTATTTCTTTATCACTCTCGCTTTGTTCCTCTGACTTCTTTGATTCTCGTTCAAGTTGTCATTAGGTGCTTAATTACATGATTTAGATACTCTTCTCATTAATATTTATTGGATCAGCAACTTCTACCTCTGTCTCATTATAAGACACGCTGTAATCATTTAGATTACAAGGATTTACGAAGTAGCTGGTGTTTAGGATTATATTTTGATTTCTCTCGGGTTTTGAATCATACATGATTCAGATTACAACACCTATATTTCCTATAGGTATAATTTCTTATTGGACATGTATTTATATCGTAACTTCAACTGATACGACCCATATGTCATCCGCATTATTCCCTATCGATGACAGGGTTGTACAGTTAACTCACTACTTATGTTGGAATTGAAATTCATATGGTAACAGAATTAAATCATTTTAGCATATAAGAAACTTAGTATTAGTTACCATTGTGGTCTTTTGGCGTCTCTGGTGTCTCCTCGGCATCCTCAGCAGTAATATGGAAAGCTCACGCCTTTACTGTAGGTATCATTGTAGTACTCTGTTGAATTGCTCTGCCAACTGGTTGTTCAGGATTAGTAAGCACGCGTGTATTCGGGCAATGTTTGGCATAATGTCCACGCTCACCATAGTTGTAGCATACATCGCTTCTTTCTGGGCACTCGTCGCTTCCATGTCCAATCCGGTTACAAGTGTAACAGGTCACATCTATAGGGTTGCAGCGTCCGTTATGAAATTTGTTACAACGTTTACACGGTCGCGCTCCTGACTGTATGGAATAAACTCTAGTCTTCTGAGGTGTAGAGGACGCTTGTGATTGCTGCTGACTGGACTTTGATGAATCGAAGAATCTACTGGATTTCTGTTTCTTAGGTGGAGATGGACATGTAGGAATTATAGCCATCATAACGGGTTCATAACTCGAATCTGTGAATTCTCGCTCCACCATCCTTGCTGCTTCCACTATGCTGAGATACGTCGTAAACTTGATGCTGCTCATTTGTCTTCTATATGTTGGATTCAGACCCAGTCTGAATCGGTTTATCTTACGCTCTTCTGTTGCTACTTGATATGACGAGTAGCCGCAAAGTCTCGAGAACTCATGCTCGTATTCATCAACAGTCTTAGTTCCTTGTTTCAATTGCATCAACTGCATCTCGAGTTCGTCTTGTTTATCCGTTGGACAGTATTTGGCGTTGAACATCTCTAAGAACTGCTCCCAATCCAATGTCGTAATTGTTTCCTCACCATAGATGCTTCTTTGTGTTTTCCACCAGGCTCTAGCAGCTCCAACGAACAGTGCTGTAGCAAACTTAACTCTATTGCTGTCCAGACATTCTGAGATACTGAAGATCTCTTCAGTATGACTTATCCAATCTAACGCTTGTATTGGATCTACTGTGCCTTCAAACGTTAAGGCACCACTCGCTTTGAAGTCTTTGAATCTACAGCCTTTTGGCTGCACAACTCGCTTATTGACGTGCTCATTATCGGATTCTGATTCGCTTGACTGTTCAGTTTGCTTCTTTTTATGTTTATTTCTCTTTTCAGTTTTCTTTATTGATTCAATTTGCTCTAGCATAAACTTGTTTTGTTGCTCATTATTCTGGGTTATTAGTTGTTGCATCATTTCCAGGACTTGCTCTGGGGTCATACCACCTGATGGTCCACCTTCTCCTGACATAGCTCTGAAATTCAAATCACTAAACATTTAGATCATTAGCCTAGCACATTGTACCCTTTCATGCCCCGTCCTACTAGTCTCTGAAACCTATCTTAGTTCAAGCCATCCTATCATGATTGATACTATAGCATTGCACAAGTTTGAGATCATGTATTACAAGTAATACAATGATTCACTCAAACTATTAGCTCTGATACCATCCTGTGAGACCCTCTGATTTCTCAAAGGTCTCAAGTCAAGGCCCAGTAGCAACGCAATATCAATCAGGAGACTAAGATAAAATTAACAATTGCGAAATTAAAATTAATTACAAACAGAGACAGAATTTTAAGTAGCAAGGTACAAACATCTAGACTATTACATCAAATCAAATCACATAATATAATCTAGACCCGAACCCCAAAGCTCTATCATCTGACAATACCAAAGTATTGAAATGGTTTCTAATGCCCTTCAAGCTCTTTCAGAGTCCTGACCTATGAACTAGGTCCAGCCAATCCTTTGCCTTTACCTGAAAAATAATGCAACAACGAGGTAAGCTTATTTGCTTAGTGAGAATGTAGAATTTCACATTTAACATGCAATTATGAACGCGGAAGCACATGCACTGCACTCGGCTCATGCACGGCTCAGCTCTATATGCACTGCACTAGGCTCATGCACAGCTCAATCTCGAAGGGTCATTGGCCAATTAATGCTCTTTTGATGCGCGACTTTTGCTCAGCTCCCAGTTATAAAACTGTTGTTGCTCTTGAGACTTTTAGACAAATTCATAAGGAATGCTCGGATGATGATAAATCCATACACACGCATCATTAGTGGGGATCAGCCACGTACTGGGCTAGCTACCAGTAAAAGCTCTATATGGATATCATCGGAATGCTCAGCTCTAGCTACCCTCTGTGCTTTCATCACGTAAATCAGCACATCATAAGCCTAACATTAACCCAACACTGAGCAATAGTGATGGTGTTAAGCTTAACAATCAAGTGACTCGTCAAAGAATCGAATCTAGAAGAAGAAATACTCAGCTCAACAAATCATAGTAAATATACTATGACAATATTTCAATAAGCTCAAGATCAGAATATCAATAAATCAGAATCATGCAACAAAAGTCTCAATTCACATAATATGCAGTTAAAATGAAATCTACAACTCACAGTTACTGGCTATTTGTGCTCTTTTAGTTTCTGGCTCAGGCTCTGTTGCTCAAGATCTGTAGTGGATAAGAACCACTATCTGACTTATGTCAGATTTTCAGATGCTCGTCATCTTGCTTGTTGCTCAATCTGTTATTAACATCATTTGAATAGTGGATTCAGTATTCATTCTATTAATAGTCTCAAGATTCGTTCGTTAGTCTTTTAATCTCAATATCTCATAACTTGATCATATGATCATCAATCCCATTCTTTCATTTATATTCTTTGTTCTTTATATTCTTTAAAGATCTTTGTATATATATATATATATATATATATATATATATATATATATATAATTAATCATTAAGGCACTTATTCTTGTTATTTTATGTGTTAATCACATGATTTATTCATATGTTTTCTAATTGATGATATTTCTTAAGTTTATAGATCTTGATTTTAATGATTAATCATTCATATTTATATAAGGAAATCTGTTGTTATATTTTGAATTATAAAAACCACATCCGTATTAGGACCATCCGAATTCGGACAATCCGAATTCGGATCATCCGGATTCGGTTCTAGGTCTTCCGAAATGACACATCCGAAGTTGGTCCGAATTGAGTCATCCGAAATATGAACCGAGATGGGGCACCATCCGAAATTTTGACACTTCATTCGAATTGTACAAGAAGCGCAGAGAACTCGCCGAGTTGGCTTGGTGAACTCGCCGAGTTCACGTCCGAAGTACGGACCCAAAACCGGATTCCGGACACATCCGAGTTCGGTTCTATTTCAGGTCCAAAACTTATTTCGGTTCTCATCCGAATTCGTTCCCAACCGAATTCGGATCCAATACTTATGAATTTTTGAAGAAATATTCAAGTGTTCTTGGGAACTCGCCGAGTTCCCCCATGAACTCGCCGAGTTCACATGCAGATATGCAGGTCGCAACTTACGGATTTTTATTAAAATTGCCCAAAAACACTTTTTAGTAACATGCAATGAAATATAAAGTGGTGTTATCATTAATTAAGTGTTTTTATACAATTTTCCTTATCCATAACATCATAATTCATTCAATATCATTCAAAATAGATTATTTTTATTTTTATTTTTTTTTGTCAAAACACATTTTTACTTAAAATTTCAGATTTTGAACTTATTTGAATGAATTAATCCGTAGATTTTGTTTCTGATACTTCTGTTAACTTAAATTTACCATAATCTTCAGAAATTTTAAACATGCAACCTAAATTTCTTACTATTTAATCCTAGGTTTCGGTATCTAATATTGAAATTAGGGAGTTTAGTCAATAATTACCTCAAATTCGTGTGTAATCCTACATGCAACCGTATATTCTTGTAGTATTCTTCGAGATCTTCCCGATGACGTATAAATCTTGATGATCCGACGGTCGGTTTAGAAGAAATCTTAGAGAGATGTAGAGAGAGAGTAGAGAGAAAATCTTAGAGAGAGAGTCTAGAGAGAGAGAGAAATCTGATTTTCTAAACTTAAATTCCGTTTATATACTCTAACTAGTTATGTTTGCTACTTAACCCACTATTACTTTTGTATCTTATATATCTTTTATTTAATTATCTTAATAATTTATTAAATCATAAATCATAATTTAAATATTTATATAATTTAATTAAAATATTTCAAAGACATAATTAAATTATAATTCAAAGTAATGTAATAAAATTACATTTTTGGTTCGATAATCAGATATTTATTTGGGCTAAAAGTTGGGTTGTTACAACTAAAGTCACCGGTACTGATTGTGCCAGTCTCTGAATCCTCCGCATCTTCCCCAATGTAGCTTATAACTGCCATCACAACTATGCATGGAAACTATGGCAAAAATTGTTTGAATTCAACTAGGCTAAAAGAACGCGGTGTGCTAGAATGTTCGTTCCTACTCAATGCTTGAATATGTCGTTGAAGAAGGTGTAGCTCTAGACGAATTCGATTTTGAAATCCCTTATGATGATCCGGTTCCTCCAACTCCAACTCCAACTCTAGCTCCAGCTAAACTAGTCCAACAAGCCTCTACCAGTCCTATAAAGATTCCTATGATTCCTGATGAATACTTCGAGCCTGCCGAATCCTCTCGCAGATTTCCCATATTCCAGGAACGATCAGAGCTTCCAAATCCATCCTCTGCTACCCCTAACGTACTAAGAGAGATCACTAGGCTGCCAGAAGGAATGTCTGGAGGTGTTAACTTTTCTCAAAAGTGATAGGAGCGACACACTGAAAGGCTGAGTGTCCAAACCCTCGACTGGGTAAAGTACAGGGTCTGGAGTCTGTATATTGTAGAGAAGTATAGGAAGACGCTCGTAAAAGGAATTAAAGATAGTTAGAGGTGACTTAATTTGGTCTTTTGAAGGCATGGAACAAAGAGACAGATCTGTGTATGTTGCAATGATTGGAGCTCTGAGGAAAAGCAAAGACGCAGTGAGAAAGCATGAGCCAATTCTCAAAGTCATTCAAATCAAGTTCGACAAATTCTTGAGCATCTTCTACCTAATATTTCAAGTCGAAGGAGAAGATAGATCTTTCTCAGAATTTTCAGAGGCAAACTTTGCTAACTTATTTTTGCAGGATCTTGAATTTCTCTACCATCATCTCTTACACAAGAAAAACATGAATCCAATATCATGGAACACTCAGAGAATCATCATCAAGTTTCTTCACCGAAGTCTCACAGTGTCCCTAATATTCAATTTCGAAATGGTGTTTGAGGCAAGACAAAGAAAGGTTAAGCTACTTGCTCCAAATCAAGACACTCTAGGACTCGAGCGTCTACCGGTATCAAAAGTCACAAAAGAAAAAGACGTTCATGAGGAAAGACAACCTTGAGAAGTACTCTGATGGAACATTTACATGGTTTGGAAAATGCTAATGATCAGATTTGATAAACTAAAGGAAGCACTTAAACAAGCGGTGAAACAATGTGAGCTAAAATTTATGTTAAAGCTCATTAGAGACTTTCAACAAGAAGTCTGAGACAAGTTGGAATACAGAATAATGATCAGATGTCTTGACAAGTATTTTGATCAGAGAAAGCTTGTGATGAACCTGAAGTCCCAGTCTGAAAGCTAATCACAAAAGGGGATAATGTTAGATCTATAAGTTCTGGTAGTTTCACTGTTCATTTATAATAAACAATACTTAGTTTTGTGCTTAAAAATGTAAGGATCCAAACTTATGTGTAAATGGGTTAAAAGAGCTAAAAGGTCAACCCATGGGTTATGGTTTTGTATTTGGATCCATCTCTAGTATTTGTTTATAAATAGATTATTTTAAGGTTTTCCTTTGTAATGTTGAAGCATTGTAATCGTACGTGAGTTGCAGACTTTGTGGTTATTCATATTTGCTTTCATTGTTCTTTAAGGTAATATTTTATTCATATTCATGTTCTTAATGTTCTTGATATTCTTGATGAATATATTATAATTTTTTAATGCTTAACATAATCTGGAAATTACAGTTAAGTATCTTATAGTCATGGCAAAGATGAAGATGTTGGAAGACTCTGTGGCTTCTAATAGACAGAATGGATTTATGGCTGAAGCCGGTGACTAGAAAGACTCTGACTCATCATCTGATGAGGAAAATAATAACGATCTGGTGCCAAATAATGATTTTCCTTCTTCAAGCAGCTTCAAACAATATCTACCTGAAGTTGAGTCTCTAAGCTCTTTGGACAACTAGAATCCTACAATGATGTATGAGGTACATAATTTTGAAAATTAAAGTGTTGAAGAAAAAGAGAAAATGTTTTACTATCTGTTTGTGGATCTTAATGATGTTGTTGAAAAGCAAGATGCTTTAAAATCTGAAATTTAAAAGATTGTTGACTCTTGGTGCTATTTTGCTAAGAGAGTAAACCAATGCATAAATGAGCAGATTCCTGCTCAAATTCAGACATATCTTGGAGGAGATCTTAATACAACAACTTCTATTATTGATATTAAAAATCTGGAAACAGATCTGTCCGCCCTTGGTGAACTTCCAAATACTTTTCTACATAATGTAAATGGAAGATTGGTATCAACAAATAGGTTTTTCAGGCCTCAAAACACTGGCAGATCATGTGTGATAAATGTGAAGCCTGGTGATAAGATGTGTTATTTACCAAACTACAATGTTGTGTGCTTAACTACTCTACAAGAACAGCTTGGGGGAAAAATTGTCAAACCTATAGTCAAGACTACTAAACCTGTTAACAAGATAGGTTCTGAAGTCAAGACTGATGGTACAAAACCTATACCACATTATAGTTCTGAATCCTTTGAAAACAAGTTTTCAAAAAGAAAATAGCATACATCTAACTAGGGTAAGTATCATATTGGAAGTAGTGCTGCTGTGGTTTCGAATATAGTTTCAAATCATAGTGCTAAGTTGAATATAAATGAAAGTAATTCTTTTATTAAAATTAAACAAAACAGTTTTGCAACTACATGTGTGCAAGAATCATCAAATCTTAGTAAAGGCAAAGACAAAGCTCATGCGAAACCTGAGGAGTTTGGAAATAAGGTTTCCAAGAAACAGGAAGGATAAAAAATTGTAAAACTGCCAATATTTGATTTATGCACTCCTAAAAAGAGAAAGGTAATCTATAAGGATGATGCCTCTAAGGACAAATGCAGGCTGTTAATACACAGCTTAGAGATGATTCTTTCAAAAACTCTGCTGGTTCATATAAAACAAGTCAACCTGTTGTAAAGACAACCTTGAGAAGCTTTCTCTGATCAAAATACTTGTCAAGAAATCTGATCGTTATTCTGTATTCCAACTTGTCTCAGACTTCTTGTTGAAAGTCTCTAATGAGCTTTAACACAAATTTTAGCTCACATTGTTTCACCGCTTGTTTAAGTGCTTCCTTTAGTTTATCAAATCTGATCATTAGCATTTTCCAAACCATGTATAATGTTCCATCAGAGTACTTCTCAAGGTTGTCTTATAAAACTCTGCTGGTTCATATAAAACAAGTCAACCTGTTGTAAAGACAAATAGAGAAAAGTCAGAATGTGTTTCTGAAAGTTCTTTTTCCAAAAGGTCTAAAAAGAGGAAATGCTACAGGTGTGTAAGAAAAACTCATATGGCTAAAGATTGTCCTGAAACTATGGACATAAGGCCTTTTGACACTGCTAAGTCTAATACTACTATTAGTGTTGGAAGTAACAATGTCACTAAGGAAAGTATAAAAACTGATACAATCCAAATAGCAAACATTTATGTTAATCTCTGTAGTCCATCAACAAATGTTGATGAAGAAGGAGAACTCATATGTTTGATTGTAACATCCGGCACCAAACTAGGTTAGCGACGGCGACGTAATCGGTATTTATTAGCCAATTATAACCTAATCAGTGGTCATTAGAAATTAATCAAGGTGATTAACAATGTTTATTAGAAAATTCAACTCAATTAGAATCAAATTCATCGGTGCGATGAATCGGGAAACCAATTAATCCGATCAATTTACAATATGAGGGATTAATTCAACTGAGTACATAATTAAGTTATAATTAGTGACTCTAATCATACACTAATACAATTACTTGACATTAATTATGCAAGACTAAAACAATTCATTTAAAACAATGCATCCAAAAGTATATATGTATTTACAAGAAAAGGGAAATACAAGAATACATTTCTAAATACATTTATACAAAAAAATGAAAAAACACAAAAATTACATCACATGGCCGGCCTTTAGGCTAGTACTTGTGTAGATTTGATTTCAATTTTTTTTCCACAACCCATGCACCATCTAAATCAAATACCTCCATTTCCTTCTCTATAATTTGAAAGATTTTCACTCAACCTCTCTTATCACCATCTTTTCAACCTACTTTTTTCATCTATAAATAAGAGACCCAATTGCTCTTCATTTCACTCATTCAAACATCAAAAACTCTCCCTTTTCTCAAATCAAATCCGGCCACCCTCTCAAAGAAAACAATGGTTTCTTCTTTCTTTGTTCTTCAAGTTTTCAAGTGTTCTTTTGTGCATCTAAATTCAAGATCAAGTCTTTTACTCAATTTCATTCTCCAAATACTACAAAGTAAGTAAATACTAGCTTATTTCATCTTAAATTTATGTTATTTAAGTCATGCATAATATATATAATCACCAACAACAACAAGTCTCATAAAAACTCAAGTTTATAAATTTCTAGTTTTGTTTTTAAGTTGTGTCTTCAAATGTGTTTATAAATATATAAACACATCATATAAGTGTAAATATTATTAAAACAAGTGATATATATGTGTTTTTATAACATTTATACTGTAGGTCCCGAGAGGTTCCCAAAGTATATAGCTTTAAGCTGTAGAGGGGGGGTGAATACAGCTATTTAAAAACTACACACTATTTTCTCAATGTTTGTATGTATTATCAACAATTTGTTAATTACAAACAAGCTTGAATGCGGAAAGGTTCAAGCTGAGATGACAGATACAACAGTATGTTTAGTAGTCTAAGACAGACTCAAACTAGATTACAATGAATACACTCACTAATAAGCACTCACTGTGTTTACAAGACTTAGAGGAACAGCTTAAGTAGAACAGCTTAGACACAAAGAAACTGTATTACACAAGCAGGCTTGCATGCATGAAGAATATACTTGCACGTTCACTCTTGGCTTCAGCACTTAGCTTTTTGGCTTATCTTTTCTGACCTTAGAAGCTTCCTTTTATACTCACTCAGAGGATTTAAGAGAAACTTCTTCATTGGACGGAATGAAAAAGGAGAAGTCTTGTTTGAAAAGACAACATAACCTTTTCTGCACTTTCTGAAAAGCAGACTTGTCTTCTTGTGTGCAGAACTTTTGTCTTTTCACTTTGTCTACTGTTGCATTTCCTTTAACTAAATAAGGAATGTCAACTTTGCGTCTTTCTTCCTTGTAAAGGCCTATTTTGATATAAGAAAAAGGTCTGTCACCCTTTTTCAAATAACCTTTTGTCTTCATGTAACAGAACATCTTGGGCAGACTGAGCAGTTCTGTTTTCCAATTTGTCTTCGACTTTGTAAACTGATCTTGCAGCCAAAGACAATACATGAGGACTTGGAAACATATTCCATAAAGTGTTTTAGCCTGTTCACAAAGAACAGGTTCTGTTCACAAAGAACAGAACACTTGAAAAATGCCCAAACTGCTCACTAGTATAGAGCAGCGTAGACAGTTTATGTCCAGCCTGTTCAGCAGACAGAGCAGCTTGGACAAACTGTCTTAGTTGCAACACATGCAACACATAGAACAGCTTTGGACTGATATTGCAAATCATTTTCAGGTTTCAATAAGGCATATAACAGGCCTTAAATTCAACCATCAAATGCATCAGCAGGTTTGATTAGTAATCTCCCCCTCAGATGTAGAACAGGTTTGACTGAGGCCTTTTTGTGCCTAACAATCTCCCCCTATTTGCAATAACTAGTCTAAGCTGGTCTCGTCAAAAATCACTATATATTTTTAAAATATACTTGTTGAAATAGAATTACAACAACAACATAAAGTAAAAGATCAGTTTATATATACACTGATTTTTGAATAGATTAGAACAACACATGTTCTTACAAAAGTACAACTAATGTACTAATGTATATTACAACTAATGTAAAGAAAATTACAACATATGTAAAATAGAGTACAACTAATGTACATTGGACTGTTTATGTTGGGAGCAGAAATTGGTAAGCCTGTCCAACTGATAGACAGCTTCCATTCTTCACCTGCCCAGATGGCAGATGGACTTCATCACATTGGAGGGGCACCTTCAAACATCTTTTCAAGTTGCTCTCTGGTTTCCTCAAGCTCTTGAATTTCACTTCTTATAATCATGAACTTGGGATCCTCAAGTTCTCCTCTTTCAAAGAAGCCTCTGAGGTGATCCCAGATGGCTGCTCTCCACTTACTAGACTGCCTGAATGAAATTGCAAGTCTGAAGGCCACCAGTTGTCTCAGATCCACTTTGTACAGATCTGATGCTCTCTGAAAGCATTTCTTTTGAGTTAAGGGATCCACAAAGAATGCCCCTAGCTCAAGCTCTTCAATAATCTTGCCATCTTCAAACTGTATTCCACTTGGCAGGCTGTAATCAATTCCTTTCACTTCAATGGCATAATCTCCTTGTTCAATCAGTGTAAGGAGTAGTTCCATTTCAGTGTCTTTCCTTGTCCTCCTGTCCTTAATTTTTGGATGTGTCACCAAGACACCTTCACTTATTTCTTTGGAGATCAGGCCAAGGTTCTTCACTCTCTCTATCAGTTTCTTGACATATGCCCTGCCAATTCAACCCATTCTCTGTACCCCATCTGTGGTACGTCAGAGTAGTCATATGTTTCCAATTCAGGGCCTGTTGCACCCATCCTTGTTATTTTTAACTTCCACTGACTGCCTTTTCTTGATATAGGGACAGCTTTGACAATTGCTTCCTTGGCAAGCCTTCTTTCAGCAACATCTTGAAATTTTTTCTTTTCCAGGTTGTCAAAATGGTATTGAACTCTTGCATGAGGCACTGTAGGCTTGGTCACAGAGACCAGAGTACCTTTTTCTTTCTTTGCTTCTTTCTCCCCTGCTGATCCCTTAGCAGCTTCCAATATTTTCTTTTGCACTTCCAGAGTAGACATTTTAATTTTCTTTGCTTCTTGAAGTGCAAATTCTTTGGCAGCTTTGGCAGCTTTGGTAGATTCTTCTTCTTTTCTAAGCACTTCCAGGGCTTGAAGCTGTTCTTCTCTAAACTCAAAGTACTTGTGCATAGGAAGACCCATTTCTTTAGCCCTGGCTTTGTGAAATTGATCTTCTGCTTGTTTCTGCTGCATAGGATCATCTTCTGCTATTCCTTTTCCTTTAGCTGCTGTAGTGGTAGCAGCTTCAGGACTTTCTTCTTCTTCTTCTTCTTCCTCTAGGATCAGATGCCTTCTTCTGCTGCTTAGCCTGCCCTCAGGAATGGATTCCTCCCCCTTAGACTGAGCAGGGATTGGAGATTCAACCTGAGTAGACTGAGCAGCATGAGAGGCACCCTCTTCTGTTCCTGCAGGATGACCAGTTTGTGCTGCAGGCACTGGTTTCTCCTTAGGAGTGGAAGTTTCCTCCCCCTTTGACTTGGTCTTAGAGGCAGACGACTTCTCCCCCTTTGAAGGAGATGTACCAGCACCTTCAACACCCGGTCTGCCTGAAGACACAAAGTCATCAGTCTTGCCAGCAGTTTTGGCAGGAGGCCTGGGGCCAACAAGGCTAGTCACTAAGAAAGCCAAATTTTCCTGGACCTCTGCAAGCTGGGAAAGACAGGTTTGAAGAGAAGAGGATTGAGTAGCAGCAAGGGAGGTCAGCTTAACAATGTTTTTCTTATCAGATGCTGTGAACAACAAACTTTGAAGCTGTGCAAGATGTAATTCGAGAGAATCTTGCACATCACCAAGGTTTGAAGACAAAGAATTAGATAGGGAGCCAATTAATGTTGTCAAGCTGGCTAGAGTGGCAGGAAAGGTAGACTTGCAAGAGGTGAAGAGAGATGACAGCTGTTGACAAATGGCTGTCATGGAGGACACAGAGTCCTGTTGTAGTGATAGAATGGAGGAGAGGGAGTTGGACACTGTTTGTAGCTGTGCAGTGAGTGCTATCAGCTGTAGAGAAGTATCTGTTTGTGGAGTAGCAGGGAAGGAGTCTTTGAACGAATCAAAGAACCCCTTAAGTTGTTCAGACACAGAGTCTGAAATGAGAGAGGGTAGTGAGGTCATGGTAGTTTCCAAAGAACCAACTTTGTTGGTCAGCAAGGAAAGCTGATCCCTCAAAGGCAGGTCTTTGGGAGATGGAGGTGTATGAGTGGACTGTTTAGATTGGGTAGATGGAGAAGATGATGATGAGGCTGGTGTAGGGGGATGTAATGGAGAGGGAAGAGAAACTTTTGAAAGAAGCTCCATAGCCTGGGCAAAAGTAATATGGCCCAGCTTGGATGGATCAGCTTTCCTTGCTTTGTGGTGACTGATGAGCGTTTGACAACATCATCTCCCACGAACACTGGAAGAAAGGGATTAGGTCTGTGAGCCATTTGGAAAGTTTTGAGGTTTGGAGAAGCAAAAGACACTTAGTCGATATTTAGGGTTCTTGAGGATTTCTGGAAATGATGAGGAAGATGAAACAGTAGTTTGGTATTTATAGGATTTGAATGTGAGTGTGTATGAGAGAGAAGGTTTTGGGCGGTTTGATTTGAAAAAGCCGTTAACGGAAAACGGAACGGTTGTCCATGTCAGACCGTTTGTCAGACCACTTGAGTCCTTTTTAATCACTTACACACGTAATCCACATTATCCGCAGTAATTAAGTTAAATAAAACATTAATTAAGTAACTTAAGTTTGAAGAAAGGTAATTAAAATTTTTGGTCTAAGCTGTTGGTCAACCCTGTGATGACCAAGGTCATGACAAGCTGTTCAATCTTCAAGCTGTTCATTTTTCAAACTGTTCCTCCAGCCTGCTCTCTTTTGTAAGAGCAGGTTGTGTTCAATAGTTGAACAGGTTACAAGACAATGGCTTGTAAGACAGTGTGAAGAAGTGAACAAGTTGAAGATTGGAACATCAGAGCAGGCTGGACGAATAAACTGATTTTGTTCAGCCTGTTGTATGCTCAAGCTGTTCAAGTTTTTCAGACAAATGACTAAGTACAGAACATGTATAACCTGTTCTGTCCAAGCTGTTCTGAGAAACTTGAGCAGTGTGAAACACACAGATTTTTAGACCTTTGAGAAACACTTAGTCACTCTTGTTTAACATGCCCAGCTTGCTGACAAGGTAGTTAAACCTTGTTTCATCCAGAGGTTTGGTGAAAATGTCTGCAAGCTGTTCATTTGTGGAAATAAAACTTACCTCCACATTACCTTTCTGAATGTGATCCCTGATGAAGTGATGTCTGACTTCAATATGCTTTGTTCTAGAATGAAATACTGGATTGTTGGAAATGGCTATGGCACTTGTGTTATCACACAGAATAAGAATTTTCCTATACACAAGACCATAATCTTCAAGCTGATGCTGCATCCACAGAATCTGTCCACAACAGCTTCCAGCAGCAATGTACTCAGCTTCAGCAGTAGAGGTAGACACAGAGTTCTGCTTCTTGCTACACCAACTTATCAACTTACCACCAAGGAGTTTACATCCACATGTTGTGCTTTTCTGTCTAGCCTGCAGCCTGCAAAATCAGAATCTGAATAGCCTGTTAGTTCAAGGCTGGAGTCTTTGGGATACCAAAGACCCAAACCTGGTGTACCCTTTAGATATCTGAAGATTCTTTTAACAGCAACTAGATGAGATTCCTTTGGATCAGCTTGGAACCTAGCACACAGACAGGTGGCAAACATAATATCAGGTCTACTAGCAGTTAAATATAGCAAGCTCCCAATCATGCCTCTGTAAGCTGTTACTGAAACAGCTTTACCACTGGCATCAGCATCCAATTTTACATTAGTTGCCATTGGGGTTTTAATTAGAGAACTTTGATCAAATTTGAACTTTTTCAATAGATCTAAAGTGTACTTTCTTTTATTTATAACAATTCCAGTTGAGGTTTGTTTAACCTGTAATCCTAAAAAGAAAGTAAGTTCTCCCATCATACTCATTTCATACTTGGATTTCATGAGTAATGAAAAATTCTTGCACAACTGCTCATTAGTAGAACCAAATATTATATCATCCACATAAATTTGAACAAGCATAATGTCAGATTTCACTTTCTTTATGAACAGTGTAGTATCCACTTTACCTCTGGAATACCCATTGCTCATAAGAAACTCAGTAAGAGTGTCATACCAGGCTCTAGGGGCTTGTTTGAGACCATAGAGAGCTTTGTCCAACTTATAGACAAAACCTGGATGTTGTTCATTTTCAAAACCTGGAGGCTGCTTGACATAAACTTCTTCTTGCAGCTTCCCATTTAAAAATGCACTCTTCACATCCATTTGAAATACCTTAATGTTCTTATGAGAAGCGTAGGCTAGATACAAACGAATTGCTTCTAGCCTAGCCACAGGAGCTAATGTTTCATCATAATCAATTCCTTCCTCCTGTCTGTAGCCCTGAGCAACTAGTCTTGCCTTATTTCTAATGACATGACCTTGCTCATCCATCTTATTCCTGAAAACCCATTTAGTGCCAATTATAGTTTTACCTTTAGGAGCAGGGACCAGCTTCCATACATTGTTTCTTTCAAACTGATTGAGCTCTTCTTGCATGGCAGTGATCCAATTTGCATCTTTTAGTGCTTCATCAACCTTCTTTGGCTCCATCAGTGAAACAAAACTAGAGAACATACAAAAATTCCCTAAGCTGTCCCACCGTGTTTGTACCCCTTTGTTGATGTCGCCAATTATTTGATCATTGGGGTGACACCTGATCCACTTAGGATCATTTTTCAATGATGATTCACCTGAGTTGTTAACATCTTCAGCAGGTCCTGTTGAACAGCTCTCAAGATTTTCAGACATACTGTTGTCTTGAGCCTGTTCACTTGTTGAACATGTTTGACCACTGTTGAACATATCAGCAGTAGAACTAGGAAAATCAGCATTGATAGGTTCAGGACATGCAGTTGTAATTAAGTCAGTACACTTATTCACACAGGGTGTATTGACATAATCATCATCGTGTCCATCATGATTAACAGGTTCCACACTGGATGTAGTGGAAGCTTTTGAGTCCTCTTCATTGTTTGAATGCATCAAATCATCAAAGTTAAGTTCTCCTGAAACTGATTCAGGAACAGCTTTGGTGAAAGCATTCTTGGACTCTTCAAAGGTGACATTGATAGATTCATCTATCACCTTTCTTTTGTTATTGTATACTCTGTAGGCTTTAGAGATAGCAGAGTAGCCAACAAACACACCTTCATCAGCTTTAGGTTCAAACTTTGTCAGTTGATCCCTCTGATTCAGAATGAAGCAGGGACACCCAAACACATGGAAGTAACTGACATTTGGTTTCCTTGCTTTGAGCAGCTCATAAGGAGTCTTGTTCAACCTTTTTACCACTAAGGATCTGTTTTGAGTGAAGCAGGCAGTGTTGACAGCTTCAGCCCAGAATGATGAAGGCAAACCCGATGCACACAGCATGGTTCTAGCAGCTTCAATAAGAGTTCTATTTCTCCTTTCAGCAACTCCATTTTGTTGTGGAGTTCTTACAGCTGAAAAGTTTTGAGTGATTCCTTTCTCTTCACAGAAGTCTTCAAGAGTACTGTTTCTGAATTCAGTACCATGATCACTTCTAAGCTGCTTCACTTGAGCAGAGTTCAGCATCTCCATCTTTTTCACAAATCCAATAATTTCTTTAGCAGCCTCTCCTTTGCTCTTCAGAAAGATCACCCATGTGTACCTGGAGAACTCATCAACCATTACTAGAGTGTATCTTCTTCCTCCTAGACTTGGGACATTTACAGGTCCAAACAAGTCCATGTGGATTAAGAAGAGTGGAGTATCAATAGAGAAATTATGTTTGGATTTAAAAGATGTTTTCCTCTGCTTGCCTTTTTCACAAGCTGTGCAGAGTTTATCTTTAACAAAGGTTATAGACGGCAAACCTGTCACCAACTCTTTCTTACAGAGTTTATTGATGTTCTTGAAGTTCAGATGTGACAGCCTTTTGTGCCATAACCAGTTTAAGTCTGCATTTGTTCTTGTGAGAAAGCAGGTTTCAGTTGTGGAATCAGCAGATTGCATGTCCACAACATATACACCTTTCTTTCGTTGAGCACATAGCACAAGTTTGCCTTGGGGATCCAATATGTAACCCAGGTGCTCATCAAAGTTAACCTTGTAGCCAGCATCACACAGTTGGCTTATGTGAACAAGGTTATGTTTGAGCCCAACCTCATAGGCAACTCTTTTGAATACTGCAGCACCAGCTCTAAGAGTTGCATATCCCTCAGTGGATCCCTGTACATTGTCACCAAATGTGACTTTTGGCCCTTTTTCAGACTTGAGATCACTCAGCAATTCTTTACAACCTGTCATGTGCTCTGAGCAGCCACTGTCCAAGTACCAAACCTGGGAAGGTTGTTTTTCCTGCAGAGTGATAAGAGAAATATTAGTCATTTTTAGGGGAACTCATCACAGAGGTGAGTTCTCCTACTTCATCAACATTTGTTGATGGACTTATAATATCCACACTAATATTCCCAATTTGAATGGTGTCAGCTTGGATACCATTTTTATTGACTGAGATGTTTCCAACACTGCTTGTAACAGCTGTGAGAGAACTATCAGAGTCAACAGGCCTCATGTCCTCAGGTTCAGGACAGTCTTTGGCCAGATGTGTCTTCTTCCCACATTTATAACATTTTCTCTTTTTAGGATTTTTGAAAGAAGAACTTTCAGAAACACATTCTGAGTTATTTTTGTTGATTCTTTTAGCAGGTTTAGCAAATTTGTTACTATTTGATGAATCAACAGCTTGTGTGGAGGGTTCAAAAGTCACAACTTTGTTTGTCTCTTCTTTCCTTCTTTTAGGAGGACAAATGTAAAAGACAGGAAGCTTAATTGGCTTTTGAACTTCCACAGGTTTGGGAAACTTATTCCCATGTTTCTCAGGTTGAGCAATGGCTTTGCCTTTGTCACTACTGAGACGTGATTTATGCTGCCTATCAACATTATCATTGTTTCTGGTTTTGAAAAACTTATTTTCATGTAAAACCAGTTTACCACTATGATTAGTAAACTTATTAGAAATCACAGCAGGTTTACTTTCAACATGAGACTTGCCCTTGTTGAAAACAGACTGCTTAACTTTTGAAACCTTGTTTTCAAAATGTTTAGCATCAAAAGGATTATTATGTCTTTTACCATCAGCTTTGGACACAGAGCCTGTTTTGTCAACAGGTTTAGTATCCACAGCTGTAGTTTGGACATGTTTTCCTTTCTTTTGCTTGTGTGAATCAGCAGAGCACTTAGCAGGCTGGATTGATGGAGAACATATTCCAACACCAGCTTTTGAGCTAGGTTCACACGAGCTGTCAGTATTTTGAGGCCTGACAAACCTGTTTGTTGAAATTAGTTTACCATTCACTTTTTGAACAAAAGTGTTTGGAAGCTCACCAAGAGTGGATAAATCTTCTTTCAGATTATTAATCTCAACAATGGAAGCTGCTGTATCAAGATCCCCTCCAAGATAGGCTTGAATTTGTGCAGGGATCTGTTGACTTATACAATGGCTGACTTTTTGTGCAGATTGGCACCAAGAATCAACTATCTTTTGAAGCTTAGCATGCTTTATATCTGTTTCTCTCTTTTCTTCCAGTAAAATAGAGTTGATGTGTTTTAATTCATCAAGCTCAATTTCCAACTTATGGAAACTGTCCAGTTTACTGGATTTTGTTTTAAGATCTGTTTTAAGCTTGGAGATTTCAGATGATAAAGCATCATGCTTCTCAACAGCAGCTTTCAAATCAACTAACATATATTCAAACATCTTAATCTTTTCTTCAGAACTGTAAGCCATAAAATTTTGTACCTTATACATCATTGTAGGATTCCAGTTCTCTAAGCTGCTGAAAGCTTCAGCTTCAGCCATATCCTGTTTGAAACTGCTTGTTGATGGGACATCAGTGTTGGCCATCAGACATTGATTGTCTTCTTCATCAGATGATGAATCAGATTCCTCCCAATCACAAGTCTCTGCCATGAGTCCCTTTTGGCGGTTGGAACCCACTGAGTTTTCCAACTTCCTCAGCTTAGCCATGGCCATAAGGTACTTAACCCTATACCCATCATCCTTGTTTGTCTTGTATGGTTTGGATGACTGACCAACAGCTTTTGACACACAGTCAGCAGCTATATGGCCAGTTTTGCCACATTTGAAGCACTCAGCCTTGGATTTATCAAATGACTTCTTTTTGCCAGCACCTGAACTTCCTTGCAGCATGTTTCTTCCAAACCTTTTCTTGTTGAACCTTTTGACAAGCATAACTATCATTTGCTCATCATTCTGTTCAGCAAGATCTGCATTATCTTCCTCATCTGACACCTCCTCCTTGTCATCATCCTGTTGATCAGGTTGAGTGAACACATCACTCACCTGACTCACAGACTGTCTCACATTAGCCACAAAGGCTGCACCTCTTTTAGACATCTCCAAGGCATTTCTCTTCTGTTGCCTTGACTGTTCATCATTTAGTAAAGATCCATACAAGTTGACAAGATCCATACTTCTGATTGTTCCTGAATTTCTTAAAATTGTTGAAAAGTAATTCCATTCTTCAGGGAGGATGTCCAAAAACTTGTTCACCAGAGTAAGGCTGTCCTTAGTGATCCCAACAGCTTTGAGATCATTCACAAGAGCAGTAAACCTGGTGTAGGTTTCTGTGAGAGTCTCCTTTGGTTTTGCAAAGAAGAGTTCATACTGTCTAACAAGATTGTTAATCCTGTTATCCAGTGTGATTGTGGGTCCATCATAGACGGTACACAAAGTATCCCACATCTCCTTAGCAGTCTTCATCTTCTCAACCTGTTTGAACACATCGTCAGACAAGGAGATGACTAGATTGTTTCTGGCCTTTGCATCAAGAGCCACCAATATTTTGTCTTCATCAGACCATTGAGCTTTTGCTTTCTCAAATGTTCTGATCTCAGGAGCTGCTCCTTCAACAGCAGGAGTTATTGTTGTAACAGAGGTTGGCACATAAGGACCCTCCATTACAATTTCTGGTAGTTGTACATCCAGATTCTCTAGGTAGAGCATCATTCTGCACATCCAACCAGAAAAGTTCTGATGATTGAACTTTGGAGGTTTGCCCATTGAGCCATTGTCATAGTATGAGGAATTTGCAGCACTGTTGTCCATGGAAACTTAGGAGAATGAGAGATCTAGAATGACACACACTCTAAACTGCTCTGATACCAGTTGTAGGTCCCGAGAGGTTCCCAAAGTATATAGCTTTAAGCTGTAGAGGGGGGGTGAATACAGCTATTTAAAAACTACACACTATTTTCTCAATGTTTGTATGTATTATCAACAATTTGTTAATTACAAACAAGCTTGAATGCGGAAAGGTTCAAGCTGAGATGACAGATACAACAGTATGTTTACTAGTCTAAGACAGACTCAAACTAGATTACAATGAATACACTCACTAATAAGCACTCACTGTGTTTACAAGACTTAGAGGAACAGCTTAAGTAGAACAGCTTAGACACAAAGAAACTGTATTACACAAGCAGGCTTGCATGCATGAAGAATATACTTGCACGTTCACTCTTGGCTTCAGCACTTAGCTTTTTGGCTTATCTTTTCTGACCTTAGAAGCTTCCTTTTATACTCACTCAGAGGATCTAAGAGAAACTTCTTCATTGGACGGAATGAAAAAGGAGAAGTCTTGTTTGAAAAGACAACATAACCTTTTCTGCACTTTCTGAAAAGCAGACTTGTCTTCTTGTGTGCAGAACTTTTGTCTTTTCACTTTGTCTACTGTTGCATTGCCTTTAACTAAATAAGGAATGTCAACTTTGCGTCTTTCTTCCTTGTAAAGGCCTATTTTGATATAAGAAAAAGGTCTGTCACCCTTTTTCAAATAACCTTTTGTCTTCATGTAACAGAACAGCTTGGGCAGACTGAGCAGTTCTGTTTTCCACTTTGTCTTCGACTTTGTAAACTGATCTTGCAGCCAAAGACAATACATGAGGACTTGGAAACATATTCCATAAAGTGTTTTAGCCTGTTCACAAAGAACAGGTTCTGTTCACAAAGAACAGAACACTTGAAAAATGCCCAAGCTGCTCACTAGTATAGAGCAGCGTAGACAGTTTATGTCCAGCCTGTTCAGCAGACAGAGCAGCTTGGACAAACTGTCTTAGTTGCAACACATGCAACACATAGAACAGCTTTGGACTGATATTGCAAATCATTTTCAGGTTTCAATAAGGCATATAACAGGCCTTAAATTCAACCATCAAATGCATCAGCAGGTTTGATTAGTAATCTCCCCCTCAGATGTAGAACAGGTTTGACTGAGGCCTTTTTGTGCCTTACAATCTCCCCCTATTTGCAATAACTAGTCTAAGCTGGTCTCGTCAAAAATCACTATATATTTTTAAAATATACTTGTTGAAATAGAATTACAAACACAACATAAAGTAAAAGATCAGTTTATATATACACTGATTTTTGAATGCATTAGAACAACACATGTTCTTACAAAAGTACAACTAATGTACTAATGTATATTACAACTAATGTAAATAAAATTACAACATATGTAAAATAGAGTACAACTAATGTACATTGGACTGTTTATGTTGGGAGCAGAAATTGGTAAGCCTGTCCAACTGATAGACAGCTTCCATTCTTCACCTGCCCAGATGGCAGATGGACTTCATCACATTGGAGGGGCACCTTCAAACATCTTTTCAAGTTGCTCTCTGGTTTCCTCAAGCTCTTGAATTTCACTTCTTATAATCATGAACTTGGGATCCTCAAGTTCTCCTCTTTCAAAGAAGCCTCTGAGCTGATCCCAGATGGCTGCTCTCCACTTACTAGACTGCCTGAATGAAATTGCAAGTCTGAAGGCCACCAGTTGTCTCAGATCCACTTTGTACAGATCTGATGCTCTCTGAAAGCATTTCTTTTGAGTTAAGGGATCCACAAAGAATGCCCCTAGCTCAGGCTCTTCAATAATCTTGCCATCTTCAAACTGTATTCCACTTGGCAGGCTGTAATCAATTCCTTTCACTTCAATGGCATAATCTCCTTGTTCAATCAGTGTAAGGAGTAGTTCCATTTCAGTGTCTTTCCTTGTCCTCCTGGCCTTAATTTTTGGATGTGTCACCAAGACACCTTCACTTATTTCTTTGGAGATCAGGCCAAGGTTATTCACACTCTCCATCAGTTTCTTGACATATGCCCTGCCAATTCAACCCATTCTCTGTACCCCATCTGTGCTACGTCAGAGTAGTCATATGTTTCCAATTCAGGGCCTGTTGCACCCATCCTTGTTATTTTTAACTTCCACTGACTGCCTTTTCTTGATATAGGGACACCTTTGACAATTGCTTCCTTGGCAAGCCTTCTTTCAGCAACATCTTGAAATTTTTTCTTTGCCAGGTTGTCAAAATGGTATTGAACTCTTGCATGAGGCACTGTAGGCTTGGTCACAGAGACCAGAGTACCTTTTTCGTTCTCTGCTTCCTTCTCCCCTGCTGATCCCTTAGCAGCTTCCAATATTTTCTTTTGCACTTCCAGAGTAGACATTTTAATTTTCTTTGCTTCTTGAAGTGCAAATTCTTTGGCAGCTTTGGCAGATTCTTCTTCTTTTCTAAGCACTTCCAGGGCTTGAAGCTGTTCTTCTCTAAACTCAAAGTACTTGTGCATAGGAAGACCCATTTCTTTAGCCCTGGCTTTGTGAAATTGATCTTCTGCTTGTTTCTGCTGCATAGGATCATCTTCTACTATTCCTTTTCCTTTAGCTGTTGTAGTGGTAGCAGCTTCAGGACTTTCTTCTTCTTCTTCCTCTTCCTCTAGGATCAGATGCCTTCTTCTGCTACTTAGCCTGCCCTCAGGAATGGATTCCTCCCCCTTAGACTGAGCAGGGATTGGAGATTCAACCTGAGTAGACTGAGCAGCATGAGAGGCACCCTCTACTGTTCCTGCAGGATGACCAGTTTGTGCTGCAGGCACTGGTTTCTCCTTAGGAGTGGAAGTTTTCTCCCCCTTTGACTTGGTCTTAGAGGCAGACGACTTCTCCCCCTTTGAAGGAGATGTACCAGCACCTTCAACACCCGGTCTGCCTGAAGACACAAAGTCATCAGGCTTGCCAGCAGTTTTGGCAGGAGGCCTGGGGCCAACAAGGCTAGTCACTAAGAAAGCCAAATTGTCCTGGACCTCTGCAAGGTGGGAAAGACAGGTTTGAAGAGAAGAGGATTGAGTAGCAGCAAGGGAGGTCAGCTTAACAATGTTTTCCCTATCAGATGCTGTGAACAACAAAACTTTGAAGCTGTGCAAGATGTAATTCGAGAGAATCTTGCACATCACCAAGGTTTGAAGACAAAGAATTAGATAGGGAGCCAATTAATGTTGTCAAGCTGGCCAGAGTGGCAGGAAAGGTAGACTTACAAGAGGTGAGGAGAGATGACAGCTGTTGAGATATGGCTGTCATGGAGGACACAGAGTCCTGTTGTAGTGATAGAATGGAGGAGAGGGAGTTGGACACTGTTTGCAGCTGTGCAGTGAGTGCTATCATCTGTGGAGATGTATCTGTTTGTGGAGTAGCAGGGAAGGAGTCTTTGAATGAATCAAAGAACACCTTAAGCTGTTCAGACACAGAGTCTGAAATGAGAGAGGGTAGAGAGGTCATGGTAGTTTCCAAAGAACCAACTTTGTTGGTCAGCAAGGAAAGCTGATCCATCAAAGGCAGGTCTTTGGGAGATGGAGGTGTATGAGTGGACTGTTTAGATTGGGTAGATGGAGAAGATGATGATGAGGCTGGTGTAGGGGGATGTAATGGAGAGGGAAGAGAAACTTTTGAAAGAAGCTCCATAGCCTGGGCAAAAGTAATATGGCCCAGCTTGGAGGGGTCAAAGGGTCCTTCAGCAGCGGATGTAGCTGAATCACCAGGAGAAGGGGTTGGTGTTGAGGGCCTTTCAGATGCTGCTTGTGCTGCAACATCCTCATGAAGACCAGTGGTGGTTCCCTCTACAGTGCCTTGGTTTAAAAGCACCTCATCATTGGGAGATGGGATATGCATTTAAACATCAGCAGTGGTGAAACCTGCTGATGGAGTTTGCATGGACGGAGCAGCCTCACCAGAGGGATGGTATGATCCCTGAGGTTCATCAGCTTGGGTTGTTGGTCCCTCAGCAGCTGTTTGGTGTAGAACAGCTGTATCATGGCGAAGAAGTTTGAGGCTGAGCTGCTGATTGGTCTATACCAGCAGCGTGGGCACCTCGTGCAGACTCAGGGTGTGAGGAGATTTTAGTGGGGGACAGTGTGGACACAGTATGGAGTGGAGAGGACTCCTGTCTTTCAATATCCTCAGCTTGTTGGGAAGCTGGGAAAGTTGATGTGGGTATCTCCGTTTGTACAACTGGTTCCTGTTGGGAGGAACCAGAGGGTCTAGGCTGACTCTGGGTAGACTCAGAATGGAGTGAAGCATGCTCCAATGTGGCTGAACCTTCTCCCAAAATAGGAGAGGCAGCAGGGGTTGCTTCTTTTACAACTGAACCCTGTTGAGAGAGAACAGAGGAGGTGGTTGGTCTAGCTGATTTCTTTTTGTAGATGGATTTTCTATGATAGAGGATGGATGGAGTGGGTGATTGGGGAGAGGAAATGAAAGGTTCAGACTGGACAGGTTTTGAGACTGGGTCAGAAACAGGTGGGTTGGCCTGTTCCATAGTCTCAGATGCCACAGAGGCTTGAGGTTCAACAAATGAACCAGGGTGAGGAGTCTTCTCCCCCTCAGCCACAGAGGCTAAAGGAACAGACTCAGTCTGAGCTGATTTGGCCTTCTTTTTCACAGGCCCAGCTTCAGCAGTTGCCAGGGTCCTCTTAACAAGTTTGGACCTGGCTTTGGATTTTCTTGCGGGAGCAGCAGCTTCTGGATCCACCCTCACAGCAGAGGGTCCTTCCACCAAACCTAACAACCTCCTCATTGGTGTGGATAGAGGAGGCTCATTTTGAAGTACAGGAGTATGGAAAATTCTATTCCCTATGACAGGGAATGCAGCAGACTTAAGTAAGGGCCGAGAGTTGTATAGTTGCTCACCACAAACATGGCTGAAAATGAGGCTCAAAAACCTGGGATAACGGACAGCAGCTGGTCTTGGCTCTTGCTGCACCAAGTTCCTCAAGTTCACAAAGATCCACTTAGCCATATCAAGGGTAGTCTCATCCACTAGCTGTAGGACTATTGGAACTTCATCTCTACTCAGTTGGTCAAATGAACCAACTTTGCTGCTGAAGCTCATCATCACCGAAGCAAACAGAAAGCTGTAGGTAGGAGACAAATCCTTCCTGTACAATGTTGCTCCAATTTTGGGTTCTGCTACACCACAGAAGCGTAGCAAATTTCCTATTTGCTCGTTTTCAGGCTGGGGCAGATCATATGACTCAGCAACAGGCAGATGAAGAAGCTCCCTCAAAAGAGCAGCAGTTATCTCAATGATTTGAGTCCATTAAGAATAGTCCCTTTGATGACTTGGGTGTTGGGGTTGTAGGAACAGGTGTACCAGAACTCATACACCATCTCCTGGTACAGGACACCTGGAGTTGCAGTCATAGCATAGTTCAACGGATGAACTTGTAGAAACTCCACCATTTGATCGTAACCTTTCCCCACATAGTTTTTGGGGATAGTAAGGTTTGCAACGTAGTTTGTGGGTTTGATGGTCAGCATTGTGGTGACTGATGAGTGTTTGACAACATCATCACCCACGAACACTGGAAGAAAGGGATTAGGTCTGTGAGCCATTTGGAAAGTTTTGAGGTTTGGAGAAGCAAAAGACACTTAGTCGATATTTAGGGTTCTTGAGGATTTCTGGAAATGATGAGGAAGATGAAACAGTAGTTTGGTATTTATAGGATTTGAATGTGAGTGTGTATGAGAGAGAAGGTTTTGGGCGGTTTGATTTGAAAAAGTCGTTAACGGAAAACGGAACGGTTGTCCATGTCAGACCGTTTGCCAGACCACTTGAGTCCTTTTTAATCACTTACACACGTAATCCACATTATCCGCAGTAATTAAGTTAAATAAACCATTAATTAAGTAACTTAAGTTTGAAGAAAGGTAATTAAAATTTTTGGTCTAAGCTGTTGGTCAACCCTGTGATGACCAAGGTCATGACAAGCTGTTCAATCTTCAAGCTGTTCATTTTTCAAACTGTTCCTCCAGCCTGCTCTCTTTTGTAAGAGCAGGTTGTGTTCAATAGTTGAACAGGTTACAAGACAATGGCTTGTAAGACAGTGTGAAGAAGTGAACAAGTTGAAGATTGGAACATCAGAGCAGGCTGGACGAATAAACTGATTTTGTTCAGCCTGTTGTATGCTCAAGCTGTTCAAGTTTTTCAGACAAATGACTAAGTACAGAACATGTATAACCTGTTCCGTCCAAGCTGTTCTGAGAAACTTGAGCAGTGTGAAACACACAGATTTTTAGACCTTTGAGAAACACTTAGTCACTCTTGTTTAACATGCCCAGCTTGCTGACAAGGTAGTTAAACCTTGTTTCATCCAGAGGTTTGGTGAAAATATCTGCAAGCTGTTCATTTGTGGAAATAAAACTTACCTCCACATTACCTTTCTGAATGTGATCCCTGATGAAGTGATGTCTGACTTCAATATGCTTTGTTCTAGAATGAAATACTGGATTGTTGGAAATGGCTATGGCACTTGTGTTATCACACAGAATAGGAATTTTTCTATACACAAGACCATAATCTTCAAGCTGATGCTGCATCCACAGAATCTGTCCACAACAGCTTCCAGCAGCAATGTACTCAGCTTCAGCAGTAGAGGTAGACACAGAGTTCTGCTTCTTGCTACACCAACTTATCAACTTACCACCAAGGAGTTGACATCCACCTGTTGTGCTTTTTCTGTCTAGCCTGCAGCCTGCAAAATCAGAATCTGAATAGCCTGTTAGTTCAAGGCTGGAGTCTTTGGGATACCAAAGACCCAAACCTGGTGTACCCTTTAGATATCTGAAGATTCTTTTAACAGCAGCTAGATGAGATTCCTTTGGATCAGCTTGGAACCTAGCACACAGACAGGTGGCAAACATAATATCAGGTCTACTAGCAGTTAAATATAGCAAGCTCCCAATCATGCCTCTATAAGCTGTTACTGAAACAGCTTTACCACTGGCATCAGCATCCAATTTTACATTAGTTGCCATTGGGGTTTTAATTAGAGAACTTTGATCAAATTTGAACTTTTTCAATAGATCTAAAGTGTACTTTCTTTGATTTATAAAAATTCCAGTTGAGGTTTGTTTAACCTGTAATCCTAAAAAGAAAGTAAGTTCTCCCATCATACTCATTTCATACTTGGATTTCATGAGTAATGAAAAATTCTTGCACAACTGCTCATTAGTAGAACAAAATATTATATCATCCACATAAATTTGAACAAGCATAATGTCAGATTTCACTTTCTTTATGAACAGTGTAGTATCCACTTTACCTCTGGAATACCCATTGCTCATAAGAAACTCAGTAAGAGTGTCATACCAGGCTCTAGGGGCTTGTTTGAGACCATAGAGAGCTTTGTCCAACTTATAGACAAAACCTGGATGTTGTTCATTTTCAAAACCTGGAGGCTGCTTGACATAAACTTCTTCTTGCAGCTTCCCATTTAAAAATGCACTCTTCACATCCATTTGAAATACCTTAACGTTCTTATGAGAAGCGTAGGCTAGATACAAACGAATTGCTTCTAGCCTAGCCATAGGAGCAAATGTTTCATCATAATCAATTCCTTCCTCCTGTCTGTAGCCCTGAGCAACTAGTCTTGCCTTATTTCTAATGACATGACCTTGCTCATCCATCTTATTCCTGAAAACCCATTTAGTGTCAATTATAGTTTTACCTTTAGGAGCAGGGACCAGCTTCCATACATTGTTTCTTTCAAACTGATTGAGCTCTTCATGCATGGCAGTGATCCAATTTGCATCTTTTAGTGCTTCATCAACCTTCTTTGGCTCCATCAGTGAAACAAAACTAGAGATCATACAAAAATTCCCTAAGTTGTCCCATCGTGTTTGTACCCCTTTGTTGATGTCACAAATTATTTGATCATTGGGGTGACACCTGATCCACTTGGGATCATTTTTCAATGATGATTCACCTGAGTTGTTAACATCTTCAGCAGGTCCTGTTGAACAGCTCTCAAGGATTTCAGACATACTTTTGTCTTGAGCCTGTTCACTTGTTGAACATGTCTGACCACTGTTGAACATATCAGCAGTAGAACTAGGAAAATCAGCATTGATAGGTTCAGGACATGCAGTTGTAATTAAGTCAGTACACTTATTCACACAGGGAGTATTGACATAATCATCATCATGTCCATCATGATTAGCAGGTTCCACACTGGATGTAGTGGAAGCTTTTGAGTCCTCTTCATTGTTTGAATGCATCAGATCATCAAAGTTAAGTTCTCCTGAAACTGATTCAGGAACAGCTTTGGTGAAAGCATTCTTGGACTCTTCAAAGGTGACATTGATAGATTCATCTATCACCTTTCTTTTGTTGTTGTATACTCTGTAGGCTATAGAGATAGCAGAGTAGCCAACAAACACACCTTCATCAGCTTTAGGTTCAAACTTTGTCAGTTGATCCCTCTGATTCAGAATGAAGCAGGGACACCCAAACACATGGAAGTAACTGACATTTGGTTTCCTTCCTTTGAGCAGCTCATAAGGAGTCTTGTTCAACCTTTTTACCACTAAGGATCTGTTTTGAGTGAAGCAGGCAGTGTTGACAGCTTCAGCCCAGAATGATGAAGGCAAACCTGATGCACACAGCATGGTTCTAGCATCTTCAATAAGAGTTCTATTTCTCCTTTCAGCAAGTCTATTTTGTTGTGGAGTTCTTACAGCTGAAAAGTTTTGAGTGATTCCTTTCCCGTCACAGAAGTCTTCAAGAGTACTGTTTCTGAATTCAGTACCATGATCACTTCTAAGCTGCTTCACTCGAGCAGAGTTCAGCATCACCATCTTTTTCACAAATCCAATAATTCTTTTAGCAGCCTCTCCTTTGCTCTTCAGAAAGATCACCCATGTGTACCTGGAGAACTCATCAACCATTACTAGAGTGTATCTTCTTCCTCCTAGACTTGGGACATTTACAGGTCCAAACAAGTCCATGTGGATTAAGAAGAGTGGAGTATCAATAGAGAAATTATGTTTGGATTTAAAAGATGTTTTCCTCTGCTTGCCTTTTTCACAAGCTGTGCAGAGTTTATCTTTAACAAAGGTTATAGAGGGCAAACCTGTCACCAACTCTTTCTTACAGAGTTTATTGATGTTCTTGAAGTTCAGATGTGACAGCCTTTTGTGCCATAACCAGTTTAAGTCTACATTTGTTCTTGTGAGAAAGCAGGTTTCAGTTGTGGAATCAACAGATTGCATGTCCACAACATATACACCTTTCTTTCGTTGAGCACATAACACAACTTTGCCTTGGGGATCCAATATGTAACCCAGGTGCTCATCAAAGTTAACCTTGTAGCCAGCATGACACAGTTGGCTTATGCTAACAAGGTTATGTTTTAGCCCAACCACATAGGCTACTCTTTTGAATACTGCAGCACCAGCTTTAAGAGTTCCATATCCCTCAGTGGATCCCTATACATCATCACCAAATGTGACTTTTGGCCCTTTTTCAGGCCTGAGATCACTCAGCAATTCTTTACAACCTGTCATGTGCCCTGAGCAGCCACTGTCCAAGTACCAAACCTGGGAAGGTTGTTTTTCCTGCAGAGTGATAAGAGAAATATTAGTCATTTTTAGGGGAACTCATCACAGAGATGAGTTCTCCTACTTCATCAACATTTTTTGATGGACTTATAATATCCACACTAATATTCCCAATTTGAATGGTGTCAGCTTGGATACCATTTTTATTGACTGAGATGTTTCCAACACTGCTTGTAACAGCTTGGATACCATCTTTGGCCAGATGTGTCTTCTTCCCACATTTATAACATTTTCTCTTTTTAGGATTTTTGAAAGAAGAACTTTCAGAAACACATTCTGAGTTATTTTTATTGATTCTTTTAGCAGGTTTAGCAAATTTATTACTATTTGATGAATCAACAGCTTGTGTGGAGTGTTCAAAAGTCACAACTTTGTTTGTCTCTTCTTTCCTTCTTTTAGGAGGACAAATGTCAAAGACAGGAAGCTTAATTGGCTTTTGAACTTCCACAGGTTTGGGAAACTTATTCCCATGTTTCTCAGGTTGAGCAATGGCTTTGCCTTTGTCACTACTGAGAAGTGATTTATGCTGCCTATCAACATAATCATTGTTTCTGGTTTTGAAAAACTTATTTTCATGTAAAACCAGTTTACCACTATGATTAGTAAACTTATTAGAAATCACAGCAGGTTTACTTTCAACATGAGACTTGCCCTTGTTGAAAACAGACTGCTTAACTTTTGAAACCTTGTTTTCAAAATGTTTAGCATCAAAAGGATTATTATGTCTTTTACCATCAGCTTTGGACACAGAGCCTGTTTTGTCAACAGGTTTAGTATCCACAGCTGTAGTTTGGACATGTTTTCCTTTCTTTTGCTTGTGTGAATCAGCAGAGCACTTAGCAGGCTGGATTGATGGAGAACATATTCCAACACTAGCTTTTGAGCTAGGTTCACACGAGCTGTCAGTATTTTGAGGCCTGACAAACCTGTTTGTTGAAATTAGTTTACCATTTACTTTTTGAACAAAAGTGTTTGGAAGCTCACCAAGAGTGGATAAATCTTCTTTCAGATTATTAATCTCAACAATGGAAGCTGCTGTATCAAGATCCCCTCCAAGATAGGCTTGAATTTGTGCAGGGATCTGTTGACTTATACAATGGCTGACTTTTTGTGCAGATTGGCACCAAGAGTCAACTATCTTTTGAAGCTTAGCATGCTTTATATCTGTTTCTCTCTTTTCTTTCAGTAAAATGGAGTTGATGTGTTTTAATTCATCAAGCTCAATTTCCAACTTATGGAAACTGTCCAGTTTACTGGATTTTGTTTTAAGATCTGTTTTAAGCTTGGAGATTTCAGATGATAAAGCATCATGCTTCTCAACAGCAGCTTTCAAATCAACTAACATATATTCAAACATCTTAATCTTTTCTTCAGAACTGTAAGCCATAAAATTTTGTACCTTATACATCATTGTAGGATTCCAGTTCTCTAAGCTGCTGAAAGCTTCAGCTTCAGCCATATCCTGTTTGAAACTGCTTGTTGATGGGACATCAGTGTTGGCCATCAGACATTGATTGTCTTCTTCATCAGATGATGAATCAGATTCCTCCCAATCACAAGTCTCTGCCATGAGTCCCTTTTGGCGGTTGGAACCCACTGAGTTTTCCAACTTCCTCAGCTTAGCCATGGCCATAAGGTACTTAACCCTATAACCATCATCCTTGTTTGTCTTGTATGGTTTGGATGACTGACCAACAGCTTTTGACACACAGTCAGCAGCTATATGGCCAGTTTTGCCACATTTGAAGCACTCAGCCTTGGATTTATCAAATGCCTTCTTTTTGCCAGCACCTGAACTTCCTTGCAGCATGTTTCTTCCAAACCTTTTCTTGTTGAACCTTTTGACAAGCATAGCTATCATTTGCTCATCATCCTGTTCAGCAAGATCTGCATTATCTTCCTCATCTGACACCTCCTCCTTGTCATCATCCTGTTGATCAGGTTGAGTGAACACATCACTCACCTGACTCACAGACTGTCTCACATTAGCCACAAAGGCTGCACCTCTTTTAGACATCTCCAAGGCATTTCTCTTCTGTTGCCTTGACTGTTCATCATTTAGTAAAGATCCATACAAGTTGACAAGATCCATACTTCTGATTGTTCCTGAATTTCTTAAAATTGTTGAAAAGTAATTCCATTCTTCAGGGAGGATGTCCAAAAACTTGTTCACCAGAGTAAGACTGTCCTTAGTGATCCCAACAGCTTTGAGATCATTCACAAGAGCAGTAAACCTGGTGTAGGTTTCTGTGAGAGTCTCCTATGGTTTTGCAAAGAAGAGTTCATACTGTCTAACAAGATTGTTAATCCTGTTATCCAGTGTGATTGTGGGTCCATCATAGACGGTACACAAAGTATCCCACATCTCCTTAGCAGTCTTCATCTTCTCAACCTGTTTGAACACATCGTCAGGCAAGGAGATGACTAGATTGTTTCTGGCCTTTGCATAGAGAGCCACCAATCTTTTGTCTTCATCAGACCATTGAGGTTTTGCTTTCTCAAATGTTCTGATCTCAGGAGCTGCTCCTTCAACAGCAGGAGTTATTGTTGTAACAGAGGTTGGCACATAAGGACCCTCCATTACAATTTCTGGTTGTTATACATCCAGATTCTCTAGGTAGTGCATCATTCTGCACATCCAACCAGAAAAGTTCTGATGATTGAACTTTGGAGGTTTGCCCATTGAGCCATTGTCATAGTATGAGGAATTTGCATAGGAGAATGAGAGATCTAGAATGACACACACTCTAAACTGCTCTGATAACAGTTGTAGGTCCCGAGAGGTTCCCAAAGTATATAGCTTTAAGCTGTAGAGGGGGGGTGAATACAGCTATTTAAAAACTACACACTATTTTCTCAATGTTTGTATGTATTATCAACAATTTGTTAATTACAAACAAGCTTGAATGCGGAAAGGTTCAAGCTGAGATGACAGATACAACAGTATGTTTACTAGTCTAAGACAGACTCAAACTAGATTACAATGAATACACTCACTAATAAGCACTCACTGTGTTTACAAGACTTAGAGGAACAGCTTTAGTAGAACAGCTTAGACACAAAGAAACTGTATTACACAAGCAGGCTTGCATGCATGAAGAATATACTTGCACGTTCACTCTTGGCTTCAGCACTTAGCTTTTTGGCTTATCTTTTCTGACCATAGAAGCTTCCTTTTATACTCACTCAGAGGATCTAAGAGAAACTTCTTAATTGGACGGAATGAAAAAGGAGAAGTCTTGTTTGAAAAGACAACATAACCTTTTCTGCACTTTCTGAAAAGCAGACTTGTAATCTTGTGTGCAGAACTTTTGTCTTTTCACTTTGTCTACTGTTGCATTGCCTTTAACTAAATAAGGAATGTCAACTTTGCGTCTTTCTTCCTTGTAAAGGCCTATTTTGATATAAGAAAAAGGTCTGTCACCCTTTTTCAAATAACCTTTTGTCTTCATGTAACAGAACAGCTTGGGCAGACTGAGCAGTTCTGTTTTCCACTTTGTCTTCGACTTTGTAAACTGATCTTGCAGCCAAAGACAATACATGAGGACTTGGAAACATATTCCATAAAGTGTTTTAGCCTAATCACAAAGAACAGGTTCTGTTCACAAAGAACAGAACACTTGAAAAATGTCCAAGCTGCTCACTAGTATAGAGCAGCGTAGATAGTTTATGTCCAGCCTGTTCAGCAGACAGAGCAGCTTGGACATACTGTCTTAGTTGCAACACATGCAACACATAGAACAGCTTTGGACTGATATTGCAAATCATTTTCAGGTTTCAATAAGGCATATAACAGGCCTTAAATTCAACCATCAAATGCATCAGCATGTTTGATTAGTAATCTCCCCCTCAGATGTAGAACAGGTTTGACTGAGGCCTTTTTGTGCCTAACATATACAAGTAGTCTTTGAATAAACAACAAGAATCATAAGTTATTTCAAGTTTATAAACTGCGGATTTTCGGCAGAAAATTTATATCGATTTTGAAAAATCATAACTAATTCATAACTTAACGAAATGAGTTTATTCTTGTCTCAAAAGTTAGATCTATTTCTAACTATAGTTCCGGAAGTTTTTATAATTTATTTTGGAGTTTAAGACCTCCAGAAATTATTTTGGAAACCTAATCTTTGACAGCTCAAAAATGGCCAACATAGGGTTTTCAACAAGCTTTTTTCCCAACCTACACATCTCGAAAAATGGCAGTTCTTGATTCTAAAAATTATTTGTATATAGTAGTTTAATGTCCTAGAAAACCAAAGCCTAAAACGTTTTGGAGCTTGGTTAAAAACAGCCTCAAAGTAGGCCGAAAAACCATCGAAAAAGCTGGGAAATTATATATATATATATATATATATATATATATATATATATATATATATATATATATATATATATATATATAAACTTGACGTTTTAAGTGAGTTTTATTTATAAACTTGTAATGTTGGGTGATTTAAGACATAAAAATCTATAAATATATATTATCATATATTAGAGATATTAAGTCCCTATTACCATTTAGGGATCGATTAAACTCACCCGGTGCATCACCCATCAACTTACGCTAAATAGCATTTTACGCTCGTTTTTGCCATCGCACTCACGGTGAGTCCTCATAGCCCCTATTTTCACACTGTTATGTTTTGGGGTTGAAATACATGCTTCGTTTTCATATCGACACGAAAACAACTTCATTTCTATTATGTATTACACATGTGGTTCCATCAGCCCTTATATCATGAACCGTTAATTGCATTTATTTGAAACCACGAATATATTGTGGATAGATCTATTGGGAGTCATGTCCCCCATTCTGGTTAGTTCGGGTCGGCTAACATCGAGTGCATATATATTTATCACACGGTATTACGTATGGGAATACTGCACAGGGCAAACTCATTTTTAATTAAGCTTCGGTTGCATGATGGTTTATATGTAATATGTAACATGGAATTTATGATTTTATAAATTCAAACTTAACTATTGTTGTCCATACAAGTCAGATTTACGTGTAAACCTATGAGCTCACCAACAATTTTTGTTGACGTATTTTAGCATGTATTTTCAGGAAATTAAGGCAAGTGAGCCTTCAGACGTATTTTCTTTCAAGCTTCCGCATCTAAGGAGTCAGATGCATTTTCGAAACTACCGGAGATTTAGCTGCATTATTTTGAATACTTTAATTATGTACTTAAATCTCTGTATTATGCGAATTTCTTTTCTTCATGTCAGACTATGTATAACCTTAATTTAAAGTTTTATCGATGCATTTTGAAAAATGTCCATATAGTGGTCGTTTGTTATGATTATGGTTATGCTTCCGCGACGTCGCGCTTCGTTGCCAACCGGGGTAACGGGGTGTGACATTGATCAGTTCCCCTAAGAACTAATGTTTCTATGTTGCTCTAAAGGTTAAGAAACAAAAACCAAGTTTGGTACTTGGCCAGTGGCTGTTCTGGCCACATGACAGGTTGCAAAGCCCAAAGGTCACTTTTGGTGACAATGTCCAGGGATCTACTGAAGGATATGACACTCTTCGTGCAGGTGTTACAATTCTCAATAAGGTAGCCTATGTGTCTAGGCTGAAACACGACGTTGTTAGCATAAGCCAACTGTGTGATGCTGGCTACAAGCTCAACTTTGATGAGCACCTTGGATACATAATGGATCCTCATGATAAAGTTGTGTTGTCCGCACAAAGAAAGAAAGGGGTATACATTTTAGACATGAAATCTTCTAATCAAACAACACAGACCTGCTTCATCTCAGGGACTAATTCAGACCTCTACTAGTTATGGCACAAAAGGCTCTCACACCTGAATTTCAATAAAATCAACAAACTCTATAAGGAAGAGTTGGTAACATGTTTGCTTTCTATAACCTATGTTACGGAATAAACTCTGCTCAGCCAGTTTGAAGGGTAAGTAGAAAAGACATCTTTTTAAGCCAAACAGAAATTCTCTATTGATTCACCTCTCTTTTTAAACCACATGGACTTGTTTTGATCTGTCAATGTCCCAAGTCTAGGAGGAAGAAGAAACACCTTAGTAATGGTGTCTCTTCCTAAAGTCCAAAGGAGAGGCTGCTAGAGAAATGATTGGGTTCCTAAATAAGATGGAAGTTCTTAACTCTACCAAACCCAAGCAGCTCAGGAGTGATCATGATATCGAATTCAAAAAAGTACTCTTGAGAACCTCTGTGAAGAAAAAGGAATTTTTAAAAAGTTTTCAGCTATGAGAACTCCTCAACAAAATGTGTGCATCAAGTCTACCATAATCATTTTGGGCTGAAGCTGTTAACACTGCTTGCTTCACTCAAAACAGATCCTTAGTGGTGAAAAGGGTCAATAAAACCCGCTATGAATTACTCAAAGGGAGAAAGCCTAACATAAGCTATTTTCATGTATTTAGATGTCATTGCTTCATTTGGTACCAAAGGGATCAGCTGGCTAAATTTGGACCCAAAGCTGATGAACGAATATTTGTGGGATACTCAGCCGTTTCCAAAGCCTACAGAGTTTACAACTCTAAAAGAAAGCTGGTTGATGAAACTATCAATGTCACATACAGAGGTTGAAAGAGAGCTTCAGCTTGTATATGACAAAGCCCAAGCAAAAGAAATGAAAATTCCACTTGAAACCTATTGTGAGTGGAAACAAGAACAAGTTAAGCTCTTGGAAAGAGCAAAAGAGGTAGTAGCTTCTTTCAAAGCTGCTCAGGTTTTGGCTTCCAAAGAGGTAAAGAAATTAAAAATGCCATCTTTGGTAGTGCAAAAAAATTTGAGGAAGCTGTCAAGGAGACTGACAGTGAGAAAAAAAAAAAGAATAGAGAAGGAAAAAGGGATCAAAGGTCTCTGTGACCAAGGAGAAGTCTGTGTCCACCACCTTTTCATCTATCAGAACTCATTATCACTTTGACAACCAGGCCAGAAAGAAGTTTTATGATGTTGCTGAAAGAAGGCTGGCCAGGGAAACCATTGTTAAAGATGTACCCACTTTAAGGAAAAATCAACCTTCGAAGCTATAGATTACAAGATTTGGTGCTGATGGCCTTGAATTAGAGTCATATGAAGCAGTTGATGTAGCCAAAATGGGGTACAGAGAATGAGTTGAGCTTGTAGTTACTCTAAGTAGTTCAAATTCTGAGACTGCCAAAACTGTTAGAGCATTTGTGGGAAAGTTGATGGAAAAGGTAAAGGGGTTAGGTCTTATACCAGAAGAGATGATTAAGGGTACATCCAAAATGGAACCCAAAATCAAGCCAAGAAGATAGAAGAGGGACACAGAACTTGAGGAAATTGTTATGCTGATTGAGCAAGGGTTCTATGCCACTGAACAAAAGGTATGAATCACAGTCTACCTATAGGTGTAGAACCAGTTGAAGGGAAGTTTATTGAAGATCCTTAAGTTGGAGTATTCTTTGTGGCTCCTCTTACTAAGAAGATATGCTTTCAAAAATCTTCAAATCTTCTCAAAGCTGGTGTTAGACAGCTTCTTGCTTTCAGATGCATGACTACATATGTGAAGCACTTCAGGTGGAGAGTAGCAAATCTAAGTCAGTTAGCAGCATGCAATGCCAGAGGTTAACTGGACAGCCAAGAGCTCTTCTACCTAAAATAGGAGGTTGAGAGCTTTGAAGCCAAAAAGGAGATGTTGGCTAGTCTACAACAAGAAAAACTTTTCAAAGCTGCTGCTGAATTAGAAAAGGAGATAGAGAAAAAGAAAGGTCCATCTAAAAATGACGTGTAGGTGAAGAATGGAAGCTGATCATTGGTTGGTCAGGCTTGCCATTAATAGCTCCCAACAACAGTCTAATAATTACAGTTTTTATTGTAATGTACATTAGTTGTATTTTTCTTTATAAATATCAGTCATTTAAAGAGTTTTCATTATGTATAAGCTGATCTTTTGCCTAAGTTTTATGTTGTGATCTCACTTCTGCATTTGTAATGTTATAATATAGAGATTTAACTGAGATGGTTAGCCTTAGACTGAATATTGCAAATAGGGGAAGATTGTTTGACATAAAAAGGCCTCAGTCAAACCTGCTTTATATCATAGGGGGAGATTTCTAATCAAACATGATTGATACACTTAGGGGGAGATTTTAAGGCTTTTTAATGCCTGAGTTAAACCTGGTAAGTGATTTGGAAAATCAGCCTAAGTCTGCTTCACACTGATACATTAGTTGTAACCTGATAGTTTGCCAAAGCTGTCCATATCTGTTGGACAAGTTTGATAGAATATGTCTAAGCTGTCCATAACTGTTGGACAGTTTTGACACACATAAGTGTTTTGTTCTTTGTGAACAGAACCTGTTCTTTGTGAAAAGGTTTAACACTTCATGGAATATGTTTTCATATCTTCATGCAAAGTAGTGAACGTTGAGATCAGTTTACAATTAAAGACAAACTGGAAAAACAGAATAGTCGTGCAACTGCCAAAACTGTTTTGAAGCATGAAGAAAAAAGGGATATCTGAAATGGGTGACATACCATTTCTTATACCAAAATATCTTTACAAGGAAGAATAAAGGTCATAAGTTGACATTCCATTTTAAGGTAAAGCTAAGGACGACAGAGAAAAAAAGGTAAATACTAGATTCTGCAGTTAGAAGTCAAAACTGCTTTGTCAGATTTGTCTTGTTGCAGAAAAGTAAATTTGTCCTATGATAATACCTTCTTGCTTTCTCCCAACCAATGAAGAAGCTTCACTGGGATTCTGTATATGAGTATAAAATAGAAGCTTCCAAGGAAAGTGAAAACAAATGAGATACTAAAAAACAGAGGACGTGAGTGCAAAGCGAAGTGTGTTTTTCATGCATGCATGTTTACTTCAACTTGAGTGAATTAGCAGAGTGTGTCTAAGCTGTTCAGTCTTAAGCTGTTCAATCTATGTCTTGTGTAAATAGTGAGTGAATCTTAGTGAGTCATTTCATTGTAACTAGTTTGAGTGTGTCTTAGATTAGTTAGAGTTTGTTGTTCATAATCTGTCATCTCTGTTTGGATCATTTCGCAATCTAAACCTGTTTGTAATTTTAACAAACATTTATATATACTTACAAGCATTGAGAAAATTCCGTATGATTTAGGATAAACTCTATTCACCCCCCTCTACAATTTGTCTTAGTATATTTAGCAAACCTTTTGGGACCTACAAGATTAGATAAGTCTCTTTATGGCTTAAAGCAAGTGCCTCGTGCCTGGTATGACGCTTTAGCTTCCTATCTTGTGCATTGTGGTTTCTCAACTGGTAAAGTTGATACTACGTTATTCCTAAAAAAGAGAGGTGAACATATCATTGTCTTACATATAATGTGTTGATGACATTATATTTGGCTCAACTAATCTTGTTTACTGTAAAAAATTTGCTCTGTTAATGACCAAAGAACTTGAAATGAGCATGATGGGAGAGATGAAATTCTCTCTAGGACAACAAGTTCAATGCCTACACCAATGGCACCGAATTCAAATTCAAAGCTACATCCGAACCCAAATGGTAAAGTAGTGGATGCTATGCATTATCGGGGTATTATTGGTTCTCTTCTATATTTTACGGCTGGAAGGCCTAACAAAATTTTTTCGATATGTGTCTGTGCTAGATATCAAGCGAATACTATAGAGTCTCATCTTGCTGCTGTTAAACATATCCTTCCTTATTTGAAAGGAAAATCTGATATGGGTGTTTGGTATCCAAAAGAAACTTCATTTTAACTCACTTCTTATTCGGATGCTGAATTTATAGGTTGCCGCTTAGATAGAAAAATCATAACTGGACATATACAATTTTTGGGGGACAAGTTAGTCAGATGGGCCTTGAAGAAACAAAATTGTGTTTCAACTTCTACTGCAGAAGTAGAATATGTTGTTGCAGGTAGTTGTTGTTCACATGTTTTGTGGATGCGAACCCAACTGAGTGACTATTGTGTTGTCTATAACAAAATCCCCATTTATTGTGATTCCAAAACTGCAATTGCAAGCTCATGCAATCCTTTTTAACATTCCAAGACCAAACACATTGATATACGGTACCATTTCATTAAAGATCATATTGAAAGCGGTACTGTTGAAATTTATTTTGTTCGTATTGAATATCAATTTGCTGACATTTCTACTATGGCATTAGATGAAACAAGGTTTAATTTCGTGATATTAAAGTTAGGAATGTTGAATTTAACAAATTGATATTTTGTTTTGTATTAATTAATTTGATAGTTTTTATTACTGTGTTTCAAATTTTTTCATTGTTCTTTAATTGGATGTTTTTATTACTGTGTTTCAAATTTTCTATAAATACCTGTTCATTTGAGGGAGAGTGTTGACAGGCCGTCATTGTGACCCGCAGAAATAATCCATAAATCTAACTACTAGCGTAGGGAAGTAAGGGTCGAATCCACAGGGAGTGAATTTGTAATTAGGGTTAGGCAGTTAGCCTTATGACTTTTATTGAAAGCACTGTAAACTGTGAATTTGTGGATTTGAATGAGTTGTTTAGATCAATGATTACTATTGCTTTGAGACAAAAATTAATGGCAACATAACTAACGTAGAGATAAACAATCAAGAAACGAATAACCATTCACGGGATCACCACGACATAAGTGTTATTACTCACTATAATTTCATGCAACGATCACATAGACATAATCAACTGCACGACTAACTTAATCAAACGTGTTTTAACCATAGCGTATGCAACATTAATACTCGTCTTAATCCCTAAACTAATGGACTCGGTACGAATGATAACACCACTATAAACTATCTTGCTTTTACCAATCGTAAAACATAATCATAATCATAGCCAAATGTTTATCATTTGCATACACATAATAGATCTCGCTTAATACGAATACATCAAAACATTGAAAATATAGAAGAGTAAAGTTAGTTGTAGATCCTCCGCAAACGGCTAATGGGATTAGCCGCTCATCGTATGCTCGTCACAATCATAGATCTGAGCCATTGGGTAGCTTGTGAACCACCTTCTTCGTTCTCGTGTCATAGATCCACTCCGGCAGGGCTTCGGCACACTTGCACACACGTCGGGACTCTCTCTAAGGCTGCCATCGACCTCTATTTATAGTGGATTCTAGATTAGGGATTACAGGGCTGAAAAACGCGTTTTTGCGCC
Organism: Centrapalus pauciflorus; assembly: GCA_020465985.1. Classification (NCBI taxonomy): domain Eukaryota; kingdom Viridiplantae; phylum Streptophyta; class Magnoliopsida; order Asterales; family Asteraceae; genus Centrapalus; species Centrapalus pauciflorus. Next base: position 76,473 of record JAANYP010002216.1, on the reverse strand, counting down.
GTGCCAGCGTAGGCCAGGCGCAGGCCTGCGCCCCCCCCCCCCTGCGCCCGGATGCGGCTTGGGTTTTCTTGGCATGCGTTGGACTGTTTCTAGTGTTTTTGTGCCACAGGGGCGTATCCCTTGCGTAGCCCTGCGCCCCCCTGCGCCCGGGGTACCGCCAGGGTGCGCTGGAACTGATTTTGAACTCGAAATTATTTTGGGACGTAGGGTGGGCATAGACCTACTCCCCGACCTGCTCGGTTTGCTATGAATTTTCTCGAGTTGCTTTCTAATAATCTCTTGACCCCGAAACACAAATTTAGAGTAGTAATATGGAATTTACGATTTATCGGTGCTTAAAATGAACATGCAATGACTCTGAAACCATATAAATTATAGACTCATCAAATCTCTCTAACTTATCTCTTGGTCTTCCCCGAGTAAGCCTTAGGATGATAAATAACTATGTACCGATTGTATTAGCATTGTGATCAGTAAGTCTAGGTTAAGTCAGCCTTCGTAATAATGTATTAAAATTTTGAATGTAAGCTAAAGAGAATTTTCGGTTAAAACACATCTTCTTTAAGTAATTATAATGTATCTCACTTTTGGAAATTACTATTTTAGCTCAAGGTTACAAGCTTAAAACATGGGGGTCTTTTGACCATCTTTTCCCTCTATGCATGTATACGATAAGATATTAATTTTAATTATGATGCTTATATATATTTTCTTTCTTTTTTTTTAACTTGAGTTTTTACCATAGCTTTTCTAGTTGGTCCATGTAGCGGGATTTGGGTCAATCGCTCCCAAACCAGATGGCTTTAGGGGATTAGTCATGAATGACACCCCTAAGGACTTGATTTCCCGAACCAACTAGGCTACTTTCGAATATTTTGAGGCTAAAAACATGATAAAGCTCTCCCCCTTATTGCATGAGTTTTTCAAAATCTTTTGACACATTACTTTCATATAAGCACAAATATATCTTAACTTACTTGACCGAACCAACTAGGCTACTTTCGAATATAATGACACCCCTAACATTAACCAATTTTGGGTACAATTTTTTCTATGTATCATCATTTTCCACGACCTGATCGGCAAACAAGAGCCATTAGGGAAGTTTAAAAGGCTGCATTGACACTAAGCACTCTCATTCAATAGGACTCGACAAATGAAAATAAAACACACACAATTACTGTAATAAAATAACAAAAATTAAAATTCTAACCCAAACAAGCAAATACAAATATGATAAATGTGAAGAGCAAGGAACGATTGTAACTGATTACTGGTAAGGAGGAAGAGGACCAAAGATATTATTTAAGAAGTTACCAGCCTGAAAATCCTTGTCATGTCGAACCTCCTTTCCAATATGCCCAGATCTGATGTTCATGATATGTCGTAGCTCTCTGCCTAGGTGTTCAAATTTCAGTCTAATAATAACTAAAAAAAAAATTGTGGGGGCTCATTAGATCATATTAAACATTTCATAGATCCTACCCTATGACACCCTTGCCACATTAACCACTAATTACAAGACACCCAGGATTAATCAGCAATATATAATAACATAATGATACGATAACCTAGTTTAAGTGCGGAAGCATAAAAATACATAATTAAAGTAATGCAACAGTGTCAAACACCCTACGGTGCTACAAGGTACCAAATCTAAGTCTATATACCCAATTCAATATTTCAACATTCAGAATATATTACAACATTGTCCCAAAGCACAATTACCGATTGAGTAGTAGATTTCTTCAAAGAACTTCACAACAACATAACTAGAAGGTCCAGCAGCAGACTTCCCTTTTCCTGTAAAAATAAACATCTGAGGAATACGAGAATGCTTAGTGAATACACAGATTACGCATTTTATAAATCTTTATGAAGCCCCAAGAGTAACACCGATGACAAACATCGTATACCCTCTTCGTACACCAAGTACGGAACCAGAGCCGCAGCTCCTTCAAGCCCAAAGCTCGGCAAAAAACATACCATCTGAGACAAATGTACAATCGGGGATGACATACTGCCTACCAGAACCTCGGAGGGATCAGCTCCGGGTCATATAGCGCAGTAACATCGGAGTAATTGATGCGACCCACCGGTCCATCACTAGATGCACAACAAACGAACGGACATGCAACAAATATGAATGTGCATCTAAATCTACGCAAGTTAGTAGAGTTCCAAATAACAATTGAAGCAACACGTCTCAGCAGGCAAAAGCTATCATAAAATAGATATAAACATGCGAAATCTACTGTATAGACAGTGGTTGCGTAAATAAACTTTAACCAATATTATTTCTCCTCGGGATTTCAACCGGATCCACAAAGTACCCCACTGTGGGTTAAACAACACCACAAGGGACCTGTAAGTCAGTTGTAACAACACATCGTGTCAATAATTGTTTGATTCTATAAAACCAAATTTTATAAGTTTTGCAACATTTGATCCCAAATTCGGATTAAATATAAATTCGGACCACAACAAGCTTGAACCCAACTCTGGTTCGACCCTAATCCCATTTCGGACCATATCCAAATCCGGAATCATTCGGATTCCAACACTTAGAATTTTTTTTGCTAACCTTTGAATAACTTTTTTTATTTTATGCGTTGTCTATGGGTTTTATTCAATATATTCGAGTTTAAAGAGTGGAGATTTCGAATTTGTATACATAAATGCGAACATATATCACTAAATTCGAACCTAAACTCGATCATGGGACCAAATTCGAAACCATCTTCGATTTTAATGCTCAAAGTCGAACCCATTCTCGAATTTGGGGTTATAGTCGAAGCTTTCATTCGATTTTAGCTAAATTTCGAGTTTGTTCTTGGCATCTCGAATTTGTTCATACATTTCAGCTTTAAAAGATACATTTCTTAGTCTAAAATCACGAATACGTTAAGTATTAAGCCTAGTTTCGATTCTATTACACATACTCTATCATATTCTAGCTAAAGCTCAAGCAAAATTAGCCTTAAATTACATGAAATGATAAATTCGAATTTCTTATCTTAAAACCGAAAATATAACAGCTTAAAAGGTCGATTTCTTACCTCAAATTCGAACGAAATCATGAATGCAATCGTAGATTGTTGTAGTACTCTTCGAGATCTTTCCGATGACGTATAGAACTCGATAATTGGCCGGTCGGTTTGGGAGGAAATCTAGAGAGAAGGTAGAGAAAAAGTAGAGAGAGTTCTAGAGAGAGAGAGAGAGGTGTGAAAATGAAAGGCTTTTGGCCTTTTATTCTTATTTCCATCATTTTGCACATTTCACCCTCAACTTATCCGGTTCCATAATACACTGATTTATTCTTAGTTTTATCATCACTAACTTTTATAATTTATAACACTCCATAATAATAATTCAAAGTTCTAAATTTCCTTAAAATAACAACCAACTTTCAAATATCCAAATACATAATCATTGCTCATAATTCAACTTAATTATAAATTATCCATCTAAATAAATCTGAATTACAATAATTAAATTCGAGGATGTTACAGCAGGGCTCCACCACGCTCTAACTTCGCCCTCGAAGTTAATTGGATCCAAAAAGTTGCGGATATTTCTTCATCATTTCCGACTTAGTCTCCCATGTATGATTCGCTCCCTTATGATGCTTCCAACGTACAAGCACCATCTCTATCTCTTTTCTTCTTAATTTCTTCACCTTAGTATCTAAAACACGCGGCTCTTCAATATACCGGAGCCTTTAATCTATTTGCAGCTCAGTGTGGTCTGCCCAATCCTCATTTCCAGTATTAAACGATTTCCTGAGATTCCCAACATGAAACACCGGGTGTATGCCCGACATTTCTTCAGGCAATTCCAAACGGTATGACTGATTTCCTACTTTCTCGAATATCTTGAATGGTCCGACAAATCTCGGAGCCAACTTTCCTCTTTTCACAAATCGTGTAACACCTCCCATAGGTGACACTTTCAAATAAACCCAATCATTCACCTCAAAATTGATTGGTTTGTGCCATCTATCGTAATAACTTTTCTGACGGTCCTAGGCCGCCTTCATGTTCTGTCTAATCAACTGTATCTTCTCGTTTGTTTCTTGAAGCAATGCCGGCCCAGCAATCGGTCTCACCAGTTTCTCTCCAACAAGTAGGAGTCCTACACCTTCTCCCATACAAAGCTTCAAACGGCGCCTTCTTTATACTTGCATGGTAACTGTTGTTATACGAAAACTCTATCAGTGGTAAGTGATCATCCCAATTACCACCGAGGTCCAACACACACGACCTCATCATATCTTCCAAGGTAAGGATGGCCCGTTCACTTTGGCCATCGGTTTGCGGTCGATAAGCCGTACTCATTGCTATTCTCGTTCCCAATCCTACATGCAAAGCCGACCAAAAGTTTGAAGTAAATCGGCTATCCCGATCTGATACAATAGACTTAGGCACTCCTTGTCTAGCAACAATCTCAATCATATAAATCTGTGCTAACTTTTCCAAAGAGTAACTTTCTCTTATCGGAATAAAGTGCGCCGATTTAGTTAACCTATCAATTATCACCCAAACAGCATCGTGTTGACGCCTAGTCTTTGGCAACTTAGTAACAAAGTCCAACGTGATGTGTTCCCACTTCCATTCCGGAATAGGAAGCGGTTGCAGACTGTCATAGGGTTGCTGATGTTCGGCTTTCACAAGCCGGCAAGTTCTACATCGTTCAACATACTGGCCGATATCCTTCTTCAATCCCGGCCACCAAAAGTCTGCTTTCAGCTCGTTGTACATCTTTGTACTTCCAGGATGTACAGAAAACTTGGATTGATGTGCCTCTTCAATGATCACTCGTCTCATTCCACCAAACTTCGGCACCCAAATCCTTTCGTATACACCTTTCAATCCTGACTCACTTATTTCCATTATCTTCATCTGTACCCTTATATCTTCATCACCAACATTTTCGTCTTTCAAGGCTTCCACTTGAGCGGCCTTAACATCATCAATTATTGTGGAAGTTAACATCGTGGATGTCATTATATAGCAGCAATCCTTAGCATAAGCTTTGCGACTCAAAGCATCGGCTACTACGTTAGCTTTTCCCGGGTGATAAAGGATTTCGCAATCATAATCCTTTATAAGTTCCATCGACCTACGCTACCTCATGTTAAGTTCTTTCTAGCTGAAAATATACTTCAAACTCTTATGGTCCGTGTAGAGTTGACACTTAGTACCGTACAGATAGTGTCTCCATAACTTCAATGCAAATGTGACAGCTGTCAACTAAAGATTATGAGTTGAATAATTCTTCTCATGCTGTTTCAACATTCTTGAAGCATAAGCAATTACTTTCCCGCGCTGCATCAGTACAACACCTAACCTCAAGCTCGAAGCATCTGTGTAAACCACAAAATCCTCATTGCCCTCCGGTAGAGCAAGAATCAATGCTTCGCTTAACGCTTTCTTCAAAATTTCAAAAGCATCCTGCTACACAGTTTCCCATACAAACGGTGCATTCTTCTTGGTTAATGCAGTCAAAGGAACAGCAATCTTAGAAAAGTCCTTTATAAATCTCCTATAGTAGCCCGCCAGTCCAAGAAAACTCCTAACTTCTGTAGCTGAACGAGGCGGTTCCCAATTCTTTATAGCTTCGACCTTAGCTGGATCTACAAAAATCCCAGCTCCCGAAATAACATGTCCAAGAAACTGTATCTGTTGCAACCAAAACTCACATTTTGAGAATTTGGCGTACAACCTTTCCTTTCATAACAATTCTAACAATTTTGTGAGATGAACAGCGTGTTCGGCATCAGACTTAGAGTATACCAAAATGTCATCAATAAACACGATTACAGACTTGTCTAACATCGGTCAGCACACTCTATTCATCAAGTCCATAAAAACAGCCGGGGCATCGGTTAACCCGAAAGGCATAACCAAAAACTCATAATGCCCATAACGTGTCCAAAATGTTGTCTTAGGCACATCCTCTTCTCATACCTTCAACTGATGGTATCCTGACCTCAAGTCAATCTCAGAAAACACACTAGCCCCATGTAGTTGGTCAAACAAGTCGTCTATCCTCGGCAGCGGATACTTGTTCTTAATTGTCAACTTATTCAGCTCCCGGTAGTCTATGCACATCCTCATCGTGCCATCCTTCTTCTTAACAAATATTACCGGAGCTCCCCACGGTGATGAACTCGGTCGAATGAAGCCCTTATCCAACAACTCCTGGAGTTGTTTCATCATCTCTTGCATCTCAGTAGGAGCAAGGCGATACGGAGAACGAGCTACCGGTGCAGCTCCAAGGATCAAATCAATCTGAAACTCTACTTGTCTCTCAAGCGGCACGCCAGACAAGTCTTCCGGAAACACGTCCGGGAATTGTGAAACAACAGGCACATCGGCCACAATCTTCTTCTCGGCCTTAGCATCAATCGCATATGCCAAGTAAGCGTCACACCCCTTTGCAACAAGCTTTCGGGCTTTTGCAATAGTCAACAAACACAGATCCCCGCTTCTCCTATCCCCATATATACATATCTCACACCCTCCGGAGTAGTTATCTTTATCATACGATTCTTACAGACTATGTGGGCTTCATTTTCGATCAACCAGTCCATCCCGACAATCACGTCAAACTCGCTGAACTCTATCGGAATCAGATCTAAATTAAAGACTACATCTTCAATTACTAATGTGCAATTACGGTATACGTGATCTAGTTTGACTAGAGTGTTGCTAGTAGTTTCTATGTCAAGTACAGCAGATAATCTAGACAGTGGCATGACAAGTCGTTGTGCAAAAACAGTAGACACAAAGGACCGGTTGGCACCCGAATCAAAAAGAACTCGTGCAGGCAAGGAATTTATAATAAACGTACCTGTAACCACCTCCGGGTTTTCCCTAGCCTCCTCTGCCGTAATCTGAAAAGCACGAGCCGGTGCCCTTTGTGGCTGGTTCCGACGGTTGACTGAACCACCACTAGATCCTCCAGATGATCGGGTCGATGATGGAGCAGCAGCTGCTGGAGCATTCTTCCGACAGTTCCTACTATAGTGTCCCCATACCCCACACTTATAGCAAGCATTAGCTTTTCGTAGGCACTCACTCTGAAAATGGCCCAATTCTCCACAGCAAAAGCAAGCGCGTCCATTAGTGCGCTTGCCAAAGTGTTCCAGATGACAGTTATTGCAATACTTCGGCTCGGTGTTGATCGAATAGGCACGAGCACGACCAGAAGAACCAGACTGTCGGCGATAAGACTGTTGCGGCGAGTATTGCGATGAGCGAGAAGAACCCGAGTAGCCTCCTTCGCGTTGACGTGTCGGTGGTGACGGTTGGGTCGGGTTAGTCGAAGCAGCAGCAGACCCAATCGAGTAACCCGACATAATCCGAATCTGCTCTACATTTCTGGCAGCCTCAAGTAAGCCAGCAAACGTAGTGTAACGCACGTTGCTCATAACCCTTCTGATCTCAATATCCAGACCAGCCTCGAATCTGGTTACTTTTCTTTCTTCAGTATCAACTTGATGAGGCGCAAACAGACTCAGCCTCATGAACTCCACAACATACTGGGACACAGTCTTAGTCTCCTGCATAAAAGCCATAAACTTTGCCTCCAGTCTTCGGCGCTCATCAACCGGACAGTACTGCTAAGTGAATAAGTCCGTGAACTCAGGCCAAGTCATTACGGAAACCTTTTCCAATGTCAAAGCATTCACCATAGCATTCCACCACATAATCGCATCATTGGTGAACATAGCGGTAGCTTACCGAACCATGTCCTTCTCAGCACAGTCGCTGATTCGGAAGGTCCGTTCGGTTGCCGTTATCCATTCAAGTGCGGAAACAGCGTCTCCCAGTCCATTGAACTCTACAGCACCATTTCCTTTGAAATCCTTAAACCGACAACCTCTGGGCTTGTTAGATGACCCAGTGTTGTCATCTTGTTCGTCATTATTGCCCCCTACTTTTTCCTTGTTCTTTCACTTATCCTCCCTTCTCTTACCTTCGGCCACATCTGGAGCCCGAAACTGGTCTTGAATCATTTGATTTTGCTCAGGCATTAAGGCTAGCATCATATTTCTTGTTTCTTCCGGTGTCATTCCTCCTCCAGACATGTTCTGAAAAAATATAAAACATATAACTTGTTTAGTAACATGTCATTTATTTAAAGACACCACCCATTTGTCCCGTATGATAATCAATCTCCTATAATTAATAGATCGTACCCTATCTTAGTTCAGAACATTACTTAAACCACTACATATCATCACTTAATGTTTGAGACCAAGACCTCATGGACACTTGAATCTCAAACTACTGCTTTGATACCATCTCATGTGACACCCTTCCCACATTAACCACTAATTACAAGACACCCAGGATTAATCACCAATATTTAATAACATAATGATCTGATAACCTAGTTTAAGTGCGGAAGCATAAAAATACATAATTAAAGCAATGCAACAGTGTCAAACACCCTACGGAGCTACAAGGTACCAAATCTAAGTCTACATACCCAATTCAATATTACAACATTCAGAATATATTACAACATTGTCCCAAAGCACAATTACCGATTGAGTAGTAAATATCTTACAAGAACTTCACAACAACCTAACTAGAAGGTCCGGCAGCAGACTTCCCTTTTCCTGTAAAAATAAACATTTGAGGAATAAGCGAATGCTTAGTGAATACACAGATTACGCATTTGATAAATCTTTATGAAGCCCCAAGAGTAACACCGATGACAAACATCGTATACCCTCTTCGTACACCAAGTACGGAACCAGAGCTGCAGCTCCTTTGAGCCCAAAGCTCGGCATAAAACATACCATCTGAGACAAACGTACTATCGGGGATGACATACTGCCTACCAGAACCTCGGAGGGATCAGCTCCGGGACATATAGCACAGTAACATCGGAGTAATTGATGCGACCCACCTGTCCATCACTAGATGCACAACAAACGAACGGACATGCAACAAATATGAATGTGCATCTAAATCTACGCAAGTTAGTAGAGTTCCAAATAACAATTGAAGCAACACGTCTCAGCAGGCAAAAGCTATCATAAAACAGATATAAACATGCGAAATCTACTGTACTCACAGTGGTTGAGTAAATAAACTTTAACCAATATTATTTCTCCTCGGGATTTCAACCGGATCCACAAAGTTCCCCACTGTGGGTTAAACAACACCACATGGGACCTCTAAGTCAATTGTAACAACACATCGTGTCAAATAATTGTTTGATTCTATAAATCCAAATTTTATAAGTTTTGCAACATTTGATCCCAAATTCGGATTAAATATAAATTCGAATCACATTTCGGTCCATAGCTAAATTCGAACCACAACAAGCTTGAACCCAACTCAGGTTCGACCCTAATCCAATTTCGGACCATATCCAAATCCGGACTCATTCGGATTCCAACATTAGAATTTATTTTACTAAACTTTGAATAACTTTTGTTATTTTATGCGTTGTCTATGGGTTTTATTCAATATATTCGAGTTTCAAGAGTGGAGATTTCGAATTTGTATACATAAATTCGAACCTATATCACTAAATTCGAACCTAAACTCGATCATGGGACCAAATTCGAAACCATCTTCGATTTTAATGCCCAAAGTCGAACCCATTCTCGAAATTGGGGTTAAAGTCGAAGCTTTCATTCGATTTTAGCTAAATTTCGAGTTTGTTCTTGGCATCTCGAATTTGTTCATGCATTTCAGCTTTAAAACATACATTTCTTAGTATAAAATCACGAATATGTTAAGTATTAAGCCTAGATTCGATTCTATTACACATACTCTATCATATTCTAGCTAAAGCTCAAGCAAAATTAGCTTTAAATCACATGAAATGATAAATTCGAATTTCTTATCTCAAAACCGAAAATATAACAGCTTAAAAGGTCGATTTCTTACCTCAAATTCGAACGAAATCACGAATGCAACCGTAGATTGTTGTAGTACTCCTTGAGATCTTTTCGATGACGTATAAAACTCGATAATTGGCCAGTCGATTTGGGAGGAAATCTAGAGAGAAGGTAGAGAGAAAGTAGAGAGAGTTCTAGAGAGAGAGAGAGAGGTGTGTGAAAATGAAAGGCTTTTGGCCTTTTATTCTTATTTCCATCATTTTGCACATTTCATCCTCAACTTATCCCGTTCCATAAAATACTGATTTATTCTTAGTTTTATCATCACTAACTTTTATAATTCATAATACACCATAATAATAATTCAAAGTTCTAAATTTCCTTAAAATAACAACCAACTTTCAAATATCCAAATACATAATCATTGCTCATAATTCAACTTAATTATAAATTATCCATCTAAATAAATATGAATTACAATAATTAAATTCGAGGATGTTACATACCCTCCCCAACTTAGACCATTCTGACATCCTCGTCATATAGACACACTTATAATGAGCAGACAATGAACACAATCACATTCTTAATAGGATTCTTTGCTTATTTAGGATAGATTAAACTAAAGCAAAAATTAACATTCATTAAACTAGCACACTTGCATAAATATAAATAAACTTAAAGTCTAGAAACAACTAAAATTGGATTGGAATTCCTCCCCAACTTAGTTGGTGACACTAAAGCAATTAAACTAAAACAAAGAAATAATTAAAACTAATCCGCCTTTTTGTAGGGAATCACGATTGCACTTAGCACGTGCAACAAGCCGTTAAACCCCTTGGTATCCCGAGTGGACGAGTGTTGTTTCGTGAGGGTTTTCAGAAACACACCCACAAAGTTCTCTGGCTTGCCTCCCAGGTAGCACTAAGTTTTACGTCTTCAGCCAGACGTACTGCTCCTATACTAGCCTAACTAGATTTGGGATCTTCTTAACCTTATTAGTGCAAATACTACCATATTATTTGTGGCCCATTTAACCTGTGCCTAATGGAAACCATGATATTTTGAAAATTGACGATAATTGTTCATCAAGGAAGGAGTCCCTAATGTGATCAGTTAAGTTTAATGGGATAATTAGGAAACTAGACAGGTGGTTGGCCACAACATTCTCAGTTCAACTTACTGCCTCTTTATATTTTACTAACACTTGCAGTAGGGATTTTTCTTGTGCCTCGGTCAGATTTGATGAAATAATGACTGAAAGAGTGTAATTCTGACCTTAGAAGGCATACTTTAAATGTACGGGCAAGGTTTTTAATTCTAGAACAGGTGATTGTTCTATTGAAGGCATTGCAGATTGATGCAAAATAGTTGGCAGCTTTTCAGTCTTATTGGTCCACGGTGGTGTTTTAGGTTTCAATACGGATTCCATGACTGCCTCACGTTCATTGCATTTTTCTGAGTTCATTATGGCAGTGTTGTGTTCAGCAAGGAATAAATCGGCGGTATTCTTGGCATTGATTAGTGAACTGTGTTGCTTAAGCTCATCCACCGCATTTATCATGTAACGTTCTGAATCGATTAAAGCAGCGGTGGAAGCATTGAACACATTTAATCGCAGCTTGCGATTTCCAAAGGCAATATCTAGCGCACCCGTTCTACAATTGATTTGAGCATTAATAGTAGCTAAGAACGGTCTGCCTAAGATAATGGCCGGTTGATTCCCTCCAAAGGAACTCTCAGTATTTAAGACTAGAAAGTCGACCGTATAGTAAAAATCTTCTACTTTTACTATAACATCCGATAAGATAACCCTTGAATATTTTATTGACCGTTCTGCCAGCTGTAAGATTATATCTGTGGTTTGTAACTGACCCAGATCATGTTTGTCAAACAAATTCCCAGGTAGAATGTTTACACTGGCTCCAAGGTCGAGTAATGCCTTTTTGATCAGCACATTGCCAATTGTCACTGGAATCAAGGCGATCCAGGGTCTTTCAGCTATGGTGGCAAGGAATTAGAGATCACTACACTCACTTGCTCAGTTAAGTTGATCTGCTTGGGAATCGAGACCTTGAACTTTCTTTTCTGCGTGCAAAGATCTTTCAGAAATTTGGCATAAGAGGGTATTTGCTAAATAGCCTTGACCAATGGGATATTGATCTTGACTTGATTGAATAAGTCCCACAAATCCTCAGATTGGGGACCTCTCTTTCCATACGGAGACGATTTTGGATTTTCTAAAGCAGCGGGGTAAGGAGGAGGAGCTGTGGTATCCTAATCCATAACCCCCTCCCCAACTTTGGAAGTTGGGAGCTCTGTCTTAATTGGTTCCTTGAAAGTAACTCTCTTAGAACCTTCATTCTTTTTTGGATCCTCTGTCTCTTCGTACACGACCTGGGCTGAGGTTGACAGCAGGCCACTGTCGGGGACAGATCATCCCATATACTGCCATGGTAAATACAAGGATAATTTAGATTTGGGGTTGGGTACTGGAGATGTTGTAATGAATAATTATGTTGTAATAGATAGATCTTGCCCTTGTAGACTTATATATATACATAATGCGTTAGTGATGATGTAAATACAACATGTTTTATGCTTGGAACATTAACTGTAATGTTAATAATGAGTTTTTAAATTGATCCTGGAGTTTACATTACGTTTGAAAAAGGTGGATGTTTCAGTTTGGTATCAGAGGGTTAGTTTGAGATCTCAAGTGTCCGTGAGGACTTGGACTCAAACTCATGTTAGGATATTAGAATGGACTCCTAGGAAATGATCTGAACTAAGATAGGATTGCAATGAGTAACGGGGAAACGTAAAGGGTACTGTAAATAAGTATGACTAAGTAAGTATGTTCTAAATATTAATTGTCATTTTTCAGAACAAGTCTAGAGATGATATGACTCCTCAACAAATGATCAAAATGAAGCAAAGCATGATGCAGCAGAATAACGAGCGTCATAACAAAATGATCCTAACCAAGAGGGCTCAGGATGTGGCCAAGGCTAAGCTAAGCGTAGCGCTGAGAAGAGGAATGATAAGTGTAGGTCCCAAAAGATATCCCAAGTATATAGCTTTAAGCTGTAGAGGGGGGTGAATACAGCTATTTAAAAACTACACACTATTTTCTCAATGTTTGTATGTTTTATTAACAAATGTTAATTACAAACGAGCTTGAATCCGGGAAGGTTCAATCTGAGATGACAGATACAACAGTATGTTTAACTAGTCTAAGACTGACTTAAACTAATTACAATGAATACACTCACTAAGAATCACTCACTGTGTTTACATGACTCTGAGGAACAGCTTGAACAAGAACAGCTTAGACACTGAGCACTGTTTTATTCAAGCAGACTTGCATGCATGAAAGACACACTTTGAATGCACGTTCACTCTTGGTTTCAGCACTTAGCTTTTTGGCTTAATCTTTCAATCCTTGGAAGTTTATTTTTATACTCACTCGGAGGATCTAAGTGAAGCTTCTTCATTGGACGGAATGAAAAAGGTAAAGTCTTGTTGAAAAGACAACATACACTTTTCTGCACATTCTGAAAAGCAGACTTGTCTTCATGTGGGCAGAACTTTTTTCTTTTCACTTTGTCTACTGTTGCATTGCCTTTAACTAAATAAGGAATGTCAACTTTGTGTTTTTCTTCCTTTGTGAAGGCCTATTTTGATATAAGAAAAACGTCTGTCACCCTTTTTCAAATAACCTTTTGTCTTCATGTAACAGAACAGCTTGGGCAGGCTGAGCAGTTCTGATTTCCACTTTGTCTTCGACTTTGTAAACTGATCTTGCAGTCAAAAACAATACATGAGGACTTGGGAACACATTCCATAAAGTGTTTAACCTGTTCACAAAGAACAGTTCTGTTCACAAAGAACAGAACACTTGTAAACTGCCCAAGCTGCTCACTAGTGTAGAGCAGTGTAGACAGTTTATGTCCAGCCTGTTCAGCAGACTGAACAGCTTGGGCAAAACTGCCTTTGTTGCAACACATGCAACACATAGAACAGCTTCAGGCTGATATTTCAAATCTTTTTCAGGTTTCAATAAGGCATATAACAGGCCTTAAATTCAACCTTTAAAAGCATCAACGGGTTTGATTAATAAACTCCCCCTCAGATGCAGAACAGGTTTGACTGAGGCCTTTTTGTGCCTAACAATAAGGAACACCAACATGGTGATCACTGTGACAGGGAGGAAGACTCGGGTTCTTCTTATAAAATGAAGGGATGTAGGTTCAAGAATTTCAAGAGTAGTGGGCTTTTATGTTTGATGGCACTGGGGACGTCGTTACGACATTGGAGTGGATTACTGCCACAGAACGAACCTTCCGAATCAGCGACTGTGCTGAGAAAGATAAGGTTCGATATAGCACTACCGTGTTTTTGAAGGATGCCGTGATGTGGTGGGATGCGATGATCAATGTACTGATGATGGAAACCGTGTCGAGCATGTCCTGGACCGAATTCAAGGAAGTATTCGCTCAATACTGTCGTGCTGATGAGAAACGCCGTCTGGAGGCGAAATTCTTGGGGTTAACTCAGGGAACAAAGACAGTTTCCAATAGGCGATCGAGTTCACTCGGCTGAGTCTGTTTGCACCCTATCAGATTAGCACAGCGGAGAGAAAGATACACTGGTTTTATGGCTAGATTGGATGTGGAGATTCGCCGAACAATGTGAAGTGTTCGATATACAACTTTTGCTGGATTGTTGGAAGCTGCTCGTAACGTGGAGCAGATATTGATGCTCTCAGTGTACATCATGGGATCAGCTGTTGCGGGTCCAACTCAAACATCACCGCCAAAGAGACAACGGGAATCTGGTCATTCTGGATCATCCCAATCATCACCACATTCATGTCAACCGCCATCATCTTCACCAAGAAGGTGAAGGGCCTTCTCGGCCAATATTGAACAACGGGATTGTTGGCGATGTCGAAAAACTCACTTTGGGCAGTGCAAAACCCAGTATATCTATCTACTACGGGCTGAAGGGGCATCATGGGATAACTGTCCCCGAAAAGCTAAAGCATGCTACAACTGTAGCAAAATCAGCCATCTTGCATGGGATTGTCGTAAACCCCCACCATCCAAACAATCAACCGCAAGGTCTTCTTGAGCTTCTACTGCTCGAATAGAACAGTCTTTGAGCGCTCCGACTAGGGCATTCCAAATTACCGCCAAGGAAGCAAAGGATGACCCTGAGGTGGTCACAGGTACGTTCTTTGTTAACACCCCCCCCTGCTTGCATTTTATTTGATTCTTGAGCAAATCGCTCATTTGTCTCTACTTCATTTGCATGACAACTTAAGATGCCTACATCCAACCTACAATTTGTGCTCGACATTGAAACTGCTAGCAATATGTTTGTAAAAGCTGATAAGGTATATAGGAATTGCACATTACTCATTGGAGATGTAGTGTTTAATTTGGATTTGATCCCCATGGAATTCAGAGAGTTTGATGTCATTGTGGGTATGGACTGGCTTGTCCATCATGAAATAAAGTACAAATAATGCAAAAGAGAAAATTACAACATATGTAAATAAAGTACAAGTAATGTACATCAGATTTTGGACTGTTTTTGTTGGGAGCAGATAATGGTAAGCTTGTCCAACTGATGGACAGCTTCCATTCTTCATCTACCCAGATGGTTGATGGACTTCATCACAATGGAGGGGACCTTCAAACATCTTCTCAAGTTGGTCTCTAGTATCCTCAAGTTCTTGAATTTCACTTCTTATTATCATAAACTTAGGATCCTCAAGTTCACCTCTTTCATAACAGCCTCTGAGCTGATCCCAGATAGCTGCTCTCCACCTACTTGACTGCCTGAATGAAATTGTAAGTCTGAAGGCTACAAGCTGTCTCAGATCCACTTTGTATAAATCTGATGCTCTCTGAAAGCATTTCTTCTGAGATAAGGGATCTACAAAAAATGCCCCCAGCTCAGGCTCTTCAATGATCTTGCCATCTTCAAACTTAATTCCACTAGGCAGGCTGTGATCAACTCCTTTCATCTCAATAGCATAGTCACCTTGTTCTATCAGAATGAGGAGTTGTTCCATCTCAGTGTCCTTCCTTGTCCTTCTGGCCTTTATTTTTGGTTGTGTCACATAGACACCTTCACTGACTTCTTTGGAGATCAGGCCAAGATTCTTCACTCTCTCCAGCAGCTTCTTGACATATGCTCTGACAGTCTTAGCAGTTTTTGGCTTAGAATCACTCAGAGCAACTGCCAGCTCAATCCATTCTATGTACCCCATTTGTGCAACGTCAGTGTAGTCATATGTTTCTAGTTCTGGGCCTGCTGCACCCATTCTGGTTATTTTCAACTTCCACTGACTGCCTTTTCTTGATATGGGCACAGCTTTGACAATTGCTTCCTTAGCAAGCCTTCTAACAGCAACATCTTTAAATTTTCTTCTTGCCAGGTTGTCAAAGTGAAACTGAGCTCTTGTAGAAGGTACTGATGTTTTGGTCACTGAGACCAGAGCATCTTTTTCTTTTTCAGCTTCCTTCTCTTCTGCTGATCCCTTAGCAGCTTCCAAAATTTTCTTTTGCACAACCAGAGAGGACATTTTAACTTTCCTTGCCTCTTGAAGTGCAAAAGACTTAGCAGCTTTGGCAGATTCTTCTTCTTTCCTTAAAGCTTCCAGGGCTTGAAGCTGTTCTTCTCTAAACTCAAAATATTTATGCATAGGAAGACCCATTTCTTTGGCCCTGGCTTTGTGAAATTTAAGCTCTGTTGCTTTCTGCTGCTGAGGATCAGTTGCTGCTTTTTTTTTCCTTTAGCTGTTGTAGTGACAGCAGCTTCAGGACTTTCCTCCTCCTCCTCTTCTTCTTTTAAAATCAGATGCCTCCTTCTGCTGCTTGGCCTGCCCTCAGGAATGGATTCCTCCCCCTTAGACTGAGCAGGGATTGGAGATTCAACCTGAGTAGGCTGAGCAGCGTGAGAGGCACCCTCCAGTGTACCTGTTGAAGCTCCTGCAGGTTGATCAGTGAGTATTGCAGGCACTGATTTCTCCTTAGGAGAAGAAGTTTTCTCCCCCTTAGACTTAGTCTTCGAGGCAGATGACTTCTCCCCCTTTGAAGGAGATGTACCAGCACCTTCAACACCTGATCTGCCTGAAGACACGAAGTCATCAGGCTTGCCAGCAGTTTTGGCAGCAGGCCGGGGCCAACAAGGCTATTTACTAAAAATACAAAGTTGTCCTTCACCTCTGCAAGCTGGGTAAGACAGGTTTGAAGAGAAGAGGATTGGGTATCAGCAAGGGAGGTCAGCTTAACAATATTTTCCCTATCAGAAGCTGTGAACAGCAAACTTTGAAGCTGTGCAAGATGTGATTCTAGAGAATCTTGCACATCAGCAAGGTTTGATGACACAGAATTTGATAGGGAGCCAATGAGGGTATGTAAGCTGGCCAGAGTATCAGGAAGTGTAGAGTTGCAAGAAGTTAGGAGAGATGACAGCTGTTGAGAAATAGCTGTCATGGAGGACACAGAGTCCTGTTGGAGTGAAAGAATTAAGGAGAGAGATGTGAATACAGTTTGCAGCTGTGCAGTGAGTGCAAGCAGCTGTGGAGAATTATCAGCTTGTGGAGTAGCAGGGAAGGAATCCTTGAACAAATCAAAGAACCCTTTAAGCTGTTCAGACACAGAGTCTGAAATAAGAGAGGGGAGAGAGGTCATAGTAGTTTCTAAAGAACCAACTTTGTTGGTCAGCAGAGAAAGCTGATCCTTCAAAGGCAGGTCTTTAGGAGATGGAGGTGTATGGGTTGACTGTTTAGATTGGGTTGATGAAGAAGATGAGGATGAGGCTGGTGTATAAGGATGTGATGGAGAGGGAAGAGGAACATTTGAGAGAAGCTCCATAGCCTGGGCAAAAGTAATGTGGCCCAGCTTGGAGGGGTCAAACGGTCCCTCAGCAGCGGCTGTAGCTGCATCATCAGGAGAAGGGGTTGATGTTGGGGGCCTTTCAGATGCTGCTTGTGTTGCAACACCTTCATGAACGCCAGTGGGTGTTCCCTCTGCAGTGCCTTGGTGTAAAAGCACCTCATCACGGGGAGATGGGATATGCATTTCAACATCAGCAGTGGTGAAACCTGCTGATCGAATTTGCATAGAAGGAGCAGCCTCACCAAAGAGATGGTATGTTCCCTGAGGTTCATCACCTTGGGTTGTTGGTCCCTCAGCAGCTGTTTGGTGTAGAACAGCTGTATCATGGGGAGCAGAAGTTTGAGGCTGAGCTGCTGATTTGTCTATACCAGCAGTGTGGGCACCTCGTGCAAACTCAGGGTGTAAAGAAGTTTGAGTGGGTGACAGTGTGGACTCAGTATGGAGTGGAGAGGGATCCTGTCTTTCAATATTCTCAGCCTGTTGGGAGGCTGGAATAGTGGAGGTGGTTATCTCTTTTTGTACAACTGGTTCCTGTTGGGAGAAACCAGAGGGTCTAGGCTGATGCTGGATGGACTCAGGTTGGAGTGAAGCAGGCTCCAATTGTGATGAACCTTCTCCCAAAATAGGAGAGGCAGCAGGGGTGGCTTCTCTTACAACTGAACCCTGATGAAAGGGAACAGAGGAGCTGATTGTTGGGGCTGGTTTCTTTTTGGCTAGAGATTTGCGTTGGTATTGGATGGATGAAGTGGGTGATTGGGGAGAGGAGATGAGAGGTTCAGACTGGACAGGTTTAGAGACTGGGTCAGAAACAGGTGGGTTGGCCTGTTCCATAGTCTCAGGTGCACAAAGGCACCAGCCCCAGAGGCTTCAGGTCCAACAAATGAACCAGGGTGAGGAGCCTGCTCCCTCTCAGCCACAGAGGCTAAGGGTGCAGACTCAGACTGACCTGTTCTGGCCTTCTTTTGCACAGGCCCAGCTTCAGTGGTTGCCATGGTCCTCTTAACAAGTTTGGACCTGGCTTTGGATTTTCTCTTGGGAGCAGCTTCTGGATCCACCCTCACATCAGAGGGTCCTTCCAACAATCCTAACAACCTCCTCATTGGTGTTGACAGAGGAGGCTCATTTGGAAGAACAGCAGTGTAGAAACTTCTATACCCTATCACAGGGAATGCAGCAGTATGAAGTAAAGGCTGAGAGTTGTACAGGTGCTCACCACAAATGTGTCTGAATATGAGGCTCAGAAATCTGGGGTATCGAACAGCAGCTGGTCTTGGGTCCTGCTGCACCAGATTCCTTAAGTTAAGGAAGATCCACTTAGCCATGTCTATTGTAGTCCCATCCACCAGCTGTAGGACTATTGGGATTTCATCACGGCTCATTTGGTCAAATGAACCAACTTTGCTGTTGAAGCTCATCATCACTGAAGCAAACAGAAAGCTGTAGGTAGGAGACTGATCCGTCCTGTACAGCGTAGCTCCAATTTTAGGTTCTGCTACACCACAGAAGCGTAGCAAGTTTCCCATTTGCTCATTTTCAGGCTGTAGCATGTCATATGAATCAGCAATGGGGAGATGAAGAACCTCCCTGAGAAGATCAGCAGTAATCTCAATGGTCTGAGTCCCATTGAGAATAGTCCCCTTGATGACTTTGGTATTGGGGTTGTAGGCACAAGTGTACCAAAACCTGTATACCATCTCCTGGTACAGGACACCAGGAGTAGCAGTCATAGCGTAGTTCAATGGATGAACTGTTAAAAACTCCACCATTTGGTCATAACCTTTCCCCACATAGTTTTTGGGGATTGTGAGGTTGGCAATGTAGTTCGTGGGTTTGAGGGTTAGCATCGTGGTGACTGATGAATGTTTCTGCACATCATCACCAACAAATACTGGTAAGAAGGGGTTGTTTCTGTGAGCCATTTTGAGAGTAGTGAGAGTAGCAGAAGAACAAGACACTTAGTCGAATTTTTTAGGGTTCTTAGGAGGTTTATGGTAGCAGTGAAGAAGATGAAGATGAAACAGTATGAGGTATTTATAGGATTTGAGTGTGAGTGTGTATGAGAGAGAAATATTTGGGCGGTTGATTTGAAAAAGTCGTTAACGGAAAACGGAACGATTGTCCATGTCAGACCGTTTGTCAGATCACTTGAGCCCCTTTTAATCACTAACACACGTAACCCACATTATCCGCAGTAATTAAGTTAAATAAAAACAGAAATTAAGAAACTTAAATGTGAAGAAAGGTAATTAAAAACTGTTGGTCTAAGTTGTTGGTCAAACCTGTGATGAGCAGAGTCATCACAAGCTGTTCATTTTTCAAGTTGTTCCCTCAACCTGTTCAGTCAGTGTGAAGGAATGAGCAGAGTGAAGAATGGACCATTAGAGCAGGCTGGACGAGTAAACTGTGTTTGGTCAGCCTGTTGTATGTTCAAGCTGTTCAAGTATTTCAGAAAAATGGCTAAGTACAGAATATGCATAGCCTGTTCTGCCTGAGCTGTTCTAAGAAACTTGAGCAGTGTGAGACATACAAGGTCTTAGACCTTTGAGGACACTTAGTCACTTTTGTTTAACATGCCCAGCTTGCTGACAAGGTAATTGAACCTTGTTTCATCAAGAGGTTTGGTGAAAATGTCTGCAAGCTGTTCATTTGTGGAAATAAAACATACCTCCACATTACCTTTCTGAATGTGATCCCTGATGAAGTGATGTATGACTTCAATATGCTTTGTTCTTGAATGAAATACTGGATTGTTGGAAATGGCTATGGCACTTGTGTTATCACATAGAATAGGAATTTTCCTATACACAAGCCCATAGTCTTCAAGCTGATGCTGCATCCACAGAATCTGCCCACAGCAGCTTCCAGCAGCAATGTACTCAGCTTCAGCAGTAGAATTAGACACTGAGTTCTGCTTCTTGCTACACCAACTTATCAACTTACCACCAAGAAGTTGACACCCACCTGTGGTGCTTTTCCTATTTAGCCGGCAGCCTGCAAAATCAGAATCTGAATAACCTGTTAGTTCAAGGCTTAAGTCTTTGGGATACCAAAGACCCAAACCAGGTGTACCCTTCAGGTATCTAAAGATTCTTTTAACAGCAGCTAGATGAGATTCCTTTGGATCAGCTTGGAACCTAGCACACAAACAGGTGGCAAACATAATATCAGGTCTACTAGCAGTTAAGTATAGCAAGCTCCCAATCATACCTCTGTAAGCTGTTACTGAAACAGCTTTGCCACTGGCATCAGCATCCAATTTTACATTGGTTGCCATTGGGGTTTTAATAGGAGAACTTTGATCAGATTTAAACTTTTTCAAAAGATCTAAGGTATACTTTCTTTGATTTATAAAAATTCCAGTTGAGGTTTGTTTAACCTGTAATCCTAAAAAGAAAGTAAGTTCTCCCATCATACTCATTTCATATTTGGATTTCATGAGTAATGAAAAATTCTTGCATAACTGCTCATTGGTAGAACCAAAAATTATATCATCCACATAAATTTGAACAAGCATAATATCAGATTTCACTTTCTTTATGAACAGTGTGGTATCCACTTTACCTTTGGAATACCCATTGCTCATAAGGAATTCAGTAAGAGTGTCATACCAGGCTCTAGGGGCTTGTTTGAGACCATAGAGAGCTTTGTCCAACTTATAGACAAAGCCTGGATATTTGTCATTTTCAAAACCTGGAGGCTGCTTGACATAAACTTCTTCTTGCAGCTTCCCATTCAAAAATGCACTCTTCACATCCATTTGAAATACCTTAATGCTCTTATGAGCAGCGTAGGCTAGATACAAACGAATTGCTTCTAGCCTGGCCACAGGAGCAAATGTTTCATCATAATCAATTCCTTCCTCCTGTCTATAACCCTGAGCAACCAGTCTTGCCTTATTTCTTATGAAATGACCTTGCTCATCCATTTTATTCCTGAAAACCCATTTAGTGCCAATTATAGTTTTACCTTTAGGAGCATGGACCAGCTTCCATACCTTATTTCTCTCAAACTGATTGAGTTCTTCTTGCATAGCAGTGATCCAATTGGCATCTTTTAGTGCTTCATCCACTTTCTTTGGCTCCATTAGTGAAACAAAACTAGAGAACATACAAAAGTTCCCTAAGCTGACCCATCTTGTTTGTACCCCTTTGTTGATGTCACCAATTATTTGATCTGTGGGGTGACATCTGACCCACTTAGGATCATTCTTCAATGATGATTTTCCTGAGTTATCAGCAGCGTCAGCAGGCCCTGTTGAACAGCTCTCAAGATTTTCAGACACACTGTTGTCTTGAGCCTGTTCACTTGTTGAACATGATTGACCACTGTTGAACACATCAGCAGAGGAACTAGGAAAATCAGCATTGATAGGTTCAGGACATGCAGTTGTGATTAAGTCAGTACACTTATTCACACAGGATGTGTTGACATAATCATCATCATGCCCATTATGATTAACAGGTTCCACACTGGGTGTAGTGGAAGCTTTTGTGTCCTCTTCACTGTTTGAATGCATCAGATCATCAAAGTTTAATTTTGCTGAAACTGATTCAGGAACAGCTTTGGTAGAAGCATTCTTGGACTCTTCAAAGGTGACATTGATAGATTCATCTATCACCTTTCTTTTGTTGTTGTACACTCTGTAGGCTTTGGAGATAGCAGAGTATCCAACAAATACACCTTCATCAGCTTTTGGTTCAAATTTTGCCAGTTGGTCCCTTTGATTCAGAATGAAGCAGGTGCAACCAAACACATGGAAATAACTGACATTTGGCTTCCTCCCTTTGATCAGCTCATAGGGAGTCTTGTTGAACCTTTTCACCACTAAGGATCTGTTTTGGGTGAAGCAGGCAGTGTTAACAGCTTCAGCCCAGAATGATGAAGGTAAACCAGATGCATACAACATGGTTTTCGCAGCTTCAATGAGAGTTCTGTTTCTCCTTTCAGCATGACTATCATTTGCTCATCATCCAGTTCAGCAATATCTGCATTGTCTTCCTCATCAGTCATTTCCTCCTTGTCATCAGCCTGTTGATCAGGTTGAGTGAACACATCACTCACTTGATTTATAGGTTGTCTCACACAGGCCACAAAGGCAGCACCTTTCTTAGATATTTCCAAGGCACCTTTCTTCTGTTGCCTTGACTGCTCATCATTCAGTAAAGATCCATACAGATTAACAAGATCCATACTTCTGATGGTACCTGAATTCCTTAAAATAGTAGAGAAATAATTTCATTCTTCAGGAAGGACATCTAAGAACTTGTTTACCAAAGTCAGGCTGTCCTTGGTGATCCCAACAGCTTTGAGATCATTTACAAGAGCAGTAAACCTGGTGTAGGTTTCAGTGAGAATCTCCTTTGGTTTTGCAAAGAAGAGTTCATACTGTCTAACAAGATTATTAATCCTGTTGTCAAGTGTGATTGTGGGTTCATCATAGACGGTACACAAAGTATCCCACATCTCCTTGGCAGTCTTCATCTTCTCAACCTGTTTGAACACATCATCAGGTAGAGAGATGACCAGATTGTTTCTGGCCTTTGCATCAAGGACCACTAGTCTTTTGTCTTCATCAGACCATTGAGCTTTTGCTTTCTCAAATGTTCTGATTTCAGGAGCAGCTCCTTCAACAAACAGGAGTTATAGTTGTAACAGAGGTTGGCACATAGGGACCCTCCATTACAATCTCTGGTAGTTGCACATCCAGATTCTCTAAGTAGAGCATCATTCTGCACTTCCAACCAGAAAATTTCTGATGATTGATCTTTGGAGGTTTGCCCATTGAGCCATTGTCATAGTATGAGGAACTTGCAGCACAGTTGTCCATGAAAACTTTGGGAGAATGAGAGATCTATAATGACACACACTCTAAACTGCTCTGATACCAGTTGTAGGTCCCAAAATATATCCCAAGTATATAGCTTTAAGCTGTAGAGGGGGGGTGAATACAGCTATTTAAAAACTACACACTATTTTCTCAATGTTTGTATGTATTATTAACAAATGTTAATTACAAACGAGCTTGAATCCGGAAAGGTTCAAGCTGAGATGACAGATACAACAGTATGTTTAACTAGTCTAAGACTGACTTAACCTAATTACAATGAATACACTCATTAAGAATCACTCACTGTGTTTACAAGACTCTGAGGAACAGCTTGAACAAGAACAGCTTAGACACTGAGCACTGTTTTATTCAAGCAGACTTGCATGCATGAAAGACACACTTTGAATGTACGTTCACTCTTGGTTTCAACACTTAGCTTTTTGGCTTAATCTTTCAATCCTTGGAAGTTTCTTTTTATACTCACTCAGAGGATCTAAGTGAAGCTTCTTCATTGGACGGAATGAAAAAGGTAAAGTCTTGTTGAAAAGACAACATACACTTTTCTGCACATTCTGAAAAGCAGACTTGTCTTCATGTGGGCAGAACTTTTGTCTTTTCACTTTGTCTACTGTTGCATTGCCTTTAACTAAATAAGGAATGTCCACTTTGTGTTTTTCTTCCTTTGTAAAGGCCTATTTTGATATAAGAAAAACGTCTGTCACCCTTTTTCAAATAACCTTTTGTCTTCATGTAACAGAACAGCTTGGGCAGGCTGAGCAGTCTTGATTTCCACTTTGTCTTCGACTTTGTAAACTAATCTTGCAGTCAAAAACAATACATGAGGACTTGGAAACACATTCCATAAAGTGTTTAACCTGTTCACAAAGAACAGAACTCTTGTAAACTGCCCAAGCTGCTCACTAGTGTAGAGCAGCGTAGACAGTTTATGTCCAGCCTGTTCAGCAGACTAAACAGCTTGGGCAAAACTGCCTTTGTTGCAACGCATGCAACACATAGAACAGCTTCAGGCTGATATTGCAAATCTTTTTCAGGTTTCAATAAGACATATAACAGGCCTTAAATTCAACCTTTAAAAGCATCAACGGGTTTGATTAATAAACTCCCCCTCAGATGCAGAACAGGTTTGACCGAGGCCTTTTTGTGCCTAACAATAAGGAACACCAACATGGTGATCACGGTGACAGGGAGGAAGACTCGAGTTCTACTTATAAAGTGAAGGGATGTAGGTTCAAGAATTTCAAGAGTAGTGGGCTTTTATGTTTGATGGTACTGGGGACGTCGTTAGGACATTGGAGTGGATTACTGCCACAGAACGAACCTTCCGAATCAGCGACTGTGCTGAGAAGGATAAGGTTCGATATAGCACTACCGTGTTTTCGAAGGATGCCGTGATGTGCTGGGATGCGATGGTCAATGTACTGATGATGGAAACCGTGTCGAGCATGTCCTGGACCGAATTCAAGGAAGTATTCGCTCAATAATACTGTCGTGCTGATGAGAAACGCCGTCTGGAGGCGAAATTCTTGGGGTTGACTCAGGAAACAAAGACAGTTTCCAATAGGCGATCGAGTTCACTCGGCTGAGTCTGTTTGCACCCTATCAGATTGGCACAGCGGAGAGAAAGATACACTGGTTTTGAGGCTGGATTGGATGTGGAGATTCGCCGAACAATGTGAAGTGTTCGATATACAACTTTTGCTGGATTGTTGGAAGCTCCTCGTAACGTGGAGTAGATATTGATGCTCTCAGGGTACATCATGGGATCAGCTGTTGCGGGTCCAACTCAACCATCACCGCCAAAGAGACAACGGGAATCTGGTCATTCTGGATCATCCTAATCATCACCACATTCATGTCAACCACCATCATCTTCACCAAGAAGGTGAAGGGCCTTCTCGGCCAATATTGAACAACGAGATTGTTGGCGATGTCGAAAAACTCACTTTGGGCAGTGCAAAACCCAGTATATCTATCTACTACGGGCTGAAGGGGCATCATGGGGATAAATGTCCCCGAAAAGCTAAAGCATGCTACAACTGTAGCAAAATCAGCCATCCTGCATGGGATTGTCGTAAACCCCCACCATCCAAACAATCAACCGCAAGGTCTTCTTGAGCTTCTACTGCTCGAATAGAACAGTCTTCGAGCGCTCCGACTAGGGCATTCCAAATTACCGCCAAGGAAGCAAAGGATGACTCTGAGGTGGTCACAGGTACGTTCTTTGTTAACCCCCCCCCCCCCCCTGCTTGCATTTTATTTGATTCTTGAGCGAATCGCTCATTTGTCTCTACTTCATTTGCATGACAACTTAAGATGCCTACATCCAACCTACAATTTGTGCTCGACATTGAAACTGCTAGCAATATGTTTGTAAAAGCTGATAAGGTATATAGGAATTGCACATTACTCATTGGAGATGTAGTGTTTAATTTGGATTTGATCCCCATGGAATTCAGAGAGTTTGATGTCATTGTGGGTATGGACTGGCTTGTCCATCATGAAGCTCAAGTAGTTTGCAAGAAGAGGATGGTCTAGATCACTACTCCCGAGGGTCGTAATATTTGTATTTATGGGGAGAGGCAAAAAGGCGATCAATGCCTTATTTCTATTAATGCAAACGTTGCGGATAAATCTCCTTATACTATTTTTATAGTATCCGAATTTCCATACGTCTTTCCGAAGGATATCTCGGGATTGCCACCAGACCGTCCGATGGAGTTCCGTATCCTCTAGCTCTTGCAGAAATGCAAGAGGTTATGAAACAATTGCAGGAGCTGCTCGATAAAGGCTTTATACATCCAAGTTCTTCTCCGTGGGGTGCTCCTATATATTTTTCAAAAA
>JAANYP010002216.1:0-45000 GCA_020465985.1 Centrapalus pauciflorus | reverse complement strand
TAACAGTTTTTGTAAGAAAACAATTTTATCTTTATCCCCCCAGCCTAGAAGGAAATAGCCTGCTTTTACTATGATGAAAAATTGATCGCTTTATAGTTAGAATTGATTGGTTGTACTTACCCAATAATCTAATATGAATGATTCACTATTCGCTCGATTTTCGGTTTTTGGGTCATAATCATTATGTAGGAGAGATGGCCGAGTGGTTGAAGGCGTAGCATTGGAACTGCTATGTAGGCTTCTGCTTACCGAGGGTTCGAATCCCTCTCTTTCCGTACCTTCACCTAATTCACCGATCTTACTAACCACAATAGATCAAATAGCAATGGATACGACTATTCCAACAGTTAGACCTTTCTTTGATATGGCTTCTGTATTCCTAATGGTTGTCATACGGAAAATACTGTTAAAGAAAAAAGTAGACAAGGAATGAAAATCTCCCTCTCGGTCTATGATACCTAAATGGAAGAAAAATCCGGATCAAACCCTTATTTCTCTTAACCTTAGGTTAATTTACTTCACCGAAAGGGAGCAAAATGGGTCGAACCCTTATTCGTATTAGTCTTGATTTTCTTTTTGTTAGGTTTAAGTCTGACGAGAATAATATTCTACAACTAGCAATTCATTTATTTTCAAACCGACCCATTTACTATCTATTATTTGATTGACTAATCCTTTATATTGGAATGGTTGAAGAGTCAAATGGTTTGGCAATTCCTCATGAGGGGATGAATCGAGAGAATTTTGAATTAGAGCTCTAGATTTTTGTTCATCCCTCGCCGCAATAGTATCTCGGGGTTTGCAGCGATAACTTGGTATATCTACTATACGACCATTGACTAAAATATGTCTATGGTTAACTAATTGGCGAGCTCCCGGAATAGTCGGAGCCATACCCAACCGAAAAAGGATGTTATCCAGGCGCATTTCAAGTAATTGTAGTAAAACCTGACCTGTTGATCCTTTTGCCTTTCCGGCGATACGAACATATTTAAGTAATTGTCGTTCTGTAAGACCATAATGAAAACGCAATTTTTGTTTTTCTTCTAGGCGAATACGATATTGGGATTTTTTCCCGGAACGTGATTGGTTTCTAAGATCACTTCCAGCTCTGGGCCTTTTATTAGTTAGCCCTGGTAAAGCCCCCAGGCGGCGTATTTTTTTGAAACGAGGACCTCGGTAACGCGACATAAAGACTCCTTCTTCTTATTTATATTTAATTATTAATTCTTATTGATGAAATTTCATTCTACAGAATAAACCTAAACTAAAAATGAACTAAATTCTAAATAAAGCGAAATTTACTGAAGTATTATTCTATTAAAAAATAATGAGATGAGTTGGATAAATATCCAGATCTTTATATTCTATATATAGAAAAAGAAAAGGATTCTTTTCGTGAGATAGTTGAAAATTCCTATAACAGATAACATAATAAATCAATGGCTTTTGCCAAAAGAGGAAGACATTTTTTTTTCAATATTCTTTGATTTCAAAGATTAACAATTCGCGAGAAAAATTACATGCAGAAGCCACCAAGTTTGACCACCATGTTTTGATGATGGAATAAGAAGACAATGTACTATATGTTTGACCACCGTCCCACCAGGGTATAAAATAGAGATGCAATCCAATTGACCCTGACTTTTTCCTTGCAGTTTAATTCTGCAGCGCATGACACAAGCTCGAGTATGTATGATACGAGCTCGCTGTGAAACTTGGAAATACCTTTGACTTCAAGTGCAGGTCAACAGTTTACTCCTAAACGAATTTTGAACCTCTTTGCCTATAATCAAATATAACAAACAGGTTTGTAACAGTTAAACTCAAATAAAATGTATCAAAGGTGGTTATGTCGAATTCACCAAGAACTCCTCAAGAACACGAATATCATCAAAAATAAAAATTCAATGAACTAGTGATTAAGTTAGCAAATAAAACATATACGATTGAATTCCTGATCAATAATTGAACCAAACGTGTGTTCGTGCAAAAGAATTAGTCATACAATGATCAAGAACGAGATCAAGAACACGAACGAACACTCGAAAAAAAACGAATCAGATCAGCACTGTAATTCATGAATTTCTCCATCAATTTTCCAAGTTAAATCTACAAATTTAGGTGAAGATGCAATTGATATATACGAACAACATAAAAAAATTTCAGATCAATTGGTTAACCACATATGTTTCTAAAAATTTTTGAAGTTTCTGCTCTGTTTTCGGTTGAAAAACGAGATCAAGTTTTCAAATTCGAATTACTCTCAATCTAGAATGATTTAGATCATGACATTTTCAGGATCTGCATGCTATATCATGTAGCTTGACCAACAAATCAAACTGTAATTCAAAGCTAAGCAAAAAATCCAAAAATTAACAAATTCAAGAACGTAAAAATTGACAGAAATTCAAAATTCGATTACTTCCTATCGTTGCGAAATATGACTTGAATTTTATTAGAGTAGCTTGATGTTGATCATCTTCATAACATATCCAAAAATCAACTCAATCCAACATTGTATGAATTTTTAAAAAATTCCAGAAGATCACAACTTGACTTTTGACATTTAAAACACCCACTCAAAATCTGGACTTAATGGAAGTCAAGAACATTAGGGTTTTTTACGAACTGAAAAACATCATAATAATTGAACAGGTCACGTAGCCTTCAAAAGTCAATGTTTTGCACAAAAAATTGATCAAACCTAAACCAATTTCATCCAAGGCAGATTCAACAGACTCGTAATACCTTTTCTAATCAATTCCAACAGTTTTCAAAGCAATTAAACAATACAAATCAATTGAAAATGATGATTTTCAGAAAGTTTTCCCGAACCTACAAAAGTTCAGAAAAAACCATATTACTCTGAAATGGTTTTGAATTAGAAATAAAAATATTCTATAACGATTTGTTGTTAAAAACCAAATCCTCGACAATGATCTTCAATGCACAAACACTTTCTGAAAAAAAAGTTTCAGATACAAAATCTATATGATCAAAAACCATGAAAATTGCCAGATTTTACAGATTTGAAATCCAAATCTTGTTGTTCTATCTCTGATACCAATTGTTAAATCACACTATTGATTCAAACAAGATATGAATCACAATCAGATAATAATCGTAACAATCATAGAGAGAATATTAAACTCAAAATACAAAGGCCAAGACTCTCTTATTGTATTACCTGAACAACTGAATTACAAAACAAAGGAATTGACTATTTATACTCAATATTACAACTTATAGAAAATTACCTTTAAGCCCCAAAACATTACAAAATTTAAACCCCAAGAAATAGCTTCTAGGAATCCTTGGCAAACTTGATGTGTTAGCCTAAGTAGAAGGCCCGACTATGCTTTTACCTTTGCTGAAAACATTTAACAAGAACAGTAAGTTGTAAGCTTAGTGAGTTAACAGATTACATATTCTACAATTATGTCATGCAAAACCAAATGTATATGTGAGCAATGTTTTCTCCTTCATGCGGAGAGCACAGATAACAACTTTTCATGATGCTAGGATGTAACATCCCGTTTTCTGAATAATTGCGTGTAATTATTTTAGTGGATGTTTAATTTATTATTATTGCGTTGGTCCAATAGAATCCCGAGTAGTGGATTATACGTGTCGAGATTACGAATTACGTGTCACCGCGTTATGATATTAGTGGATTAATTGTGATTATGAGTTCATGGATTTAAATGTGTTAATTGTGAAAAAGTGATATCGGGTTTTGATTAATCGGGTCTGGGACTTGTTAAATAAGGAAAGTGTATATATAGATCCTCCTATGAAATTATTTCCTTTTCTTCTCTTTCTCAAAATAGAAGGAGTACAATGTATGTTAGTGTCTGCGTGGCTGGAGCAGAAGAAGAAAGACAGAATTTGAATTGGGTTGCTGAACTTGGATCATCATCATCTTCTTTGTGTTGGTCTCTTGAGGTAAAGATGTAAGAATTATTGAGTTTAATTGTTGAAATTTGTGGTGTGTGTTGTTAGAATTGTGGTTTTGGGTTCTGGTTCAGTAGAATGGTCATATATGCGTTCTTATGCGTAAATAAGTTATGGAAATCGAGTTTGAGGGGTTTAAACCATCTGGTTCAGCCATGGAAGAAGAACAAAGCGGGTCTCGCCGCACCAGAACGCGGTCACAACACCCCGAGCGCGGCCGCGATGCGTCTGGTGGAGGTAAAAGGGGGATCACGAGCGTGAATAAGAACGCGGGGGTCGCAGTGGTCAGCGCGGCCGCAATGGCATGAGCGCGGTCGCGACCACGATGGGAGATACGCGGGTCGCGTTAAGAGGGACGCGGGTGCGATCGGGCTGGTTGGGCTACGGTTGATTTTGGGCTTTCGGTTTAGTTTGGGGTTGTTCTTGGGGTCTGATTAAGTTATGTGGCAAGTGTGTGAGTTGTTATATGTATGTGTTGAATTGGGTTTGTGTTTATAGTTTTGGATCCGTGAGATTTTAGGGACGAGCCAATAGCGGGCTGAGCCGAGTCAAAGATTACGAGATTAGCGAGTTAACCAGGTGAGTACTCGATTCCTTTTCTAAACCGTGGGATCTTTTGCGAGTATAACTGTGTAGCGAGTATTGTATATGTGTATTGTGTATTGTGAATGAGACAGGGACGCGTGTGCCAGGTATGATTCTGTTCTTACGTATGTGTTATATGTGCAAGAGATGAGATGCAGTCCAGGGGGTCCGTGATGAGTTCCCATACGGACTGAGGTGAGGCCTCTGTGATGAGTTAAATACGGACGGGGATTCGCAATGAGTGACCGCTCAGGATGACTACCCTAACAGTCTTTAAAGCATGTATACACGGCAGGGCCTATAGCCGGGTCGCGTCCACGCTACAGGGTTTTAGCTAATCATTGTTGTGTGCGGTCGTTAGCCGGGGAAGTGACCCTTCAGTGATTGTGTGTGCAGGGCTTCGGATCTCATGTTATGTGTCCATACATGAGTTACATTGTTGATTGTCATGGACAGGGATAGATATTGTTATGCGTGTATGTGCTATGTGTATGTGTGTTACGTGTTTATGGTGCAGAGTCTAACACTCGCGCACTCACGATCTTCATAGCTTACGTATTCGAGTCTACCATGTCCAGGCAATCAGAGAAGAGAGTGGTAGCTGCGGTTGCTGATTTGGGACTGGGGATTCTCTGGAGAGCGTTGTGCTCATTTTGTGTAATGATCAGATTAGTACTGCTTATGTTAGCATCCTTTGGGAGTTTGTAAAGCAGTGGGTGGTGTATGTATATATGTTAACCTTTGTGTAAAATTTTTAATTATCAGTGATTTGTAGCATCCTCTGACATGTGTTGTGTAAGTAACATGCGTTATTGTCACATGTGTATTGTAAATGACATGCTTTTATGGAAAAAGGGATGGTGTTACATGATGGTATCAGAGCTTGTGATTTGAAATCTGAGTATCATTAGTGGATTCTTAACTTAAACCTTGTTCAAATCCTTGGGGGATTCTTCCTTGAGACTGATTTTAGTGGAATTAACTGACCTAGCTTAGTGTATAACGCTGGGTGATCTATTTGTTATTTAATAGCTTCGGTTAGTGCTGATCGATATGACAGATCCGGGCGACGGATCCGGTGCAGGTAAGCCGGCAGGATATGAGTATATTCGTAGGTCTTGACAGAGTTCTATAGACAGTAGGGTATAGGTCAAGGACCGCTTGTTCAGCCGATAGTGACTGAATCAGGGGCTAGTCCTTCTTCATCTACATAGAGGGGTGGATCCTTTAAGGATTTTATGATAGGAGCCCCACCCAATATCAGGGGCAGTGGTGAGCTCGGAGTTGCTATGGCCTGGGAGAGGGAAATACGTGCTGCGTTTTGGGTCGCTCATGTGGACCCGAGTGACATGGTTGGGTATGCGAATTGTTTGTTGAGGGGAGGGGCATCCCAGTGGTGGAAATCCATCGAGTCAGCGATGACATCTTCTATGGCTTATGCGATGACGTTGGATCAGTTCAGTGCTGTGTTCGAGCTGCAGTACATTGACAAGGACGAGAGGCAAGAGATGGAGCGACGATTCCTTCATCTGCAGCAGGGCGAGATGAGAGTGCAGCAGTATGTGGACCGGTTCAATGAGTACTCGCAGTTTACCACCCAGCACATCGGCACGGAGCAGTTAGAGGCCGATATTGATGGACTTCGATCTGATATCTGAGAGTTTGTTGGACTGCACGAGACACCTACCTTCGCTATAGTGTTAGAGATGGCCTGCATCAGGGAGCGGGAGATAGCCAAGACAAGGGAGCAATCATATTCCAAGAGCCGACGTGCAAGAACTCCTGAGCGGTCTTCGAGTGATTGGACGCGTTCTAGAGACACGTCCAAAGAGCGGCAGTGAGACTAGCGGCGATACTCGGGTCAGAGTTCGAGGGACAGACGAGATAGAGACAGAGACAGGGGTGAAGACCGTAGGTCGATCGGACAAACTCATAGTCAGCGCTCAAGTGATCAGAGTCAGACACAGAGTTCATGGTATAGTGAGCAAGATCGTAGCAGCAGGAGACAGAGGTCCCGAGAATGGGGTAGCAGGGTCGACAGTTCGGTTGGGGATCGGCAGTGTCCGAGGTGTCATCGTCGTCATAGTGGGCCATGTGTCTTAGATGTGCCCAGATGTTATCGTTGCGGCCAGTGGGGACATGCAGCCGCCACGTGTACTGTTCCGGAGTCGTTATGCTTCCGTTATGGGAGGGCGGGGCATAGAGTGAGGGATTGTCTATAACCGGGTCCAGTAGGGTACGGGGCCAGGGCAGAGCCGTCATCATCCCGTCATCATATTACTGGGGCGCGAGGTCGAGTATTTCAGGCAACTGGATAGGAAGCTCGAGATGCTGCTGATATTGTTTCGGGTACGTACCTTTGAACTTGCCTTGGGTATGTGTGTTGATTTTGGGGCAGGCCGTTAGTATATGTTTGTGATAATTGTGCATGTTTTTTGTGTTTCTTCCGTCTTATCTGTTTTGTGGCAATTGAGATGCGATGACGGATTTGTGAGATCTTCCCGTCTAAATATGTCAGTGATTTGAGTGTGAAAGACCTGGGTATATATGTGATGCTGATGTGATAAAGTGAGTTATCAGGGCTCCTGAATTCAGAATTGTGATATGCTTGTGGTATTTTGTGTCTAATTTGTTGCGTGCAACTATTTTGTTTGCGTTTATGACTGTGGGAGACAGTGATAAAGGTGTGGGACTATCATTGCTGGGAATTGTGTTATGTTAAGTGGATTGATCCTATTGATAGTGGATTATCATATCGATAGTGGATTTGATTTCTTTTATGTGTTCATCGATGTCTATGAGGTTGCGTTTCGTGATTCTACGAAGATGTCGTTGTGTATGCTATGAGTAGAATTGAAGATCTACTGTGTTAGTTGATGAACCATATAGAGTATATGAGGATGCAATGAGAGAATGAAGATTGATGAGTTGACATTATATATGAACCAAGTGGCTTATGAGGTGACGCCACGAGAAGACTCTGCGTATAGAGGATATACCAGTTGCAGAAATGCGAGTTGCAAGATTTTAGAAGATTTAACTAAGTTGTTAGTGGATTGCCTAATTGATTTAAAGATTATGAGGGAATGGATGTTCTTTGAAAGTTTACGTGAAGACGTGTACTTGCGAATGGGCTTGAGATTGATTCTGGGGGTGGAATCTCTTTAAGAGGGGAGGATTTTTAACGTCCCGTTTTCTGAATAATTGCATGTAATTATTTTAGTGGATGTTTAATTTATTATTATTGCGTTGGTCCAATAGAATCCCGAGTAGTGGATTATACGTGTCAGGATTGCGAATTACGTGCCACCGGGTTATGATATTAGTGGATTAATTATGATTATGAGTTCAAGGATTTAAATGGGTTAAGTGGATAATAATTGTGAAAAAGTTATATCGGGTTCACAATAATCGGGTCTAGGACTTGTTAAATAAGGAAAGTGTATATATAGAGCCTCCTTTGAAATTATTTCCCTTTCTCCTCTTTCTCAAAATAGAAGGTGTACACTGTGTGTTAGTGTGTGCATAGCTGGAGCAGAAGAAGAAAGACAGAATTTGAATTGGGTTGGTTAACTTGGATCGTTATCATCTTCTTTGTGTTGGGTTCTTGAGGTAAAGAGGTAAGAATTATTGAGTTTAATTGTTGAAATTCGTGGTGTGTGTTGATAGAATTGTGGGTTTGGGTTCTGGTCCATTAGAATGGTCGTTTATGCATTCTTATGCATAAATAAGTTCTGGAAATCGAGTTTGAGCGGTTAAAACCCTCTGGTTTTGCCATGGAAGACGAACAGAGCGGGTCTGCCCGCACCAGAACGCGGTCGCGACTCCGCGAGTGCAGCCGCGATGCGTCTGGTAGCGGTGGGAGGGGGATTGCGAGCGTGACTAAGAATGTGGGGGTCGCGTTGCCGCGACGGCTTGAGCGCGACCGCAATCTCGATGAAGGAAACGCGGGTCGCGATGGGAGGGACGCGGGCGCGATCCGGCTGGTTGAGCTACGGTTGATTTTGGTCTTTCGGGTTAGTTTGTGGTTGTTCTTGGGGTCTGATTCAGTTTATGTGGTTAGCGTATGAGTTGTTATGTGTATCCGTTGAATTGGGTTTGTATTAATAGTTTGGGATCCATGCGATGTCAGGGACGAGCCAATATCGGGCTGAGCCGAGTCAGAGATTACAGGATTAGCGGATTTCCCTAGTGAGTGCTCGAGTCCTTATCTAAACCGCGGGATCTTTTCCGAGTCGTAACTGTGTGCGAGTATGGTGTATGTGTATCGTGTATTGTGAATGAGACAGGGACGCGAGTGTCAAGTGTGATTCTATTCCTACATATGCATGAGTGGAGATCCAGTCCAGGGGTCCGTGATGAGTTCCCATACGAAATGAGGTGAGCCCTCCATAAAGAGTTCCATACGGACGACGATTCGCGATGAGTGATAGCGCGGGTTGACTACCCTAATAGTCTTTAGAGCGTGTATATACGGCAGGGCCTGTAGCCGGTTCGCGCCCGTGCTGCAGGGTTTTAGCTAACCACTGTTGTGTGCGGTCCTTAGCCAGGGAAGGGTCCCCTCAGTGATTGTGTGTGCAGGGTTTAGGATCTCATGTTGTGTGTTCATACCTAAGTTACATTGTTGATTTCCTGGGATATGGATAGAGATTTCTATGCGTGTTTGTGTTACGTGTATGTGTGTTACGTGTTTATGCTGCAGATTCTAACCCTCGCGTACTCACGAGTTCCGAGCTTACGTATTCGAGTCTACCAGGTTCAGGGAATCAGAGAAGAGAGCAGTAGCTGTGGTTGCTGATTTGGGAATGGGGATTATCTGGAGAGTATTGTGCTCAGTTTGTGTAATGAACAGATTAATACTGCTTATGTTAGCATCTTTTGGGAATTTGTAAAGCAGTGAGTGATGTATGTATATATGTTTGTTTAAAAGTTTTAATTATCAGTGATTTGTAGCATCTTCTAACATGTGTTTTGTAAGTAATATGCGTTATTGCCACCTGTGTATTGTAAATGATGTGGGTTTTATGGGAAAAAGGAAGGGTGTTACATGGGAAGCATGGATTCCAAAGAGTTCATCATCCTTGAAAGCACGAATTCTGAGACCTATGTATCCATGGTTGTTCAAATATCGATCCGGAAACACAACCAGGCTGGAATGAGTATATGGGATGATTAGTCCCTTACAGTGGCCTGCTGTCAACCTCAGCCATGTCACACCAGATTATGAGTCTATCATTATGATGAAGCATGCACTAAAAGATACACTTTCAAACGATTGTTGGCTACATATTTATAGCATGTCAAGTACAAGAGTGCATAAATAACAATAAAACATATTGGAGTGCCAAATGATATATATATATGCACAACATGAACATGCCATTGTGTATATAAATGCAATTCCAATAAATGCTAGAATTGTAATCTATCACTCACAGTGGTTAAATTTAAACAAGGATGTCCCAGAAGACTTTCATAGTGTCTTACACAATACTAGTATGCTTTAGTATTATCAAGATGGACTTTAACCGCAATTATACTTCAATGTGTGTTCGTCAACACCACAAAGAACCTTTTAAGTTAATGTATATTCAAATATTAGTAGTTGTTCAGTCATTAGTTTTCATAAAACTTAACTTTGAATTTGAACATGGTGATTCGAAGTTCGCATGACCCGAACATTGGATGGTCCGAAGTTCCATTCTTAGTAGTTTTGACTTTAAATTTTTTCAAACATCTCATCCGAAGTTTCGATGTCCCCTAGGATTTGAACTTCGGATCATCCGAAGTTCGGATGCCCTCTTAGGTCCGAAGTTCACTTTCTTATCCTTTTGATGACTTAGAAAATTTTACTTCAAGTTGTCATCTGAAGTTCATGTGGTCTGAACTTCGGGTATGATCAGAAGCTGGTTCTTGTGTTCATGCTATCCGAAGTTCAAATCATCCGAACTTCATATGCGATGTTTAACACTTGTGCAGTTTAAGCAATACATAATTTTCCCAGATTTCACTCATTCCTTTTGTACTTATCCTATGAGTGAAATCAATCGGATACAACCCAAAATACCATTTTAACACCTTATTTATCCGTATTTTAACATTTATAACACAAAATCAGATTGATACATGACACTTTTTCGATGAACACACACACTAAAACACATAGTTAAAATCAAAAAGCAATTTAATCATTCCAACTGATAATTACAACAAAGGAGTTGAATCAGAAGCTGTAATTTGGTACATAACTTGCCTCTAACTCGATTTGAACATTCCAACTAATAATTACAACATGCATTAACAATCCAAACAGAGATCTACAATTCGGTTCATCCAAAATCGAACCCAAAAACCCTTAAATACATAAATTCATGTGATCCTTGCCTCAAATTGATGTTTGCAGTAGTTGTAGTTTCTTCCAAACTACTCAAATCAAGAGTTTTAGCACTTCATTCCAACAACTTCAAGTCCTTGATTTTTAGAGAGAGAGAGAGGACCATGGGTTTTAAAAGCAGATGAAATTTTTAGAGAGAGAGAGAGAGAGAGTGATGGGTTAAAATGAATGGTCACTCATATATTTATTGCCTTTGGCTTTTATCAAGTTTGCAATATATCACCCCCTCAACTTACACTTTCTTATTTTAACATATTACTTCTTAATTATTTTCATCCATTATATTTAACACCACTCAGCTTTCATCTTTTAAATACTCATTTCCTTGAATTTTCGCTTTATCAACAATGATGATCCCTCATCATCAATTTCTTATTTAATTTAATTTCCATATTTCATACAAAATATCCAACAATTTTTGTCCAATTCTATTTGAATTAGTTCAAATCATCAAAATTAGATAAATTAAATCTTAATTGTTTCATTACATATAAATCAAAGTGAGGGGTGTTACACTCTTGATTATTAGTAAATACAAGATCAAAAAAGACAGAGTTTGTGCGTGTGTGCAACCCTTGACCCTAAGACATATAGTCTCGGGGTTGTGCAAGGGGGGTGGTGCAAGGTATTGAAGTGTTTGTATGATTATATGTTGCATATATGTGTATGTTCCTTAACTAAATCAACAATAACCAAGGTAATAGGTGCATGAGTGTGCTTGTGTGTAGAAGGTGACCCCAAGACGTAGTCTCAGGGTGGTGAGGGATTTTGTGTTCTGTGTGTTATGGACTTGCATCAAGTAATAGTGTGTTGTGAATGTAAATCATGTGATGAATGTGTGTGTGCATTATTAATAAAGGAAACAGTAGCAGCAAACAATGAATTATTATCACTTCTTTCTCGTTTCTTTTTAAACACACACTTTTTAAGATTGTTGTTTTCACTAGAAATTCAACTCATTTGTTAAGAAAATCATGAAGAAAAGTACTTCAATGTGTTCAAGAGACTAAGAGGAACAAAATCATTGAAGAATTATAAGGTAAAATTATGTTTTAAATTCCTCATTGTGTGTATATACATGGATATGACTGGACATTTGTCAAGGAAAAAAATGAGTAAGAAAAAACATTAAAGAAAACACATGTATGCATTCATATAGTGTTTAGTAAGAATTCCTTTGATAAATCATGGCTGAAAAGAGAAGTATACATACACACCCATAGACAATAAGTCTTGGTGTGTGTGGCTACATAAAGATGACCCCAAGACACTAACTCTCGGGGTGTGCCTTGTGTTTAAATGGAATAAAGGGATAAGTAGTATATATAAGTTCTGTGTTTCTTGATTAATAATAAATACAACAATGGAAAAGAAACAAGTGTGTGTGTGCCTAGCCCTTGACCCTGAGACATATAGTCTCGTGGTAATGAAAGGGGGGGTGGTGCAAGGTAGTGATGTTGGTCGTATAGTGCCCTGGAGATGTTACCATGATGATACGGCTACTCCGAGATGAACCTAAAGGTTCGCACAAAAGAAACGATGAGCTTATAATGATTTCCATTTGCTTTGCAATGCACGTTCTCTGTTTGTGGATGTCTCTCTCTCTCTCTCTCTCTCTCTCTCTCTCTCTCTTTTTAATTCCTTGGAAGCTTCTCTTTTATACTCACTCTCAGAACCTCAGTGAAGCTTTTTCATTGGTGCTAAAGAAGGTGGGAATGTCTTGCAAGAAGATAGAATTACTTTTCTGCATTCTGACAAATCAGGCTTTGTCCACTTGTTGCAGAATCTTTGTCTTTTCCTTTTTGTCTCGGTTGTCCACAGCTTTACCATAAAAAGGAATGACAACTTCAGACCTTTACTCCTCATTGTAATGCTATTTTGATATAAGAAATGATTTGTCACCCATTTCAGATATCCTCTTTGTCTTCATGCATCATAACAACTTAGGCAGAACTGGCGTTTTCTGATTTTCCATTTGTCTTGAGTTGTAGACTGATCTTTACGTTCAAGACTTTGCATGAGAAAATAAAAACAATTTCCATAAAGTGTAAAACATGTTCACAAAGAACAAGTTCTGTTAACAAAGAAAAGAACACTTTCTTGGGTCAAAAGTGTTCAACAGACATTAACAGCTTAGACAGTTTCTGTCAAACCTGTCCAACGGTTATGGACAGCTTTGACGATCTACCAAGTTATAACTAATGTAACAGTGTAAACAGACTTAGGCTGATTTTGTAAATCATTTTTCAGGATTCAATAAGGCATTAAAAAGCCTAAAATTCTCCTTAAGTGTATTAATCAGTTTTAATTAGAAATCTTCCCCTATGATAAAGACAGGTTTGATTGAGGCCTTTTGCGCCTAACCATCTCCCCCTATTTTTTAATATTTAGCCTATATACATTCACATTACAATGAACTTACAACAAAAAAGTAATGTAAATGATCAGTTTATATACACTGAAAACTAATTTAGAAAATAAATGTTTACAAAAAAAAAAACAAAAAACAAAAACAAAGCACAAAAAATGTACAATACAACTTCAACTAATTGGACTGTTGATGTTGGGAGTAGATAATGGTAAACATGACCAACTGATGACCAGCTTCCATTCTTCATCTACTCAACACCAGTAGATAGACCATGTTCCTTCTACTTTTCTTTCTCAAACTAAGTAGCAGCTTTGAGGAGTTTCTCCTGTTCCATACCAGCCAACATTTCTTTTCTCGCTTCAAAACTTTCTACCTCTTGTTTAAGATTGAAAAACTCTTGGCTGTTTAGCTCCCATCTTTCATTACAAGCTGCTAATTGATTCAAATTTTCCATTCTCCATCTGAATGCTTGACATAAGCTGTCATGAACCTAAAGGAAATAATTTGTCTGACACCAGCTTTGGGAAGATCTGAGTCTGAAAATACATTTTCTTGGATAGGGGATCCTCAAAGAACACTCCAACCTCATGATTTTCAATGTATTTACCTTCGACAGGTTCTATACCATTAGGCAGGCTATGATCCATACCTTTGATTTCAGTGGCATCGAAACGGTTCAATCAGCTTTACAATCTCCTCAAGCTCTGAATCTTTTATCTGTATTATGGGTTTGATTTTGGGTTCCATCTTGGAGGTTCCCTTGATCATGTCTTCTGGAATCAAACCCAACCTTTTGATCTTCTCCATTAGCTTTCTTACAAATACTCTGACAGTTTTAGCAGTTTCAGATTTTGAACTGCTAGGAGCAACTGCAAGTTCAACCCATTCCCTATATCCCATTCTAGCTATATCAGCTGCTTCATATGACTCAAGTTCAGGGCCATCAACACCAAATCTTCTGATACGTAGCATCCAAGGCTGATTTTTTCTTGAAGTGGGGACAACTTTGACAATTGTTTCCTTGGAAATTCTTCTTTCAGCGACATCCGAGAACTTCTTTCTTGCCAAGTTGTAAAAGTGGAATTGAGTTCTCACACATGAAGGGTTGGAAGACACAGATTTCGTTTTGGTCACAAAGACAATAGAGATTTTCTCCTTCTCAGTTTTCTTCTCACAGTTAGTCTCTTTAATAGCCTTCTCCGACTTCTTTTGCACTACCAAGGATGTCAATTTTACTTGCTTTGCCTCCTTGGCAGCCAAAAGCTGAGCAGCTTTCACTGAGGCTGCTTCTTCTTTTGCCCTCTCCAGTAACTCAGTCTGTAGGTGGTGCTCAACTGTACCCTAGTGCCCAATTCGAGCTGAGAACTCTGCCAGAACCGTCACGTGAACCGAGCATCCCTGTCGGAAGTAATCGACTTCGGAACTGCACGCCGCGATACCAATCTCGTTAATATAAAGTCACGCTAAGTGATCCATGGTGATAGTACCCCGAATGGCTTATGAGGTGACGCCACGAGAAGACTCTGCGTATAGAGGATATACCAGTTGCAGAAATGCGAGTTGCAAGATTTTAGAAGATTTAACTAAGTTGTTAGTGGATTGCCTAATTGATTTAAAGATTATGAGGGAATGGATGTTCTTTGAAAGTTTACGTGAAGACGTGTACTTGCGAATGGGCTTGAGATTGATTCTGGGGGTGGAATCTCTTTAAGAGGGGAGGATTTTTAACGTCCCGTTTTCTGAATAATTGCATGTAATTATTTTAGTGGATGTTTAATTTATTATTATTGCGTTGGTCCAATAGAATCCCGAGTAGTGGATTATACGTGTCAGGATTGCGAATTACGTGCCACCGGGTTATGATATTAGTGGATTAATTATGATTATGAGTTCAAGGATTTAAATGGGTTAAGTGGATAATAATTGTGAAAAAGTTATATCGGGTTCACAATAATCGGGTCTAGGACTTGTTAAATAAGGAAAGTGTATATATAGAGCCTCCTTTGAAATTATTTCCCTTTCTCCTCTTTCTCAAAATAGAAGGTGTACACTGTGTGTTAGTGTGTGCATAGCTGGAGCAGAAGAAGAAAGACAGAATTTGAATTGGGTTGGTTAACTTGGATCGTTATCATCTTCTTTGTGTTGGGTTCTTGAGGTAAAGAGGTAAGAATTATTGAGTTTAATTGTTGAAATTCGTGGTGTGTGTTGATAGAATTGTGGGTTTGGGTTCTGGTCCATTAGAATGGTCGTTTGTCAAGACCGTCCCTTACGGGACAGTCCTGAATGACTAGGTCCCAAGGAGCAATACAGCATCAATCACAACTAAGATAGAATTAATAAAATGCGGAATTAAGTCATTACAGAAATTAGGATTATTTTACAATAAGTTTAAAAGTAAACTATAAAGGGCACAAGGACACTAATCTAGTACATAACCACAATGCATGTCAGTGCTTCTACACAAACCACCACCATAATCAATTCATTCGATACCAATTTTAGTTGAAGTAGTGGTCTAGTGACTTCAAATTCGAGCGAGCAGATCCTAAAGACTTGGGTCAGCTGGACCTTTTCCTTTGATTAAACCTGTAAAAAGATTCAACAACAACTGTAAGCGATGCTTAGTGAGATTATAGATTTAACAGTTAACATGCCATGACAATTTTAAGCGGAGACTTGACTTTGACTTTTGACTTTAAGCTCTGACTTTGACTTTAAGCGCGATTTTGACATGACTGCCGCCATCAGCCAGACATTGTGAGACATAGGACTTAAGATCGGATGATGTTTAATCCCACGCACACGCTTTTAATAGTGGGGGCCAACCACATACTGGGCTAGCTACCAGTAAGACAACGTGGGCAAACATCGGAGTAGACTTAATCATAGACTGACACAGACTTTCTCAGACTTGAATTATGCGGAAGCATATGAAAGCATTGATATCAAGGCAAATGACTGAAAATATTCAAGTAATGAATCAAGATAGCAACAATAATATATCAAAGACTAATTCAGATTGTAAAGACAAGTGTGCATGATGACATATTAAAAGCTATCATGATCCACAGGGCATCACCGTACCAAGGTGTGCACAGGTCACATTCTAGCTGAGCATATAGATTTCAAATAAAGCTAGAACAACAATATGTCTCACAGGAAGACAAGCATGTATACAGTTATATCTATAACTCACAGTTACTGGTTTTATTGCACGACTGTTGACTTTGACTTTCGCAAGCGGATTGAATCCACCACCTGAGTTATCTCAGGATTTAGCAATTGACTTTTCGGACTTTAGCTTTGACTTTAGTGACTTTGGCTCTGACTTTGGCTTTGACTTGCTTCTCTGACTTTGGCTTGACTTTATTAACTGATCTTGGCTTTAATTGCTTTAACTTGACTTTTCTGGCTTGGCTTTACGGACTTTAACTTTACAACATGGTTCAGATTTAGCTGAACCTGTTAATTGTACGACAACTTAATTACATAAGCTTTTATTGACTTTACACAACATAATTTATGTAAATCTGATGCATTCTCTGACTTTTTGAAACTTATGTATAGACTTATACCTTTATTGAGTTTTTCGTGTTATCTCAGACTTTATTACTTTGTTACTTTATTACTTTGTTCAGAACTATCTGAACCTGTCCAGAATTTATCATGTCATATTAAGTCCTATTTAAGGATCATTATATTGTCATCATGTTTAATTTCATGTTGTCGATTCCTTTATGCCTTTAATGACCTTTTAATGCATATTTTGTATGTATGTGTTCATGAATGATCATACAAGCATACATATGCAATATTAATCACTATGGGGTGGTTTAATGTATACTTGCACATCCCATGACTTACTTTGATTTATGTTCTATTTTCATGATGATAAGCCTTAAGGCTCATTTATAAGGAGTCACATGTATATGCATTTCATTCAAGGACACCCCTTATCATGTATATACTTTCTAAAATATACAAATAGCACACTTTTACACCTCTTACACTCCTATTTTTATCATTTTTTAGGCCTTAATGAGAAGGCCAAAGGTTAAGGCGATTAATGCAAGAACTCACGGACTTAGGCTACGAAATAAAGCATTAAACCGTTATCAATTTAAAGCTATGTTTTGCTGCTGTTATATCCCATCTTTAGGACCTAACGACAGCCATAATACAAGCTAAAAACAAGTTATTAAAGGGTCTAAAGGCTAGGGCCAAAGGCTAAAAGAAATGGTTGAGGGTTCGAGAGACTTTTAGCCAAGGGCCAAGTCATAACGTGAGTTCTTTGGGGACTGTTTGCGACTGTTTTTGATGCTGCTCTTGCAGCTTTTATGGTCCATATTTGGGGTTCTATAACAGCCATGCAACATGGTTATATAGTATTATTTAAGGTTCCATTTGTCTTGGCCGAATGCCAAAAGAATTGAGCCATAAAATGAGGCTTTGGGCCTAAGGCCAAGCCATCTTTGGATATCGTTATGTAACTGATTTATGCTGCTGTCCACAGCTTCTAGTTGCTGTCCGTGCTTCGAAATTACAGTAGCAACACCCCTTAGGTTAGCCAACAAATTCATGTTACATGTTCAAGGTTAAGGAGCAATATTGAGGTCCTTTTGAGACTAAAAATGGAGGCTGAAATGGTGGTTGCAGCACCTGAGAACACTCACAGATTGTGAGTGTTGGTTCTGCACAGCAGCCCCCCTTCTCCTAGCATGAATCTCGGATGAATATATATATATATATATATATATATATATATATATATATATATATATATATATATATATATATATATATATATATATATATATATATATATATATACACACACACACACATATAATGCAAAATAAAAAGGCTTCTGAGATTTTAACTAATATATCGATAAGGTTGTTGTGGACTATTTTCTTTCTGCTGCATACATTCAAAAATAAAAAGGTTGTTGGATGCTATATATATCGACACACACACAAATATATTATATCCGAGATTAATGTTTAAAAGACAGGAGTTGCACTGGTTCTGTTGC
The DNA here is from genome assembly GCA_020465985.1 of Centrapalus pauciflorus. NCBI lineage: Eukaryota > Viridiplantae > Streptophyta > Magnoliopsida > Asterales > Asteraceae > Centrapalus > Centrapalus pauciflorus. The sequence goes on along the minus strand of JAANYP010002216.1, from coordinate 26,658 downwards.
TGGACATACACTTCACACACTGCACACATATCTTTTAATATAAAAGAAATGTGGTTTTCTGTTTCTGTTACAGCACCCACCCATACAACTTATAAGCTTAACAAAGGGATTAAAAAGACTGCTGGGAGCTGATACATACATCCGAGATACTCACCTTGAGTGAATCTCGGATGCCTCCTTTCAAAAGCAAAACACACGCAAACCTGCACATCCATTTCCATTTTGTTTCTACTATATTTCAACAGCAAAATTGACTTAATTAATAGGTGAAAGGGACTGCTACTTTATGTTTTGTTCATCCCAGACTTACACCTATCTGGTGGGTCTCTGATATCTTTTTTTTTTTAGCTTAAATGTGTGTGTTAGTGTGGTGCATAAAGTCTGGACAGAACCAGCAATAGTGTGCGTGTGTATGTCCTGCAGGGGGGGGACCGAAAATAGAAACATGACAGCACCTTTCTTCCCTTTTCTCTGTTTTATATGTGTTATAAAGAAAAAACTGCAGCCGTTATTTAAGTCATTATATTGCCATTTTTGTATGTGTGTGTCGATGTCAAAACAGAAACAGAAAGCAACCAGCAGCTTTCTTATTTCCTTTTCATTTGTTGCATAAAATGGAAATGTGCAGACCTGTGTATGTGAATCGAAGATGGGTGCTGTCCGAAATCATAAGGAAAAGGGCTGATGGACTTCATTCTGTCGCATACGACAGCACACACACATGCATTCATAACAGCCTTTTATACATTCTGTTTTTATTTCGTTCTTTCAGCATTTCCAGCAGCAAAGAATAAGGATTAAAGGCGATTTCAAGCTCTTATAAAATCAATCAGTCAACATAAAAACACATGGGGCCAGGCCGAAGGCCAATGGCCTCATTTGGCCATCTCTCGGCTCATCTAACAGAAATATATACACAATGCAGAAACATGTATTTTAAATCCTTAATATGCTAACATCTTTTATTAACCACATATTAATCACATGCATGGATTTAAATTTCTGATTTTAAACACCATTTGATGTTCAATTTGATGATTTTGAAGACACTCAAACCCTACAAAAATTCAGGAACCGTGGGTTCCTATACCCACAGACAAGAACTAAATTGATATTATTACCTTAAATCTTTCATGTAATCTTGATGTTCATGTTCCATATGCTGATTTCCATCTTTAATTCTTGAATTTTGAGGTTGGATTTGTGATGAACCTTGTGAAGGAACCGTAGATGTTAGAAGAGATTGGGAGAATTTCAAGTGCCATTAATCTGATAAAATGACGGTAGATGCATATAATTGGGGTTTTAACTAAATAAAGTTTGTTTAATTTCACAATTTGACCACAAAAGTTGTCTTAACTTCATTTTATCACTTTTAACTTATAACCTTTATTTTATTTTGACATAACCAATTTTATAATTAAAACTCATAATTTAGTTGTAAGTTTTATTAACTTTTATAAAAATACATAGCTAATAAATGTAATTAAAATTACATTTAACATATTATTTAACTCTAAACTTGTTAATTATTGCTAATGATGTTTGTTGTTGCTGAGTGACGTTAATTAAAGTTTAGGTTGTTACAGAATGGGCTCCACCACGCATAACTTCGTCCCCGAAGTTGTCTATGTTCAGATAAATGCAACGTAGGAATTTCAAAGTAGCTATGAATTCCAATATTCTGACATAAACATTCTGGTGATTATTGAATGAGCACCATCTGTATTTCATGATTTATGCTTCTTTGGCTTTTATAACCAGTAAATTTACTGGTTTCTCAATATTATCATTTATATTTTTCTGTATTGTCTTACACTTCGAGATTCAGTATGACTTTCTATTCATTCGGGTATCAATTTAATTATTAAGAGAGCTTATATCTCTTTTGTAATCCCTGAGTTCAGGGTGTTACTTTATTTGCTTCAACCAAGACTTTTATAGACAACCAATGGAATAAGAATTCCATATATACTTGTGTATAGACTTTTCATTGACTTTCATTGGTCATTCAAGACCAATCGCTTAATTTTTTTTTTTTTATAGAATTTCTCTTTATTTCTTGTTTGACTTTAACTTTGTGCCTCAGACTTCTTTGATTTCAATCGACTTTGACATTGGGTTTCCTTAAAGCTTTTGAATCATACATGATTCAAACACTAATACCTATATAGCTTATAGGTAAAAAAATTTTCGATTAAAGGAGAAATTTAAATCAAGAATAGAAAATCATTCTTCTGATCTCCTTAGCTATCCTATTTTTAAAAATGTTTCTATGGAATCAGAATGAAGTCGAGATTGAAGACATCGTTATTAGCGAGCAAATCATGTTTATTTGTGGCTGTTTCAATATCAAGGGTAGCAGAATGCTAGGCAAGTGACTTGGTTAATCGATATGAAAGTGTTGTAGAGATAATTGAACAGTTTGTAGTAAAACCAAATGATGCATGATAGGTATTCAATTAGCAAACGTACTCATGGCTGCATTTGGCATGTCCTCTGTTTCCTCGGCTGTGATATGATAAGCACGGGCTTTAGCTGACGGAGTTGCAGCAGTGCTCTTCATTGTTGAACCTCCGGCATACGACTGAGATTGACTGTTGGTTCTCATTGGACATTGATGATTAAAGTGTCCAGGTTTTCCACACGTGGAACAACCAAGACCCTTCGTTGGGCATTCCTCGCTACTATGACCTATTTTGCTGCAAACATAACATATCACATCCATTGGATTACATAACCCAATATGTGATTTCCTACACCTTTTGCACACTCGTTGTTCTGATTGAATCGCATAAGACTTGGCCTTCTGAGGAGAGCTATATTGATGAGTTTGTTGAGACTGAGTCTTTCCTGTCTTGAAGAATCTACTGAACCGTTGCTTCTTTGGTGGAGAAGGACATGTAGGACTGATTAGAGTTGCGCTTAGTTGTTCACCATACTCTCGATATTCGCTTTCAATTTGTCTGGCTGCTTCCACCATCTCCAAGTACGTCTTGTATTTGTTACCACTCATCGGTTGACGATACTTTGGGTTCAATCCTCTACGAAAACGATTCATTTTTCTTTCTTCTGTGGCTACTTGATAAGATGAATAGCCACACAATCGCGAGAATTCGTGCTCGTATTCATCGACCGTCTTGTCGCCTTGAGTCAGTTGCATCAATTGTACTTCCATTCTATCTTGCTGATCCGCGGGACAATACTTAGCGTTGAACTTGTCGAGGAATTGCTCCCATTCAAGTGTTTGGATGACGTCCTCTCCGTAGATACTCCTCTGTGTCTTCCACCATGCGCGGGCAGCTCCGACAAATAAGGCAGTAGCAAACTTGACCCTTTGTGAATCTAAACACTCAGAGATACTGAAAATCTCTTCTGTGTGACAAATCCAGTCCAATGCCTGGATAGGGTCTACAGTACCCTCAAATGTCAAGGCACCACTAGACTTAAAGTCTTTGAATCGGCAGCCTTTTGGCTGTTCAGTGTGGACATTTTCATTGGAGTTATCTGAGTCAGACTTATCATTATAGGTTTGCTTATCCTTTCTTTTGTTCTTTTTATCAGCCTTACGCTTTGCTTCAGCCTCATCACGAGCCTGAAACTGTTCTTGGATTAGTTTGACTTGTTGTTCATTTTGTTGTGCTAACAGTTGTTGTATCATCTCAAACAGTTGCTGAGGCGTGACATTATCAGGAATTCCTCCTTGTCCAGACATCCTTACTGAAAAATAAATTCAAGTGACTTTTAGTTTAATAGACTTAGTGACTAAGTACCCTTTTTTTTTCCCATCCTAACAGTCTGTACGCCCTATCTCAGTTCAAGCCACCTAGCATGATTGACACTTTATGTATTGCCTAAGTTTGAGACCAAGTATTACTTTCGTAACACTTGATTCACTCAAACTATTTGCTCTGATCCCATCCTGTCAAGACCGTCCCTTACGGGACAGTCCTGAATGACTAGGTCCCAAGGAGCAATACAGCATCAATCACAACTAAGATAGAATTAATAAAATGCGGAATTAAGTCATTACAGAAATTAGGATTATTTTACAATAAGTTTAAAAGTAAACTATAAAGGGCACAAGGACACTAATCTAGTACATAACCACAATGCATGTCAGTGCTTCTACACAAACCACCACCATAATCAATTCATTCGATACCAATTTTTGTTGAAGTAGTGGTCTAGTGACTTCAAATTCGAGCGAGCAGATCCTAAAGACTTGGGTCAGCTGGACCTTTTCCTTTGATTAAACCTGTAAAAAGATTCAACAACAACTGTAAGCGATGCTTAGAGAGATTATAGATTTAACAGTTAACATGCCATGACAATTTTAAGCGGAGACTTGACTTTGACTTTTGACTTTAAGCTCTGACTTTGACTTTAAGCGCGATTTTGACATGACTGCCGCCATCAGCCAGACATTGTGAGACATAGGACTTAAGATCGGATGATGTTTAATCCCACGCACACGCTTTTAATAGTGGGGGCCAACCACATACTGGGCTAGCTACCAGTAAGACAACGTGGGCAAACATCGGAGTAGACTTAATCATAGACTGACACAGACTTTCTCAGACTTGAATTATGCGGAAGCATATGAAAGCATTGATATCAAGGCAAATGACTGAAAATATTCAAGTAATGAATCAAGATAGCAACAATAATATATCAAAGACTAATTCAGATTGTAAAGACAAGTGTGCATGATGACATATTAAAAGCTATCATGATCCACAGGGCATCACCGTACCAAGGTGTGCACAGGTCACATTCTAGCTGAGCATATAGATTTCAAATAAAGCTAGAACAACAATATGTCTCACAGGAAGACAAGCATGTATACAGTTATATCTATAACTCACAGTTACTGGTTTTATTGCACGACTGTTGACTTTGACTTTCGCAAGCGGATTGAATCCACCACCTGAGTTATCTCAGGATTTAGCAATTGACTTTTCGGACTTTAGCTTTGACTTTAGTGACTTTGGCTCTGACTTTGGCTTTGACTTGCTTCTCTGACTTTGGCTTGACTTTATTAACTGATCTTGGCTTTAATTGCTTTAACTTGACTTTTCTGGCTTGGCTTTACGGACTTTAACTTTACAACATGGTTCAGATTTAGCTGAACCTGTTAATTGTACGACAACTTAATTACATAAGCTTTTATTGACTTTACACAACATAATTTATGTAAATCTGATGCATTCTCTGACTTTTTGAAACTTATGTATAGACTTATACCTTTATTGAGTTTTTCGTGTTATCTCAGACTTTATTACTTTGTTACTTTATTACTTTGTTCAGAACTATCTGAACCTGTCCAGAATTTATCATGTCATATTAAGTCCTATTTAAGGATCATTATATTGTCATCATGTTTAATTTCATGTTGTCGATTCCTTTATGCCTTTAATGACCTTTTAATGCATATTTTGTATGTATGTGTTCATGAATGATCATACAAGCATACATATGCAATATTAATCACTATGGGGTGGTTTAATGTATACTTGCACATCCCATGACTTACTTTGATTTATGTTCTATTTTCATTATGATAAGCCTTAAGGCTCATTTATAAGGAGTCACATGTATATGCATTTCATTCAAGGACACCCCTTATCATGTATATACTTTCTAAAATATACAAATAGCACACTTTTACACCTCTTACACTCCTATTTTTATCATTTTTCAGGCCTTAATGAGAAGGCCAAAGGTTAAGGCGATTAATGCAAGAACTCACGAACTTAGGCTACGAAATAAAGCATTAAACCGTTATCAATTTAAAGCTATGTTTTGCTGCTGTTATATCCCATCTTTAGGACCTAACGACAGCCATAATACAAGCTAAAAACAAGTTATTAAAGGGTCTAAAGGCTAGGGCCAAAGGCTAAAAGAAATGGTTGAGGGTTCGAGAGACTTTTAGCCAAGGGCCAAGTCATAACGTGAGTTCTTTGGGGACTGTTTGCGACTGTTTTTGATGCTGCTCTTGCAGCTTTTATGGTCCATATTTGGGGTTCTATAACAGCCATGCAACATGGTTATATAGTATTATTTAAGGTTCCATTTGTCTTGGCCGAATGCCAAAAGAATTGAGCCATAAAATGAGGCTTTGGGCCTAAGGCCAAGCCATCTTTGGATATCGTTATGTAACTGATTTATGCTGCTGTCCACAGCTTCTAGTTGCTGTCCGTGCTTCGAAATTACAGCAGCAACACCCCTTAGGTTAGCCAACAAATTCATGTTACATGTTCAAGGTTAAGGAGCAATATTGAGGTCCTTTTGAGACTAAAAATGGAGGCTGAAATGGTGGTTGCAGCACCTGAGAACACTCACAGATTGTGAGTGTTGGTTCTGCACAGCAGCCCCCCTTCTCCTAGCATGAATCTCGGATGAATATATATATATATAATATATATATATATATATATATATATATATATATATATATATATATATATATATATATATATATATATATATATATATATACACACACACACACATATAATGCAAAATAAAAAGGCTTCTGAGATTTTAACTAATATATCGATAAGGTTGTTGTGGACTATTTTCTTTCTGCTGCATACATTCAAAAATAAAAAGGTTGTTGGATGCTATATATATCGACACACACACAAATATATTATATCCGAGATTAATGTTTAAAAGACAGGAGTTGCACTGGTTCTGTTGCTGGACATACACTTCACACACTGCACACATATCTTTTAATATAAAAGAAATGTGGTTTTCTGTTTCTGTTACAGCACCCACCCATACAACTTATAAGCTTAACAAAGGGATTAAAAAGACTGCTGGGAGCTGATACATACATCCGAGATACTCACCTTGAGTGAATCTCGGATGCCTCCTTTCAAAAGCAAAACACACGCAAACCTGCACATCCATTTCCATTTTGTTTCTACTATATTTCAACAGCAAAATTGACTTAATTAATAGGTGAAAGGGACTGCTACTTTATGTTTTGTTCATCCCAGACTTACACCTATCTGGTGGGTCTCTGATATTTTTTTTTTTTTAGCTTAAATGTGTGTGTTAGTGTGGTGCATAAAGTCTGGACAGAACCAGCAATAGTGTGCGTGTGTATGTCCTGCAGGGGGGGGACCGAAAATAGAAACATGACAGCACCTTTCTTCCCTTTTCTCTGTTTTATATGTGTTATAAAGAAAAAACTGCAGCCGTTATTTAAGTCATTATATTGCCATTTTTGTATGTGTGTGTCGATGTCAAAACAGAAACAGAAAGCAACCAGCAGCTTTCTTATTTCCTTTTCATTTGTTGCATAAAATGGAAATGTGCAGACCTGTGTATGTGAATCGAAGATGGGTGCTGTCCGAAATCATAAGGAAAAGGGCTGATGGACTTCATTCTGTCGCATACGACAGCACACACACATGCATTCATAACAGCCTTTTATACATTCTGTTTTTATTTCGTTCTTTCAGCATTTCCAGCAGCAAAGAATAAGGATTAAAGGCGATTTCAAGCTCTTATAAAATCAATCAGTCAACATAAAAACACATGGGGCCAGGCCGAAGGCCAATGGCCTCATTTGGCCATCTCTCGGCTCATCTAACAGAAATATATACACAATGCAGAAACATGTATTTTAAATCCTTAATATGCTAACATCTTTTATTAACCACATATTAATCACATGCATGGATTTAAATTTCTGATTTTAAACACCATTTGATGTTCAATTTGATGATTTTGAAGACACTCAAACCCTACAAAAATTCAGGAACCGTGGGTTCCTATACCCACAGACAAGAACTAAATTGATATTATTACCTTAAATCTTTCATGTAATCTTGATGTTCATGTTCCATATGCTGATTTCCATCTTTAATTCTTGAATTTTGAGGTTGGATTTGTGATGAACCTTGTGAAGGAACCGTAGATGTTAGAAGAGATTGGGAGAATTTCAAGTGCCATTAATCTGATAAAATGACGGTAGATGCATATAATTGGGGTTTTAACTAAATAAAGTTTGTTTAATTTCACAATTTGACCACAAAAGTTGTCTTAACTTCATTTTATCACTTTTAACTTATAACCTTTATTTTATTTTGACATAACCAATTTTATAATTAAAACTCATAATTTAGTTGTAAGTTTTATTAACTTTTATAAAAATACATAGCTAATAAATGTAATTAAAATTACATTTAACATATTATTTAACTCTAAACTTGTTAATTATTGCTAATGATGTTTGTTGTTGCTGAGTGACGTTAATTAAAGTTTAGGTTGTTACATCGTTTATGCATTCTTATGCATAAATAAGTTCTGGAAATCGAGTTTGAGCGGTTAAAACCCTCTGGTTTTGCCATGGAAGACGAATAGAGCGGGTCTGCCCGCACCAGAACGCGGTCGCGACTCCGCGAGTGCAGCCGCGATGCGTCTGGTAGCGGTGGGAGGGGGATCGCGAGCGTGACTAAGAATGTGGGGGTCGCGTTGCCGCGACGGCTTGAGCGCGACCGCAATCTCGATGAAGGAAACGCGGGTCGCGATGGGAGGGACGCGGGCGCGATCCGGCTGGTTGAGCTAGGGTTGATTTTGGTCTTTCGGGTTAGTTTGTGGTTGTTCTTGGGGTCTGATTCAGTTTATGTGGTTAGCGTATGAGTTGTTATGTGTATCCGTTGAATTGGGTTTGTATTAATAGTTTGGGATCCATGCGATGTCAGGGACGAGCCAATATCGGGCTGAGCCGAGTCAGAGATTACAGGATTAGCGGATTTCCCTAGTGAGTGCTCGAGTCCTTATCTAAACCGCGGGATCTTTTCCGAGTCGTAACTGTGTGCGAGTATGGTGTATGTGTATCGTGTATTGTGAATGAGACAGGGACGCGAGTGTCAAGTGTGATTCTATTCCTACATATGCATGAGTGGAGATCCATTCCAGGGGTCCGTGATGAGTTCCCATACGAAATGAGGTGAGCCCTCCATAAAGAGTTCCATACGGACGACGATTCGCGATGAGTGATCGCGCGGGTTGACTACCTTAATAGTCTTTAGAGCGTGTATATACGGCAGGGCCTGTAGCCGGTTCGCGCCCGTGCTGCAGGGTTTTAGCTAACCACTGTTGTGTGCGGTCCTTAGCCGGGGAAGGGTCCCCTCAGTGATTGTGTGTGCAGGGTTTAGGATCTCATGTTGTGTGTTCATACCTATGTTACATTGTTGATTTCCTGGGATATGGATAGAGATTTCTATGCGTGTTTGTGTTACGTGTATGTGTGTTATGTGTTTATGCTGCAGATTCTAACCCTCGCGTACTCACGAGTTCCGAGCTTACGTATTCGAGTCTACCAGGTTCAGGGAATCAGAGAAGAGAGTAGTAGCTGTGGTTGCTGATTTGGGAATGGGGATTATCTGGAGAGTATTGTGCTCAGTTTGTGTAATGAACAGATTAATACTGCTTATGTTAGCATCTTTTGGGAATTTGTAAAGCAGTGAGTGATGTATGTATATATGTTTGTTTAAAAGTTTTAATTATCAGTGATTTGTAGCATCTTCTAACATGTGTTTTGTAAGTAATATGCGTTATTGCCACCTGTGTATTGTAATGATGTGGGTTTTATGGGAAAAAGGAAGGGTGTTACATGGGAAGCATGGATTCCAAAGAGTTCATCATCCTTGAAAGCACGAATTCCGAGACCTATGTATCCATGGTTGTTCAAATATCGATCCGGAAGCACAACCAGGCTGGAATGAGTATATGGGATGATTAGTCCCTTACAGTGGCCTGCTGTCAACCTCAGCCATGTCACACCAGATTATGAGTCTATCATTATGATGAAGCATGCACTAAAAGATACACTTTCAAACGAAATATGGCTACATATTTATAGCATGTCAAGTACAAGAGTGCATAAATAACAATAAAACATATTGGAGTGCCAAATGATATATATATGCACAACATGAACATGCCATTGTGTATATAAATGCAATTCCAATAAATGCTAGAATTGTAATCTATCACTCACAGTGGTTAAATTTAAACAAGGATGTCCCAGAAGACTTTCATAGTGTCTTACACAATACTAGTATGCTTTAGTATTATCAAGATGGACTTTAACCGCAATTATACTTCAATGTGTGTTCGTCAACACCACAAAGAACCTTTTAAGTTAATGTATATTCAAATATTAGTAGTTGTTCAGTCATTAGTTTTCATAAAACTTAACTTTGAATTTGAACATGGTGATTCGAAGTTCGCATGACCCGAACATTGGATGGTCCGAAGTTCCATTCTTAGTAGTTTTGACTTTAAATTTTTTCAAACATCTCATCCGAAGTTTCGATGTCCCCTAGGATTTGAAGTTCGGATCATCCGAAGTTCGGATGCCCTCTTAGGTCCGAAGTTCACTTTCTTATCCTTTTGATGACTTATAAAATTTTACTTCAAGTTGTCATCTGAAGTTCATGTGGTCTGAACTTCGGGTATGATCAGAAGCTGGTTCTTGTGTTCATGCTATCCGAAGTTCAAATCATCCGAACTTCATATGCGATGTTTAACACTTGTGCAGTTTAAGCAATACATAATTTTCCCAGATTTCACTCATTCCTTTTGTACTTATCCTATGAGTGAAGTCAATCGGATACAACCCAAAATACCATTTTAACACCTTATTTATCCGTATTTTAACATTTATAACACAAAATCAGATTGATACATGACACTTTTTCGATGAACACACACACTAAAACACATAGTTAAAATCAAAAAGCAATTTAATCATTCCAACTGATAATTACAACAAAGGAGTTGAATCAGAAGCTGTAATTTGGTACATAACTTGCCTCTAACTCGATTTGAACATTCCAACTAATAATTACAACATGCATTAACAATCCAAACAGAGATCTACAATTCGGTTCATCCAAAATCGAACCCAAAAACCCTTAAATACATAAATTCATGTGATCCTTGCCTCAAATTGATGTTTGCAGTAGTTGTAGTTTCTTCCAAACTACTCAAATCAAGAGTTTTAGCACTTCATTCCAACAACTTCAAGTCCTTGATTTTTAGAGAGAGAGAGAGGACCATGGGTTTTAAAAGCAGATGAAATTTTTAGAGAGAGAGAGAGAGAGAGTGATGGGTTAAAATGAATGGTCACTCATATATTTATTGCCTTTGGCTTTTATCAAGTTTGCAATATATCACCCCCTCAACTTACACTTTCTTATTTTAACATATTACTTCTTAATTATTTTCATCCATTATATTTAACACCACTCAGCTTTCATCTTTTAAATACTCATTTCCTTGAATTTTCGCTTTATCAACAATGATGATCCCTCATCATCAATTTCTTATTTAATTTAATTTCCATATTTCATACAAAATATCCAACAATTTTTGTCCAATTCTATTTGAATTAGTTCAAATCATCAAAATTAGATAAATTAAATCTTAATTGTTTCATTACATATAAATCAAAGTGAGGGGTGTTACACTCTTGATTATTAGTAAATACAAGATCAAAAAAGACAGAGTTTGTGCGTGTGTGCAACCCTTGACCCTAAGACATATAGTCTCGGGGTTGTGCAAGGGGGGTGGTGCAAGGTATTGAAGTGTTTGTATGATTATATGTTGCATATATGTGTATGTTCCTTAACTAAATCAACAATAACCAAGGTAATAGGTGCATGAGTGTGCTTGTGTGTAGAAGGTGACCCCAAGACGTAGTCTCAGGGTGGTGAGGGATTTTGTGTTCTGTGTGTTATGGACTTGCATCAAGTAATAGTGTGTTGTGAATGTAAATCATGTGATGAATGTGTGTGTGCATTATTAATAAAGGAAACAGTAGCAGCAAACAATGAATTATTATCACTTCTTTCTCGTTTCTTTTTAAACACACACTTTTTAAGATTGTTGTTTTCACTAGAAATTCAACTCATTTGTTAAGAAAATCATGAAGAAAAGTACTTCAATGTGTTCAAGAGACTAAGAGGAACAAAATCATTGAAGAATTATAAGGTAAAATTATGTTTTAAATTCCTCATTGTGTGTATATACATGGATATGACTGGACATTTGTCAAGGAAAAAAATGAGTAAGAAAAAACATTAAAGAAAACACATGTATGCATTCATATAGTGTTTAGTAAGAATTCCTTTGATAAATCATGGCTGAAAAGAGAAGTATACATACACACCCATAGACAATAAGTCTTGGTGTGTGTGGCTACATAAAGATGACCCCAAGACACTAACTCTCGGGGTGTGCCTTGTGTTTAAATGGAATAAAGGGATAAGTAGTATATATAAGTTCGGTGTTTCTTGATTAATAATAAATACAACAATGGAAAAGAAACAAGTGTGTGTGTGCCTAGCCCTTGACCCTGAGACATATAGTCTCGTGGTAATGAAAGGGGGGGTGGTGCAAGGTAGTGATGTTGGTCGTATAGTGCCCTGGAGATGTTACCATGATGATACGGCTACTCCGAGATGAACCTAAAGGTTCGCACAAAAGAAACGATGAGCTTATAATGATTTCCATTTGCTTTGCAATGCACGTTCTCTGTTTGTGGATGTCTCTCTCTCTCTCTCTCTCTCTCTCTCTCTCTCTCTTTTTAATTCCTTGGAAGCTTCTCTTTTATACTCACTCTCAGAACCTCAGTGAAGCTTTTTCATTGGTGCTAAAGAAGGTGGGAATGTCTTGCAAGAAGATAGAATTACTTTTCTGCATTCTGACAAATCAGGCTTTGTCCACTTGTTGCAGAATCTTTGTCTTTTCCTTTTTGTCTCGGTTGTCCACAGCTTTACCATAAAAAGGAATGACAACTTCAGACCTTTACTCCTCATTGTAATGCTATTTTGATATAAGAAATGATTTGTCACCCATTTCAGATATCCTCTTTGTCTTCATGCATCATAACAACTTAGGCAGAACTGGCGTTTTCTGATTTTCCATTTGTCTTGAGTTGTAGACTGATCTTTACGTTCAAGACTTTGCATGAGAAAATAAAAACAATTTCCATAAAGTGTAAAACATGTTCACAAAGAACAAGTTCTGTTAACAAAGAAAAGAACACTTTCTTGGGTCAAAAGTGTTCAACAGACATTAACAGCTTAGACAGTTTCTGTCAAACCTGTCCCACGGTTATGGACAGCTTTGACGATCTACCAAGTTATAACTAATGTAACAGTGTAAACAGACTTAGGCTGATTTTGTAAATCATTTTTCAGGATTCAATAAGGCATTAAAAAGCCTAAAATTCTCCTTAAGTGTATTAATCAGTTTTAATTAGAAATCTTCCCCTATGATAAAGACAGGTTTGATTGAGGCCTTTTGCGCCTAACCATCTCCCCCTATTTTTTAATATTTAGCCTATATACATTCACATTACAATGAACTTACAACAAAAAAGTAATGTAAATGATCAGTTTATATACACTGAAAACTGATTTAAAAAATAAATGTTTACAAAAAAAAAAAAACAAAAAACAAAAACAAAGCACAAAAAATGTACAATACAACTTCAACTAATTGGACTGTTGATGTTGGGAGTAGATAATGGTAAACATGACCAACTGATGACCAGCTTCCATTCTTCATCTACTCAACACCAGTAGATAGACCATGTTCCTTCTACTTTTCTTTCTCAAACTAAGTAGCAGCTTTGAGGAGTTTCTCCTGTTCCATACCAGCCAACATTTCTTTTCTCGCTTCAAAACTTTCTACCTCTTGTTTAAGATTGAAAAACTCTTGGCTGTTTAGCTCCCATCTTTCATTACAAGCTGCTAATTGATTCAAATTTTCCATTCTCCATCTGAATGCTTGACATAAGCTGTCATGAACCTGAAGGAAATAATTTGTCTGACACCAGCTTTGGGAAGATCTGAGTCTGAAAATACATTTTCTTGGATAGGGGATCCTCAAAGAACACTCCAACCTCATGATTTTCAATGTATTTACCTTCGACAGGTTCTATACCATTAGGCAGGCTATGATCCATACCTTTGATTTCAGTGGCATCGAAACGGTTCAATCAGCTTTACAATCTCCTTAAGCTCTGAATCTTATATTAGTACTATGGGTTTGATTTTGGGTTCCATCTTGGAGGTTCCCTTGATCATGTCTTCTGGAATCAAACCCAACCTTTTGATCTTCTCCATTAGCTTTCTTACAAATACTCTGACAGTTTTAGCAGTTTCAGATTTTGAACTGCTAGGAGCAACTGCAAGTTCAATCCATTCCCTATATCCCATTCTAGCTATATCAGCTGCTTCATATGACTCAAGTTCAGGGCCATCAACACCAAATCTTCTGATATGTAGCATCCAAGGCTGATTTTTTCTTGAAGTGGGGACAACTTTGACAATTGTTTCCTTGGAAATTCTTCTTTCAGCGACATCCGAGAACTTCTTTCTTGCCAAGTTGTAAAAGTGGAATTGAGTTCTCACACATGAACGGTTGGAAGACACAGATTTTGTTTTGGTCACAAAGACAATAGAGATTTTCTCCTTCTCAGTTTTCTTCTCACAGTTAGTCTCTTTAATAGCCTTCTCCGACTTCTTTTGCACTACCAAGGATGTCAATTTTACTTGCTTTGCCTCCTTGGCAGCCAAAAGCTGAGCAGCTTTCACTGACGCTGCTTCTTCTTTTGCCCTCTCCAGTAACTCAGTCTGTAGGTGGTGCTCAACTCTACCCTAGTGCCCAATTCGAGCTGAGAACTCTGCCAGAACCGTCACGTGAACCGAGCATCCCTGTCGGAAGTAATCGACTTCGGAACTGCACGCCGCGATACCAATCTCGTTAATATAAAGTCACGCTAAGTGATCCATGGTGATAGTACCCCGAATGGCTAAGAAGTGAGCACTTTTCGTTAGTCTATCCACTATTACACAGATCATATCGTTTCGCCCTGCGCTAATCTCAAATTGTTGGTCAGCGTCGATGTAATCTCAAGACTGGCAGCCCTAGAAACCACTATCTGGTCGCACGCCCTACGGCTCAAGGCATCAACTACCACATTCGCCCTGCCCGGGTGGTACTTAATCTCATAATCATAATCCTTCAGAAACTCTAAAATGTGCCTCTGTCGCATGTTTAACCCGTTTTGGCTAAACATATACTGAAGACTCTTATGGTTCGTATACACGATAAGACAAGAACCATATAGATAATGTCACCAAGATCTTCAAAGAAAACATGATGGCCTCTAGCTCGAGATCATGCAAAGTATGGTTTTCCTCATAAGTCTTCAGCTGGCGCGAAGCATATGCAATCACATTCCCTCTTTGCATTAACACACAGCCAAGCCCAGTCCTTGAAGCATTACAATACATGACAAAATCATATGTACCCTCTTGCAGTGCTCATACTGGAGCCTGGCACAATCGGGTCTTCAATTCCCAGAAAGCACGCTCCTGATCCTCAGAGCACTCAAACGATACGGACTGCCGTGTCAGTCTCGCCAATGACATGAAAATCCTCGAAAGTCCTGTATGAAGCGTCTGTAATACCCAGCTAGACCCAAGAAACTACGAATCTCCAGCACTGTCTTTGGAGGCTCCCAACTCATTACTGCCTCAATCTTAGCTGGATCCAGTTTTACACCCTCAGTGCTCACTACATGCCCAAAAACTACACTTCACGCCACCAGAATTTACATTTGGAGAACTTCGCATACAGTTTCTCCTTTCGCAGCATAGTCTAAACCTCTCGTAGGTGCTGCTAGTGGTCTGCAACACTCCTCGAATAAATCAAAATGTCATCAATGAACACTATCACGAATCTATCCAACAGAGATTTACACACCCTGTTCATTATATCCATGAAAGTGGCGGGTGCGTTAGTTAAACCGAAAGGCATCACAAGGAACTCATAGTGCCCATAACGAGTCTGAAACGCTGACTTCGGCACATCCTCGTCCTTAACTCTCAAATGATGATACCCAGATCGCAAGTCTATCTTGGAAAACTAGCTCGATCCCTGAAGCTGATCAAAGAAATCATCGATACGTGGAGGCGGATAACGATTCTTCACTGTCACTTTGTTCAGCTCGCTGTAGTATATACACATCCGCATACTGTCGTCCTTCTTTTTCACAAACAATAACGGCGCCCCCCCACGGTGACGAGCTCGCACGGATGAATCTACGATCCAATAATTCCTGTAGTTGAGACATCAACTCTGGCATCTCAGTAGGTGCTAGCCTATAAGGCGTCTTTGCAATCGGCACCACTCATGGAACAAGATCTGTACAAAACTCCGCTTGGCAATCTAGCGGTAACCCAGGAAACTCCTCTGGGAATATCTCCGGGAACTCACGAATCACAAGTATATCCCATATGGTCTTCTTCTCCTTTCGCGCGTCAATAACATAAGATAGGAAGGTCTCACACCCTTTAGACACATACCTCTGAGCCCTGGTCATAGATACAATCCCAGTCTCGCCCTTACATAGTTCCCCGTAAACTATGACACTCTCACCGTCAGAAATGGGTATGCGAATCTTCTTTTTAGCACACAGAATATCATCCTGTCTGGCAGTCATCCAATCCATACCAACAATCACATTGAAGCTACTGATCTCAATAGGTAGAAAATAGATCAAAAACTGATGAGAATTAATCTCTAACATACAACCCTGATATACACGGCTAACTTAACATGCTGCTCCCATAACAATCAAAGGAACATATAGGGGAGAAGAGGACACAGTAAAATATGCACAAAATACACAGACACATACGAGCGGTCTGCTCAATAATCAAATAAAACACATGCTCGAAGCCCGTTCAGATTGTACGTAATCGAAACGACGTCTGTGGCATCCCGTGCTTCCTCAGCAGTCACCTGAAACACTTGTCCACGACCCATGGGAACTGTATCACGACGGCTGCAAGATGATGGCTCTGCCCTGGCTCCACTAGAACTAGCCTTCTGAACCGCTGGTCCCACCTCTGGGCAATCCATAACCATGTGCCCCGGCTTCCCACAATGAAAGCATAATGACTCTAGAACAGTACAGGTGGCGGCAGCATGCCCTCGCTGGCCACATCGATAACATCAAGGTAGGTCTGAATAACACGACCACGAATGACGCCGATGACAACGCGGGCACTCCAGATCCCCGTATGAACTATCAACTCGGCTGCCAGAATTCTGACTCGGTGCACTATACCAGGAGCTCTGTGCCCGACCTTGGCCCCCGATCCCTGACCCTGCATCTGTCCCCTCGATCTCCGATCCTTGCCCCTAATTCTATCTCTGTCACGTGTCTGTCCAGAACCCTGCCCTGAATCTTGGCCTGAAAACTGCCACTGATCTGGTCGCTGATCTCTAGGAGCGTCTCTAGAGGACCTCCAAACACTCGAAGGTTTCTCTGAAGTCCTTGTACGCTGTCGCAGGGAAGCGGGCTGCTCCCTCTGCTTCTTAATCTTACGGTGCCTCATGCGGGCCATCTCTAGTCTTCTGCCAAATGTCGGGGTCTCGTGCAAACCAACACACTCCCGGATGTCTGACCACAACCGATCGATAAACACATCGACCTTCCCCCGCTCGGTATCTATGTGCTGAGTAGCAAACTGAGAATACTCATTGAACCGGTCAACATACTGCTGAACTATCATCTCACCCTGCTGTAAATGGAGGAACCAGCGCTCCATTTCTGATCTCTCATCTCTGGGATATACTGCAGCTCAAAAACAACCTTGAACTGATCCCATGTCATGTCGTACGATGCAGATGGCGTCATAGATGATTTAATAGACTTCCACCACTGGGAAGCCCCTCCTCTCAGTAAATATGTGGCATAACCCACCATATCCATTAGATCCACATGCGCGGCCCGAAAAGCAACCTCTATCTCTCTTTCCCAAGCCATAGCAACCCACGGCTCCCCGCTGCCTCTGAACTCAGGTGGGGCTCCTGTCATAAAGTACATAAACGAACCACCCCTCTGCGTAGTAGTAGACGATGAAGCACCTGCCCGTGACTCTGCACCTGTCACAGATGCAGCACCCTTACCATGACTAAGACCCTGCTGGTTGTAGACTGCGTCAAGAATCTCCAAAAGTTTTCACTTATGGATAAACACATCACAAGCCGGCTTACCCGCACCGGATCCCTCACCCTGGTCTGCCATATCAATCTGCACGACCGAAAATAATTAAGAATAACAAACAAATCACCTAGCGTTATACAGTAAACTTGGCCAATAAATTCCACTATAACAATCTAAGGGAAGATTCCCATGGATTGGAACACGGTTTAAGTCAAGCATCCACTAACGATACTCAGGCTTCAAACCACAAGCTCAGGCTTCAAACCACAAGCTCTGATACAATCATGAAACACCCTCCCAATACCCATAAATGCCACGTTAACACAATATCATAAGTGACAATAATGAGAAAATCCATGTAACACTTGTCAAGGATAATACAGAACACTGATAATTTAAAACTTTACCCAGAAGGTTAACAAGGTAATCGCAGTTCAGTACACATAACAACCCTGATTTACTAACAGAATACGACTGGATATTAGTTACACATACTGAATACATATGCGGACTACCGATTACAAAATCTCAAAAGAAGCTATCCCATGCGGCATTAAGATGTTCATTACATAGAAGCAAGCACAAAAGTCTCTAAATAATCCGAAGTCCTATTTTGGCGGTTGCTGTTGCTGATCCCCTTTCCTATCCCTGAACATGTTAGAATCGAAGACGTAAGCTGGAAAGCTCGTGAGTACGTGAGGGTTAGACTCTACATAGTAAACCGATAACACAAACACATAGCACGAAACACGCATGGCAATCTCTATCCCTATCCCAGGCAATCAACGCATATCTCAGGTATAATCACTCTGAAGCCCTGAATGTCACAATACCTGTGGGGAAACTTCCCCGATAAACAAACCGCACGTAGCAGTGGTTAGCAAAACCCTGTAGGTCAGGAGTGACCTGGCTACAGGCCCTGCCGTATATATACGCTCAAAAGACTGTCATACATAATATAACACATATAACAACAATAGAAGCAAACCTTAGGTTCATGTCCCTGTCTCATACACAACACATATAACGTAATAGCTACACAGCTAAACTTATAAAATGGTATCGGGTTGGAAAAGAACTCGAGTACTAACATGATCGTTATAACTGATTTACTGAACCCCGAAGTCCCTGATCTGACTCGTCTCGTTGTCTGCTCATCCCCATAAAAATGCACAGATCCCAATTGTTAATCCCAACACAACAGATACATGTAACAGACTCACAACGGAACCCATAACTAAATTGGACCCCAATGTAACCCCCAAAACCCAAACAAAAACCCAGCCAAAAAGCAACCAATCGCGGTCCGCGCTCACACCATCACGGTCGCGCCCGATCTCGCCCGCGCTCTAATCGCTGCAGAAACTCCTGCCGCTCGCGCCACACCCGTCGCGACGGCACTCCGGGGATCGCAACCACGACCATTGATGAGAGGTTCTCCTCTGCTTCGCTTTCATGGCTACCCAGGGTTACACCTAGGCCCTAAATTCGAATCCCAGAACCCATTTACTCACAAGAACTCATATATGACCACTCTACTGGCCATAGAACAAAACCCAGAATTCTAACAACACATATCACAAATTTCAGTAATCAAATTTAATGATTGCTTACCTTACAACTCAAGAACACAGAAAAGGAGAAGGTGAAGATCTATTTCAGCAGCCAACTTCAATTTCTCAAGCTTTTATTATTGTTCCAGCATACACCACACACACACATACACGGTTTCAGTTTTCTAAATAAGGGAAGAAAGAACAAAGTTTTCAAACATAACCCTATATATATTATTTCCACTCATGGCAACCCACTACCCGATAATACAAACCCGATACCATATTTTTAATATTAATACCCCTTTCAACCCATTTAATCGTGTGATCTCAAATATATAATTAACCCGCTAAAATATAACACGATGACACGCAATCGCAATCCCGACATGTATAAATCCACTAATCGGGATATAACTGGGCCAACACAATATTATTAAAATAGTAAGCCACTAAAATAATTACACATACCAGGTTCAAAAGCAGGAAGTTACAATTTGTTCCTCTCAAACTCATTGAGTTCTTCTTGCAAGGCAGTGATCCAATTGGCATCTTTTAGTGCATCATCTACTTTCTTTGACTCCATCATGGACAAAAACCATGAGAACATACAAAAGTTTCCAAGACTATCCCACCTTGTTGCACACCTTTATTGATGTCACCAATTATTTGATTATTTGGGTGACACCTGATCCACTTTGGATCATGTTTCAATGATGATTCTTCTGTATCTTGAACACCAGTTTCATATTCAACAGGTCTAGTAGACCAACTCTCTTGATTATCAGACATACTGATATCTTAAGATTGTTCATATGTTGAGGAAGTGACATTTGTATTGAACACATTAACAGAGGATTAAGGGAAATCAACATTGATTGGTTCTGGACATTATACATCAACTATATCAGTGCACTTATTCAAAGATGGAGAACCAATATAATCTTCATCAGTCCCAGTATGGTTAGCAGGGTCCACTCTGGATGATGTATAAGCTTTAGAGTCCTTTTCTTAAGCATTAGAATGCAAAAGATCATCGAAGATGAAGTCTCCTGAAACTGATTCAGGTTCATCTTTTAGTGAAGGATTTACAGACTCTTCCAAGGTGACATTGATAGATTCATCTACTACATTTCTTTTGGGGTTGTACATTCTGTAGGACTTTGAAATAGCTGAGTATCAAACAAAAACTCCTTCTTCAGCTTTGGGTTCAAACTTAGCCAGCTGATTCCTTTGATTCAGGATGAAACAAGGGCATCCAAATGCATGGAAATAGCCTATATTTGGCCTTCTCCTTTTGAGTAGTTCAAATGGAGTTTTATTGAACCTTTTCACCCCTAAGGATCTATTTTGAGTGAAGCAAGCAGTGTTGAGAGCTTCAGCCCAAAATGATGAAGGGAGACCTGATGCACACTACATGGTTCTAGCAGCTTCTATAAGCGTCTGGTTTCTCCTCTCAGCAACTCCATTTTGTTGTGGATTACTGCTGAAAATTTTTGTGAAATGCCTGTTTCTTCACCGAACTCCTCAAGAAAACTATTTTGAATTCAGTACCATGATCACTTTTTAAGCTGCTTGACTTGGGTAGAATTTAGAATCTCCATATTTTTTTTGATAAATCCAATAATTTCTCTGGCAGCATCTCCTTTAGTATTTATGAAGATCACCCATGTATACCTGGAGAACTCATCAACCATTACTAAGGTGTATCTTCTACATCGTAGACTTGAGACATTTACAGGTCCAAACAAATCCATATGGATTAAGAATAGAGGTGAATCAATAGAGAAATTATGTTTAAACTTAAAATATCACTACTACAAATCGAAGCTAATGCAACACTTTTGATGCAATACATTTAAAAATTGTTGCCTTTTTCTTTATGTTCGCTCTAAAGCAACACATCGACAATAAGTGTTGCATATAATGATTTAATGCAACATTTTTTTAAAGTGTTGCTATTTTTACTAAAAAAATGAAACACTTTTCTAAACTGTTGCCATTTTTACTAATAATTGCAACATTTGTTTAAAGTGTTGCATATTTCTCTTTATAATGGAAAAAATGCAACACATTTTTATAATGTTGCATTTATAAGGAAAAAAATTTCTACGTTTTTGTTGCATTTTTAGAGGTCAAATTTTTTTTTTTGATTACTTATTCATTTAATAGCATGATATTTTTTGAATGACATAAAAAAGAAATAAATGTTAATATCTTTGTCTTTAAATAACATAAAAAAATATTTAAATTTTAATGTTAGTCAAATATAATAAAAACATATGACAACAAACAAAATTAACCAAAATATTAAGAAATTTGGTTAATTTTACTATCATAAATTTACACTTGTTTTTACATTAAAGTATTTAGAGTTTAAACCCAGGAAACAGCTTTCAAAATTGTATATTTAGAACGTCACAGAGTCTCTATCGGTGTGTTTACGAAAAAACCCTTTTTGTCTTTCGATTTCATCATCCACCAAAAAATCCTAATCGGGCGGAAGAAGAAATCTGTTAAAGATGGATGCTATAAGAAAGAAGCTAGATGTTCTCATGGGTGCAAATCTGAACGATGATGTCACAGAAGTCAATCGCAAGTACTACGATCATGATGTCTGTCATCTATTCTTAGTCGGTCTTCTCTTTCTTCTCCGGTAACCTCTCCTCTTCTATCGGTGCTGCCGTGCTGCTCTGTCTGTCGTCTTTTCCAGCCTTCGGTGAATCGGTGCTGCCGTGCTGCTCTGCTGTCGAAGCCTCCAAGGTCGAATTGAAGACTCCAAAGCTCTCGTCTTCAAATCTGCGGACTGCGGCTGGACCGAGTTGTTCTATGATCATCTCTGCCTAAAGCTTCCAAGGTTGAATCCTCCTTATAATCTGTAAGTTGTTGGAGTATATTTTAAAAGTTTTTGGAGTTTCTGGAGTATATTTTGAAATTAATAATCTGTAATTTTTTGGAGTATATTTTGAAAGTTTTTGGAGTTTTTGGAGTACATTTTGAAATTAATAATCTGTAAGTTTTTGGAGTATAAACCGACTTGTGCTCTGCTCATCTTGCATAGATGTGATGGGATAAGAAATTTGGGAATTTATGCCAATTGTTTCGTATTTGCACATTTGTTTTACAATAGTAAGTTGCACATATATATTACTCAACAACGTTTTATTTGGTTTGCATTGTTAGCTTTTAGATATGGACATATGCTATTGCTTAGTTGAATTGCACCAACACAAAACTTAAATCCAAATATGAAATTCCAATTTTGACAAAGAAAAACCAAATTCAAAGTCCTATGCGACTCTTTTGATTTTTTTTTTCAAATTCCTTAGGATGGTTGGTGTAATCACAAATCAATATCAAAAGCTGTAGTTTTATTTTTCCAAATAATGGTTCCGATTGAACGAAGAATAGATTCAATAATTCAAACCCAAAGCTTGAGAATTGAGATGGTGTTCACACTTTTTTGAAAAAGGGGGTGGCTTTGATTGATGATTTTGAAAGGCAGAGTGTGTGTGATTGTGACAAGAGAGGTGATACGCAAGATTTGTGTATTCTTGGAAAGAAATGGAGCGTTTGAGGGATGCAAGGGTGGATGTAAAGAAGAAGAAATGAATTGAGGTTGTAAGGTCTACCAATGCAAGATCTATCTAGACGCGGATCCGTTAACGAGTGCGGAATCCTCGTTGACGGTTAGACGGACAACTCTCAACCAACGGAAACACGGAGACTATTAGACGCTGAACGAACGACACACGAACGATCCTACGTACTAATTCTCTCCGAAACGGGACTCACCTAGCTGATAAACTCGAGATCGCCTATTGCTTAATTCCTCACGAATTCTGCCAAAGGTCTGCTAATCTTTCGAGTCTATCCCTAATTATAGACCCTGATTCGAGTCTGTTGTGGGCCAACCTCGAATCTGGCCTAAGGCCCTATTCGAATCTGTCCATCTGACAGATTCGAATCTAACCTATATTCGAATCTATGGATACATTCGAATCTATCACAGATTCGAATGCCTTCCTTAACCTATTCGAATCTAGCCAATACACTTAAACACTTAAGTGATGAAACTTATGTTTTAACTTATGCTTGACATAATCTTTGACCTTTATGTTTGAACTTCTTGTAATATGTTACATCAAGTTCAAACACACAATCAGTAACAGACAAACACATATCAAACACTTGTTAATATTCAGAATATTACTTAAATCATAATGCAGATCGATTAGACTGCTATCGTCACACAGGGTGTACCAACAGACTCCCCCTTGACGATAGCTTCTAATTATTTACATTACATCAAATTTAAGTACTAGAACTATAGACGCTACTACCTGCATATAACCCTGCATCTATACAAACTTTAACTACCTTTTGGAACTTCCTGGCTTCAGATCTCCATGGTTCTGTAAAAAAGATAGGCTGATCATGAAGCTTCTTCAGGTCGTCCTTAGATAGGTTTATCAAATGCAGTGGGTCGTATACCTTCAAAATTACCTGCTCGTCTTGATCCTCCATTATAGCTTCAGCAGTATCAATCTCCAGGTACCACCACTTCATGTTGCTCAAAACATTTTGTGGCATTGGCTTTATTGGCACTCTTTTCAAGCATTTGACTGGCTTATTGATCATTCTAGCCCAAGGCCTTCCAGTATGAGGATCTATTCTTGATCCATCCTCGACCCTCTTTCCGGTCCTTGGCTTGAGTCGCTCAAATTTGCCTGATCGCCCTTCTTTTCTTATAATTCTTTCAATTACATTCGCGTAGGGATCATTTCCAATGTTGATCAGCTCCTTCCAGGCTAACTCTTTAACTTCAATCTTGGGCAAAGAATTAAACGCTTTCAATGTCCGCCTCAAGTATTGAAGTCCATCCCTTCTCTTCAAAATAAACAGCTGCAATTCTCTGTCAAAGAACCAGCTAATAATCCCTCCTGAGAAGTTTCCGGCCCTTGGAATTCTCATCGTCTTCTTCATCTTCAGCTGATCTTTCTTTTCTTCCTTCTTGAACCAAAGATTTATAAGATCAGCTCTAGATGGCTCTTTTTCAGCCTCTTCAAGGTCTTTATCTTCAGTTGAGGCTACCTTGATGTAATCAATATCAATCACATTATGATCTTGGCTTTCATACAGTTCAGTGATTGGTTGTGAATTGATTATTACTTCGTTAACGTGATCATCTTCATCATCTATTATTTCATCATCTGATTTCCAGTCAGCGACATCATCTGGAATAAACTCACCTTCTTCTAAATCTTCAATATCATCTTTGAAATCAAACTCCATCAGCTCTTCTTCAATATCTTTTAGCGCATCGATTATGTCGCTATCTAAAGTCCTTGAAGAACTAGCCTCTCCTCTTTCACCTTCTGTTTGACTTGGCTCCCCCTGAGATTGAGCAGCCTGAGCAGTAGAAAAATCTACTGGCTCATCCTGTCTTTGAGAGCTGGGATCATTGCCTTGGTTATCATCTTCATCATCGTCCCTCCGCCTCTGTACTTCTTGATCACGACACAACGTCTCCCCCTGAGCCTGAAGGTTTTTCATTAACTGCTCAATGAGGGAGCGCATCGATCTTAACTCGGCGGCCTGGTCGCAGACGAATGTTTTTAGCTCAATATTCTCCTCTTGGATTGTTTCAACTGTCTTCTTCAATTCAGCATTTTCTTTATCTAAATTTGCATTATGTGCCTGAATTTCACCTATTGCCTTTGTTAGGCTCAGGATTTGGACATGTTGGAAATCCACTCGAGATTTGAGTTGAAGAAACCGCTGATTTTCAGCATAGGCGGTAGATGTGGATGGAATAGACTGAATGGGAGAAGGGTTGAATGGTGGTGGAATATATGGCTCATGAGGTTGAGGTGGTGGTGATGGTGGAGCTGTGGTTTGGGTTTGGGGAACTTCTGACTGACTGGCGGATGCAGAGGAAGACCCTTGCATGAACCGATGACGTTTGGCCCTTTGCCTCGTCAGTAGTGGAGCATCATCTTCTTCTTCAAAATCCGAATCTTCAGATTCCCTGGCCTCTCGCCTTCTCGAACCACCTTCATTGATGATCAAACGTGAACCATAAGTTCCAATTTGAATATGAGGATCTGTCGACACTTGATTCTGGAGCTTCAACTTCATCTCCTCCATCTCTTCTGATTCTGTAGCAGATGGATGACTCATCATTGCCAGTCTGCTCTGGCACATATTCGTCAACATCTCTGAAGACATCTTCTTCTCCCTCTGGAGGCTCAAGCAATTCACCCACTAATGCAGCAGCTATATCTTCATTTGCATGTGGACCCGCCTCCCAAATTTCATTTAGTGTTTGGCACAATTGATCAGCCTCATTTGGGACAGATGACGGCCCGGCTTCCTGCATTTCTGGTTGCTGACTCGTAGAAGGCCTAGACTCCTGAGTCTGACTTGCAGTATCTCTTTGTCTTCGCCTTGGATCTCGGGGACGAACACGAGGCTGTTGTACTGGACGTTGCTGTTGTTGCTGTGGTTGGACATCAACTACCCCTGCCCAGTTGGCATTACTCGGGGCTTGAAATTCCCTATCCAGAATGGCACCAAATAGTGGACGTGCTTCCGGAACTGCTAACCTTCCTCGGTGTGAGGAACAGTCAGAATAGATACGCTTCTCCATAACATTGACGGTCAATGCATCATCAGATTGTGGCAGCTCAGGCAAGAAGTGCCTTATCAACATCATTACAAACCTCGGATACAAAAGGAACCTTTCTCTCTCAGGAGCCGTGATTTGATGGATAAATTCCGAGAAAATCAGCTGCGAGAAACTAAACTTCTTATTGTATACCATCGCGATCATTGCTGATTGGATTTTTGATACTATATAATCAAAACCAGCTTTCTTAGGCGCAAAACAGATCATAAACACATGGACCAAGAAACGCCATTGTCCTATCAACCCGCTTTTCATATACGAAGATTTTGTAACGTCCAAGCTGTATCCCATTCTCAAAAAAACTGCTTGCCTAATACTTAAAGGAAAGTCTGTAGGCCCGTCTTCTTGTTCTAGGG
>JAANYP010002215.1:116143-184468 GCA_020465985.1 Centrapalus pauciflorus | reverse complement strand
TATGTTTTGAGGGACAACTATAATTATATTATTTCTGAAATGAGTTATGTGAATGGTCATTCAACCAATGTGAATGGCCATTCACATTAGCTGAATTACCATTCACATTGGTTGAAATGTGAAAACAGTATTAATGATCACTGTATCCTCATGTGAATGGTCATATAACTAATGTGAATGGTCATTCACATTAACTGAATTACCATTCACATTGGTTGAAATGTGAAAACAGTATTAATGATCACTGTATCCTCATGTGAATGGTCATATAACTAATGTGAATGGTCATTCACATTAACTGAATAACCATTCACATTGGTTCAAATGTGTTTACAGTATTATTTTTTCAATTGTTTCAGTTAATGTGAATGATCATTTAACCAATGTGAATGGTCATTCACATTAGATGAATGACCATTCACATTAACTGAAACCTGATGATAGCAACCATATTAATTATCTACAGGTAGTTTTCGATGAGAAAGATGTAAATATAACTTGTAGTTGCATGCATTTCGAAAGGTTCGGCATCCTATGCCGACATATATTTTATGTCTTCAGGATTCATGAGGTGGATGACATACCTGAAAAGTACATACCTCTACGATGGACAAAGAATGTATTCACAATCAGCCTTGCAAATTTACAACATACAACACCACAAGCATCAAAAAAGTCAACAAAGTTTGAGGCAAACGTTCGTGATATGTATGGGGATCTTGCATATTGTATACAAGTGTTACTAGGTCATGAGGAGGCTATTGAAAATGCAAAAAGGAGACATCATGAGTTGATAATGGAATTAACTGCGGGTCGTGATAAACATGTTAGCAAAAAGAAAGATGTCATAGAGCAATTGTTGGGTGTTCCTCAACCAAATGATATTACAATACTTCCACCGCAAGGAATAAGAAACAAAGGATGTGGAACCTCAAAAAGATTGACAAGTGATCGAGAGAAGGCAATAACAAAAAGTGCAAGAGCTCCACGAAAATGCAAAATATGTAATGAGCTATCAAACCATGATTCAAGGAATTGTCCAAAAAAAGATGCACAGTGAAAGAAAATAGAAAATACATAGACAATGAGTGATACAATACATGTAATGAATAGTGATTAATGACTTGTTATTCATTTACATAGTTATTTTATATACAAAAAGTACGATACATATATTGTTACTGAAATAAAATGTATACCTAAGTAATATCTGCTCATGTGAATGGTCCAATTAGTCTTATGTGAATGGAGATTTGCTAATGTGAATGACCATTCACATTAGATGAATGACCATTCACATTAGATGAATGACCATTCACAAAAAGTAGTTGACAATACTTTTTTACATGTCATGTTCTGATATCATACAACCAATGTGAATGGTAAAATTGCCAATGTGAATGGCCATTCACATTGGTTAAATGACCATTCACATTGGTTGATGTTATTAATTTTTAGTATCTCGTTTATATTACTAGTTTAAATAATGCACATCCTACTATAAAGCATAACAATAAGTTGCATAAACTGTTGCATATATATATATATATATATATATATATATATATATATATATATATATATATATATATATATATATATATATATATATATATATATATTGTATTTAAAAATAGCTAACAAACAACTAAAAAGTTCTGTTGTTAAACCACTTGTACATGTTCAAAATAAGAAAATAAACTAAAATGCAGTCTGAATTTGTATCATTTGTTCATACGTTGAGCCTTGTTTTTGTTAGCTTCCTTCAACAACCGCACCCTCTCATTCTTAGGCCTCTTCTGCCATTCAACAGCTTCATTATGCATGTCCTCAGCATTCATATTGATGTCATGAAGCAGAATTTTAGAAAGATAGCGGCGACGCAGATGGTCTAACTGTGGCTTCTGTAACTTCATATGAAGTTTGAAGCCACATAACCAGGTAGGGTCTCCCATATATGTTTCCAAATGCCGCATTGTAAATATACAGCAATCAACATGGTTCAAACAGGAACGCCATACCATCTCTAGCCTGAAAGGATCAATCATCTCGATCCTATCGGCTGATGGGTGAGAAACTTCACGCATATATTGTACAAACATTGCTTGCTGCAAAAGAAATTTGTATGTAATATCAACATCATATCTACAAATACTGGTAAACTTTTATAAGGATATTATTTCTGAAATAAACAATGTGAATGGTCATTCTGCTAATGTGAATGACCATTCACATACACTATAAGGGCATTCACATTGGATGAATCATATCAGCAAGTCTACAATTAATATCAATAACATTAAATGTATGAATGATCTAGGCTTATTTCTGAAATTAGTCTTGTGAATGGTATGTTTAATGTATGTGAATGGCCATTCACATAAGATGAATGACCATTCACATTAATTGAATAATAAAAACAGTAAGTGCAGTTATAAAATGATCATTTGTGACATACTGTATGTATTATGTTACTGATGATACTTACAATTTCAGCGGGCACAAGACCATATTTGTTTTCAAACGGAACATCCGTTGATTGATTATCGATAACTTCAACAGCTGGGTGCCTCAAATCAAAACAAATACACCACATGTGTGAGTGTATGTTAATTGAGAAAAACACCTGCAAATACACAAAATAAAAAACCATGAAATATTTAAATATTGACATCCACTTATTCATTAAATAAGGGCAACACAACATTCTTACCAGATCAACA
The DNA here is from genome assembly GCA_020465985.1 of Centrapalus pauciflorus. Taxonomy (NCBI): domain Eukaryota; kingdom Viridiplantae; phylum Streptophyta; class Magnoliopsida; order Asterales; family Asteraceae; genus Centrapalus; species Centrapalus pauciflorus. The sequence continues at coordinate 181,745 of JAANYP010002215.1, read as the reverse complement.
TTCTTTAAATCCTTTGCATCTGGACGATCAATGAAAGACTGCATCAAGCAGCTACGAAAATGCACATACCGATCCGCTCGATCAGGTATAAGAGAAAGATCGTATGAATAAGCCTAAAACACCACAACAAAAATGAAAATAATTTTAACACGAACATGTAATAAAAGTAATACAAATTGAAAATTAACAAAACATAATCAGTTCATATTTGTAATCTCAGTTCATCGTTGTAATCTTTTACTAACCAACGATCCAGCATGAACAAAAAAACGGCTTCGAGAAGAGGCATTCCTAAATTTCTCTTGATAATTCAGAATAGATATCCAACAATCCAATACATGAATTCATGCATATTCACCAGGTATCATTGTCTCAAAAACACTGCGAAGACCGAACAATGATCCATTGTTCCAAATAACATCACTGCAAATGTGAATGATGATCAATAAGTTGTGACCGATGAATATAAACACATAAAAGCTAAAATAATAAATGATTAAAAGTGAATCAAAACTAAAGGAACTCACTTTTCATCTCTAGTAAACGAAAAAATGTTGTCTACTACAGCTTCTTCCAAAGCAGACAACTTCACATTCATGTCTACAACACGATTCATAAAAGGAGACTTCAACACGTCAGAAACCTTTTTAATCCTTTTTTCCTCCTGGATTGTCGGCTCAACCGCCACATCTTTTACTTTCAGGTCAACAGCTTGGACCTCAACATTTCCAGCTTGAATGTTTTCTGATACATACGTCTAAAACATAGAAAAAACATCATTATTTGAAATGTGTCATGTGAATGGTGAAATGACTAATGTGAATGGCCATTCACATTAGGTTAATTACCATTCACATTAGTTGAAATTGCATTCACATTAGTTAAATAGCCATCCACAACTTAGTATAACTTAAGTGCATCACGTGAATGCTGAGTCTGCTAATATGAATGTTGATTGTTGTGAATTATATGCATTAGTTGAAATATAGATCAATATTATCATTTTATGAGTTATGTGAATGGTCATTCTTCTAATGTGAATGGCCATGCACATTAGTCATTTCACCATTCACATTACTAAAATAATGTTTTCCAATTATACAAAATGTCAATAATCCATTACAAACCTTTATCAGCTCAGATGGTGTTTCCTGCACAGATTCATCTTCTTTACTCTCACTAGCACCAACAGTTGGTTCACCTACCAATACATTAACGAAACATAATTATTGTTGTTGATGCTATAACAAACCATAGCATAAGTAATAAACAAAATACCTTCATTAAAAGGAGATTTCTGAATCATCTCCTCATCATTCACATTAACATCAGATTTGTTAATCATCTCCTCATCATTCACATTAACAGGAGATTTCTCAATCATCTCCTCGTCATTCACATTATCATCACCTTATTACAAAAACAAATACATCAAGATTGAACATGAATCACATGAATCTTGTTACATAATTTATAAAACATTAACTATGTACCAAATACATCTCTCAAATCCGAAACAACACGCATAACATCCTCTTGACTCTGAACGTCTCTATCTTGAACATCTCTTTCTTCAACATCTCTTTCTTCAACATCTTTTTCTTGGTCTGTAAAAAGTTTAAGAAATAAAAATGTAAGAATATATAAAACAAACCTAATGTGGTTTTATATTAAATAATTTTGTAAAACATTAAATGAGTACCAAAAACATGGTCCTTAGGACAGAACAAAGTATCCCAACGCTTCTTAACATTTAACATCCTATCGTCAGAAGGGTACTCGAATAACAAGCTCATCATACGATGCTCCAAAATCGACTTTGTATCTTTAACCTTATCAAGATACCTTTCAATCTTGTCCACTTCATCCTGTAAATTCATTATTCACAAAATAAACATAAGCATGGTCTGTGGTCATTCACCTAATGTGAATGTTAATCCATGTGAATGGTAAATGGTCTGTAATGTGAATGGCCATTCACATTGCTTAAATGGCCATTCACATGGCCATTCACAGCATAGTGAATTGGTTACTACTTTATTACAGTTATGTCAGTGGTCATTCAGCTAAATTAAATGTTTCATAACTAATGTGAATGGTCATTAACCTAATATGAATGGCCATTCACATTAGATGAATGACCATTCACATTTTTCGGCTTTTAAAAAACACATGTAGTGTTAATGTTGTATGATAGCTGTACCTCCATTTTCTGAGTTTGTTCGAAGTCCTGGCTAAGACAACCTTGGGAGTGAAGGTTTTGAGTCAACTCTGGATTAAGTTGTTCATACACAAGCCTGTCATGTTCTTGAGTTGACAGCCAAGCCTCTTGCATCTCCAACATACCAAAACCACCGTTGTTTAATTCAAAAATTTCGCGTTGGCGTAGCTCATCTGAATTCCACGTTCTAATGGCCGGTCGTGTACGTATCATTGGTGGAATCTCACATGAAACAGCATCGACGTATAATAACTGCATAAAATGTAAAAAAAATCATAATAATATTAAACAAACTTCGATAAGTAATTCAAATATACTAATGAAATATTAAGAATTTTCACATACCACCAAAAAAGTCAAAGGACCTATAAAAAATGAACTTTTATTCGAGGGATCCCAATCATTTTTGCAAGTCTTAACAGCATCAAGAACAAAACCACACCAATCAAAATCTTTAACGACACAATCGTCTGTAATCGATGGTAGAAACCTCTGATTCACAGACCCAAACTTCGTACCCCCAACCATTGTCGACACAACCAAAACAAGAAAATCAATCCTAAACATAAAACTATCTTTCTTCATCTGTTGAATCTTCTCCGACACACTGCTCGGACGAATACTGCCACCAGGAAGATTGATGTGCTGCTTCCAACGTTTGGAAACACTATCATTATATACCATTTTCTGTTCATTGACCAAGGGGATAGAACCCAAAGGAAAACCAAGGATATCATGAACCACTTCACGGGAAATTGGAATTTCCCCCCTCGACGTACGAATACAGAGAGCATCCGTATCTAAATTGTTAACAACCCAAAATGCAACAGCCGAAGGAATCTCGTCAATACGCAACCAAAGTAAGCTTGCAAAACCCATCTCCTTGATGGCGTCCTTTTGAACATCTTCCAAGGATTTAATTGCTAAAAACAACGGTTTAGGAGATGTCCTTGTACGTAATGATGGAGGTTCAATCTCGGTACCCGTCCTCCTCCGTTTCTTTTGTCGCTCTATGGCAGCACCTCGATCACTCGCTTCTGAGGTTTCAGATTCAGCTAATGTATGATCACCAGCCTCAACAAAATCATCTTTAACAAACTCTGACAACCCAAATTCATCATCTTTCAACAAATCCGAATGACCTGCAATTGATACAATTCAAAATGAAAAAAAATAACAACTAGTGTGAATGATAAATCTAGTAATCAACTAAATGTGTTTTTTACCTTCACATTGATGTGAAGCATCATGACTTGCATCATGACTTGAATGCTCATCTCTCATAGCTCCTGAAAGATATGTAACAAATATCATCTTCTTGTAAAACATGTAAACAATGAAATGTATCATCTAAAAGGTCATAAATCTATAATGTGAATGGTCATTTAACCAATGTGAATGGCCATTCACATTAGTCATTTCACCATTCACATCTAATGTGAATGACCATTCAACTAATGTGAATGCTAATTCATCTAATGTGAATGGCCATTCACATAACTCATTTCTATTAATACTGATGTAAATTTGTTACTAATGTATATATATCATGTGAATGGTCATTTAACTAACTCAACAATCACCATTCACATTAGCAGAATCACCATTCACATGATGCATTTAAGTTCTAGTGAGTTGTGAATGACTACTCAACTAACATAAATGCAATCTCAACTAATGTGAATGGTCATTAACCTAATGTGAATGACCATTCACATTAGTTGAATGACCATTCACATAACTCATTTCATTATAATAATGATGTAAATTTGTTACTAATTATATATATCATGTGAATGGTCATTTAACTAACACAACAATCACCATTCACATTAGCAGAATCAACATTCACATGATGCATTTAAGTTCTAGTAAGTTATGAATGGCAACTCATTAACATAAATGCGATTTTAACTAATGTGAATGGTCATTAACCTAATGTGAATGGCCATTCACATTAGGTTAATGACCATTCACATAACTCATTTCAATAACATAAAGCTTCAATACGTTAAAATATCTTACCTAAAGAGTGATGAGAGCTCTCAGAGTTATGCGAGCTGTCCTCTTCGTCGCTTAAAGTGATTTGAACAGGCGGTAAGTTAGGTCTGCTCCTTGGTCTTCCCGATAATCTCATTGAACGCCTGATGGGTCTATAATCTGTAACACAAACAAAAAAACAAAGCCAAATAAAAAAAACCCTAAGCCGTAAAACACTAAATGATAAAAAAAAACCCTAAACAACACATTGGTTAATTCTTGAATGAAATGAAATAAAAAAACCATACCTTCTTCACCCTTACTAAACTTCTTCTTTGGAGCCATGACAGAGTGTGAAACGAAGAACAATGGTGTTTTTGTATAGAAGTTTTTAGGTTAAACAAAGAGAAATCGCAGAGGATGGAGAGAAGAAGGAATTCAGTTTCTAAAATGTGAGGGAAACGAACGTGCGACTGATGATCTTCACGTACCGGAGGACACTGCACAAATATAATTTCAATACCAATAATACCCTTACAGTTTAAAAAAAACGCCCCCACGTCCGTTTTTTTTAGTTTAATTTCAAAAATGTCATTTTCAATCTAAACCCTTGGATCAAATAAATCTATGGTTATAAAAGGGTACCTTCGATACACTGGATTTCTAGAGGGACTCTTTTGAACCTAAATCTATATATATATATATATATATATATATATATATATATATATATATGCATACCAAACCCACGAAGGGTTTTTTGGGGTAGAGGCACACACACGAACACACATTGAGTGTGTGTGGTGCGGCCGCAAGAGAGAATTAAAACCAAAAGAGTGTTTGGTTTTCCCGTTCTTTATGTGTTTGATTGCATATCTGGCGTCGCTCGATCGTGTCATCACCGGTGGATACCGAGAGCGTCTTATTCGTGTATTCTTGTCATATAATATAAAGGTACGGATTTTAATGCTTTCATATTTACTTATCTTATGTTTTACTTGATGATCCGTGTACGGAATTCGTAATTTTTAAAAGCTTCCGTTGTGCGTTAATATGATTAATATTTATGTTTTTTATGAAAAACTATACGAATTCCCAACAGTGGTATCAGAGCCAGCTCAAGTAACATAACGATAGTATTATTCGAGTATTTATGTCCAACGATCTTAAAGTTTTGATTTTTAATAATTAAAATTTTTTAAACGGTCGAAATCAATAATTAAAATGTTAGGCTCAAAAAGGCCTCAGTCAAACCTGTTCTATATCTGAGGGGGAGATTTTATAATCAAACCTGTTGATACATTTGAAGGTTGAATTTAAGGCCTGTTATATACCTTATTGAAACCTGAAAATGATTTGCAATATCAGTCTAAAGCTGTTCTATATGTTGCATGTGTTGCAACCAAGACAGTTTGTCCAAGCTGCTCAGTCTGCTGATCAGGCTGGACATAAACTGTCTACGCTGCTCTACACTGTTGAGCAGCTTGGGCATTTTTAAAGTGTTCTGTTCTTTGTGAACAGAACCTGTTCTTTGTGAACAGGCTAAACACTTTATGGAATTTGTTTCCAAGTCATCATGTATTGTTTTTAACTACCAGATCAGTTTACACAGTTGAAGACAAAGTGGAAAGCAGAACCGCTCAGCCTGCCCAAGCTGTTCTGTTACAAGAAGACAAACGGATATTTGAAAAAGAGTGACAGACCTTTTTCTTATATCAAAATAGGCCTTTACAAGGAAGAAAGACGCAAAGTTGACATTCCTAAAATGGTTAAAGGCAATGCAACAGTAGAAAGTAAAAAAAAACAAAAGTTCTGCACAAGAGAAGGCAAGTCTGCTTTTCAGAAAAGTGCAGAAAAGTTATATTGTCTTTTCAAACAAGACTTCTCCTTTTTCATTCTGCCCAATGAAGATGTTTCTCTTAGATCCTCTAAGTGAGTATAAAAGGAAGCTTCTAAGGTCAGAAAGAATGTGAAAAGAAAAAAAGCTAAGTGCTTAAACCAAGAGTGAACGTGCAAGTGTGATATTCATGCATGCAAATCTTCTGTAAACAAGCTTCTGTGTGTCTAAGCTGTTTACCAAAGCTGTTCCTTAAAGTCTTGTAAAATACAGTGAGTGCATCTTAGTGAGTGTGTTCATTGTAATCTAGTTTGAGTGTGTCTTAGACTAGAAACCATACTGTTGTATTCTGTCATCTCAGCTTGAACAATTCCGCAGTCAAGCTTGTTTGTAATTAACATTTGTTGATAATACATACAAACATTGAGAAAAAGAGTGTGTAGATTTTAAAGTACTGTATTCACCCCCCCTCTACAGTTTATTACTATATACTTTGGGAACCTTTCGGGACCTACAACTGGTATCAGAGCAGGCTAGAGTGTGTGTCATTCTAGATCTCTCATAATCCCAAGTTTCCATGGACAACAGTACTGCAAGCTCTTCTTACTATGACAATGGCTCTATGGGCAAGCCTCCAAAATTTAATCATCAAAACTTCTCTGGTTGGAAGTGCAGAATGATGCTCTATTTAGAGAATCTGGATGTACAACTGCCAGAGATAGTGATGGAGGGTCCCTATGTGCCAACCTCTGTTACTACAATAACTCCAGCGGTTGAAGGAGCTGCTCCTGAAATCAGGACCTTTGAGAAAGCAAAAGCTCAATGGTCTGATGAAGACAAGAGAATGGTAGCTCTGGATGCAAAGGCCAGAAACAACCTGGTCATTTCTCTTCCTGATGATGTGTTCAAGCAGGTTGAGAAGATGAAGACTGCAAAGGAGATGTGGATACTCTGTGTACCGTCTATGATGGACCCACAATCACACTGGACAACAGGATTAACAATCTTGTTAGACAGTATGAACTCTTCTTTGCCAAACCAAAGGAGTCTCTCACAGAAACCTACACCAGGTTCACTGCTCTGGTGAATGATCTCAAAGCTGTTCGGATCACCAAGGACAGTCTTACTTTGGTGAACAAGTTTCTGGACATTTTACCTGAGGAGTGGAACTATTTCTCAACCATCCTAAGAAACTCAGGTACTATCAGAAGTATGGATCTGGTCAATCTGTATTGATCCTTACTGAATGATGAACAATCAAGGCAGCAAAAGAGGAATGCCTTGGAAATGTCCAGAAGAGGTACAGCCTTTGTGGCTAATGTGAGACAGTCTGTTAATCAGGTGAGTGATGTGTTCACTCAACCTGATCAACAGGATGATGATAAGGAGGAGTTGTCTGAAGAAGAAGAGGCTGCAGATCTTACTGAACAAGATGATGAGCAAATGATAGCTATGCTTGTCAAAAAGTTCAGCAAGAGAAGGTTTGGAAGAAGTATGCTGCAAGGAGGTGCAAGTGCTGGCAAAAAGAAAGCATTTGACAAATCCAAGGCTGAGTGCTTCAAGTGTGGCAAAACTGGCCATATAGCTGCTGACTGTGTGTCAAAAGCTGTTGGTCAGTAATCCAAACCTATCAAGACTAACAGGGATGATGGCTATAGGGTTAAGTACCTTATGGCCATGGCTAAGCTGAGGAAATTGGAAAACTCTGTGTCTTCCAATCGCCAGAAGGGACTCATGGCTGAGACATGTGACTGGGAGGAATCTGATTCATCATCTGATGAAGAAGATAATCAGTGTCTGATGGCCAACTCTGATGTTCCATCAACAAGCAGTTTCAAACAGGACATGGCTGAAGCTGAAGCCTTCAGCAGCCTGGAGAACTGGAACCCTACAATGATGTATAAGGTACAAAATTTTATGGCTTACAGTTCTGAAGAAAAAGTTAAAATGTTTGAATACATGCTTGTTGATCTCAAAGCTGCTGTTGAGAAGCATGATGCTTTATTATCTGAAATCTCTAAGCTTAAAACTGATCTTAAAACAAAATCCAGCAAACTGAACAGTTTCCATAAGTTGGAAACTGAGCTTGATGAATTAAAACACATCAACTCTATTTTACTGGAAGAAAAGAGAGAAACAGATATAAAGCATGCTAAGCTTCAAAAGATAGTTGACTCTTGGTGCCAATCTGCACAAAAAGTCAGCCATTGTATCAGTCAACAGATTCCTGCTCAAATCCAAGCCTATCTTGGAGGGGATCTTGACACAGCAGCTTCCATTGTTGAAATAAGTAATTTGAAAGAAGACTTGTCCACTCTTGGTGAACTTCCAAATACATTCATCCAAAATGTGAATGGTAAACTTATTTCAACAAACAGGTTTGTCAGGCCTCAAAATACTGACAGCTTATGTGAACTCAGCTCAAAAGCTGATGTTGGAGTTTGTTCTCCAAAACAGCCTGCTAAGTGCTCTGCTAGCTCACACAAGCAAAAGAAAGGAAAATATGTTCAAACTAAAGCTGTGGATGCTAAACCTGTTGACAAAACAGGTTCTGAGTCCAAAGCTGTTGGTAAAAAGCATGTTAATCCTTTTAATGCTAAACATTTTGAGAATAAGTTTTCAAAAAGTAAGCAGCCTGTTTTCAACAAGGGTAAGTCTCAGGTTGAAAACAAAACTGCTGTGATTTCAAATAAGTTTTCAAATCAGAGTGGTAAATTGGTTTTAAATGAAAATAAGTTTTTCAAAACCAAACACAGTGAGTATGCTGATAGGCAGCATAAATCACAACTCAGTAGGGGCAAAGGCAAAGCCAATGCTCAAACTGAGACAACTGGGAATAAGTTTCCCAAACCTGTGGAAGCTCAAAGGCCAATCAAGCTTCCTGTCTTTGACATCTGTCCTCCCAAAAAGAGGAAAGAAGAGACAGTCAAAGCTGTGGCCATTGAACTTACCACACAAGCTGTTGATTCTACAAAGAATGCTAAACCTGCTGAAAGAATCAACAAAAACAGATCAGAATGTGTTTCTGAAGGACCTTCTTCCAGAAGTACGAAAAAGAGAAAATGTTACAAGTGTGGGAAGAAGACACATCTGGCCAAGGACTGTCCTGAACCTGAGGACATGAGGCCTGTTGACTCTGCTGTTTCCCTCACAGCTGTTACAAGCAGTGGTGGAAATGTCATAGTCACTGAGGATGGTATTCAAGCTGATACCATTCAAATAGGGAATATTAGTGTGGACATCCCAAATCCATCAACAAATGTTGATGAAGTAGGAGAACTCATCTGTGTGATGAGTTCCCCTAAAAATAACTAATAATTCTCTTTTCACTCTGCAGGAAAAACAACCTTCCCAGGTTTGGTACTTGGACAGTGGCTGCTCAGGGCACATGACAGGTTGTAAAGAATTGCTGAGTGAACTCAGGCCTGAAAAAGGGCCAAAAGTCACCTTTGGTGACAATGTGCAGGGATCCACTGAGGGATATGGAACTCTTAAAGCTGGTGCTGCAGTGTTCAAAAGGGTAGCCTATGTGGTTGGGCTAAAACATAACCTTGTTAGCATAAGCAAACTGTGTGATGCTGGCTACAAGGTTAACTTTGATGAGCACCTGGGTTACATATTGGATTCCCAAGGCAAAGTTGTGCTGTGTGCTCAACGAAATAAAGGTGTATATGTTGTGGATATGCATTCTGCTGATCCCACAACTGAAACCTGTTTTCTCACAAGAACCAATGCTGATCTAAACTGGTTATGGCATAGAAGACTGTCACACCTGAACTTCAAGAACATCAATAAACTCTGTAAGAAAGAGTTGGTGACAGGTTTGCCTTCTATTACTTTTGCCAAAGATAGATTATGCACAGCTTGTGAGAAAGGCAAGCAGAGAAAAACATCTTTTAAATCCAAACACAATTTCTCTATTGATACTTCACTCTTCTTAATCCATATGGACTTGTTTGGACCTATTAATGTCCCAAGTCTAGGAGGAAGAAGATACACTCTTGTAATGGTTGATGAGTTCTCCAGGTACACATGGGTGATCTTTTTGAAGAGCAAAGAAGAGGCTGCGAGAGAAATTATTGGATTTGTTAAAAAGATGGAAATGCTGAACTCTGCCCAAGTAAAGCAGCTTAGAAGTGATCATGGTACTGAATTCAGAAACAGTACTCTTGAAGACTTCTGTGAAGAGAAAGGTATCAGTCAAAACTTTTCAGCAGTAAGAACTCCTCAACAAAATGGAGTTGCTGAAAGAAGAAACCGAACTCTCATTGAAGCTGCCAGAACCATGCTGTGTGCATCAGGTTTGCCTTCATCATTTTGGGCTGAAGCTGTTAACACTGCCTGCTTCACTCAAAACAGATCCTTAGTGGTGAAAAGGTTCAACAAAACTCCCTATGAGCTGCTCAAAGGGAGAAAGCCAAATGTCAGTTACTTCCATGTGTTTGGATGTCCCTGTTTCATTCTGAATCAAAGGGACCAGCTGTCGAAATTTGAACCTAAAGCTGATGAAGGTGTGTTTGTTGGCTACTCTACTATCTCCAAAGCCTACAGAGTATACAACAACAAAAGAAAGGTGATAGATGAATCTATCAATGTCACCTTTGAAGAGTCCAAGAATGCCTCCACCAAAGCTGTTCCTGAATCAGTTTCAGGAGACCTCAACTTTGATGATCTGATGCATTCAATCAATGAAGAGGACTCAAAAGCTTCCATTACACCCAGTGTGGAACCTGCTAATCATGATGGACATGATGATGATTATGTCAATACACCCTGTGTGAATAAATGTACTGACTTAATTACAACTGCATGTCCAGAACCTATCAATGCTGATTTTCCCAGTTCCTCTGCTGATATTTTCAACAGTGGTCAGACATGTTCAACAAGTGAACAGGCTCAAGACAACAGTGTGTCTGAAAATCTTGAGAGCTGTTCAACAGGACCTGCTGAAGATGTTAACAACTCTGGTAAGTCATCATTGAAAAATGATCCTAAGTTGATCAGGTGTCACCCCAATGATCAAATAATTGGTGACATCAATAAAGGGATACAAACTCGGTGGGACAGCTTAGGGAACTTTTGTATGTTCTCTAGTTTTGTTTCACTGATGGAGCCAAAGAAGGTGGATGAAGCACTAAAAGATGCCAATTGGATCACTGCCATGCAAGAAGAACTCAATCAGTTTGAGAGAAACAAAGTATGGAAGCTGGTCCCTGCCCCTAAAGGAAAAACAATAATTGGCACAAAAGGGGTTTTCAGGAACAAAATGGATGAGCAAGGTCATGTCATTAGAAATAAGGCAAGACTGGTTGCTCAGGGCTACAGACAGGAGGAAGGCATTGACTATGATGAGACATTTGCTCCTGTGGCCAGGCTAGAAGCAATTCGTTTGTATCTAGCCTACGCTGCTCATAAGAGCATAAAGGTATTTCAAATGGATGTGAAGAGTGCATTTTTGAATGGGAAGCTGCAAGAAGAAGTATATGTCAAGCAGCCTCCAGGTTTTGAAAATGAACAACACCCAGGTTTTGTCTATAAGTTGGACAAAGCTCTCTATGGTCTCAAACAAGCCCCTAGAGCCTGGTATGACACTCTTACTGAATTCCTTATGAGCAATGGGTACTCCAGAGGTAAAGTGGATACAACACTGTTCATAAAGAAGGTGAAGTCTGATATTATGCTTGTTCAAATTTATGTGGATGACATAATATTTGGTTTTACTAATGAGCAGTTATGCAAGAATTTTTCATTACTCATGAAATCTAAATATGAAATGAGTATGATGGGAGAACTAACTTTCTTTTTAGGATTGCAGGTTAAACAAACCTCAACTGGAATTTTTATAAATCAAAGAAAGTATACTTTAGATCTTTTGAAAAAAGTTTCTAAATTTGATCAAAAGTTCTCCATTAAAAACCCCAATGGCAAAACCAAGTAAAATGGATGCTTTATGCCATTTGGCAAAAGCTGTATCAGTAACAGCTTACAGAGGGCATGATGGGAGCTTGGGCTATACTTGACGTAGTAGACCTGCATATTATGTTTGCCACTGTTTATGTGCTAGGTTTCCAAGCTGATCCCAAGGAATCACATCTAGCAGCTGTTAAAAGAATCTCAGGATACCTGAATGGTACTCCAGGTTTGGCGTCTTTGGTATCCCAAAGGACTCAGGTCTTGAACTAAACAGGCTATCAGATCTGATTTTGCAGCTGCAGGTTAAGATAGGAAAAAGCACAACAGGTGGATGTCAACTCCTTGGTGAAAGTTGATCTGTTGGAGTAGCAAGAAGCAGACTCCAGTGTCCATTCACTGCTGAAGACTGGAATACATTGCTGCTGGAAGCTGCTTGTGGGCAGATTTCTTGTGGATGCAGCATCAGCTTGAAGACTATGGCTTGTGTATAGGAAAACTCCTATTCTGTGTTGATAAACACAAGTGCCATAGCCATCTCCAACAATCCAGTATATTCACTGCAGAAAAAGCATATTGAAGTCAGGACCATCAACTTTTCTCACAGGGAATTCACATTTCTTAAAAAAAGGTAATGTGGGAGGTTAAGTTTTATATTTCCACAATGAACAGCTTTCAGACATTTTCACCAAACCTCTGGATGAAACCCAAGGTTTAATTACCTTGTCAGCAAGCTGGGCATGTTAAACAAGAGTGACTAAGTGTCTCTCAAAGGTCTAATAATGTGTATGTTTCACACTGCTCAAGTTTCTCTGAACAGCTTAGACAGAACAGGTTATACATGTTCTGTACTTAGTTATTTGTCTGAAAAAAACTTGAACAGCTTGAGCATACAACAGGCTGAACAAAAACAGTTTAACCTGTTTATTCGTCCAGCCTGCTCTGATGGTTCAGTCTTCAACCTGTTCACTTCTTCATACTGAAACCTGTTCATCTATTGGACACAACCTGTTCTCACCAAAGGAGAGCAGGCCCTGAAGGAACAGTTTGAAGAGAGCAACAGTTGAAGACTGAGAACCTTGTTGACCCGGATCATCACCGGTTTGACCACAGCGTAGGCCCAGACAGTTTTAATTACCTTTCTCATAATTCACTGTTATTTAAATTATTTATTATTAACTAATTACTGCGAGTGATCAAAAAGGTCAAGTGGTCTGACAATGTTTCTGACATGGACAACCGTTCCGTTTTCCGTTAACAAACATTTCAAATCAAACCGCCCAAATCTTTTCTCTCTCATACACACGACCATTCAAAATCCTATAAATACCACCATACTGTTTCATCTTCGTCTTCCTCATCATTCCCAGAAATTCTCTAGAACCCTAAAATCGACTAAGTGTCTTTTGCTTCCTCAAACCTTCAAATTTCTCAAATGGCTCACAGACCCAATCCCTTTCTGCCAGTTTTCGTTGGTGAGGATGTTGTTAAACATCCTTCTGTCACCACAATGCTGACCCTGAAACCCACCAACTACATAGCAAACCTCACAATCCCCAAAAACTATGTGGGGAAGGGTTACGATCAAATGGTGGAATTTCTGCAAGTTCATCCGTTGAACTATGCCCTGACTGCATCTCCTGGTGTCCTGTACCAGGAGATGGTATACGAGTTCTGGTACACCTGCTCTTACAATCCAAACACTAAGGGTATCAGAGGTACTATTCTCAATGGGACTCAAACCATTGAGATTACAGTCGATCTTTTGAGGGAAGTTCTGCATCTTCCAGTGGCTGAGAACTATGATCTCCCTCAGCCTGAAAATGAGCAAATGGGCAATCTGCTACGCTTCTGTGGTGTGGCAGAACCCAAGGTTGGAACTACTTTGTACAGGAAGGAGTTATCACCTACTTACAACTTCTTATTTGCCTCTGTGGCAATGTCATTCAGCAGCAAGGTTGGTTCCTTTGACCAACTTAGTAGAGATGAAGTGCCTATAGTCCTTCAGCTGGTGGATGGGACTACACTTGACATGGCCAAATGGATCTTCTTGAACATGAGAAACCTGGTACAACAAGAGCCAAGACCAGCAGCTGTCAGATATCCCAGGTTCCTGAGTCTCATCTTCTGCCATGTCTGTGGTGAGCATCTATATCACTCTCAACCCCTACTTAAAACTGCTGCATTCCCTGTGATAGGAAATAGGGTGTTTCATACTCCTGTACTGGAAAATGAGCCTCCTCTCTCAACACCAATGAGGAGGCTGTTGGGTTTAGTGGAAGGACCCTCTGCTGTGAGGGTGGATCCAGTCACTGCTGCTCCCGGTGGAAAATCCAAAGCCAGGTCTAAGTTGGTAAAAAGGACCTTGGCAGCTGAAGCTGGGCCTGTTAAAAAGAAGGCCAAAACAGCTCAAGCTGAGTCTGCTCCCTTAGCCTCTGTGGCTGAGGAAGAGCAGATTCCTCACCTTGGCTCATTTGTTGAGCCTGAAGCCTTTGTGGCTGGTGCCTCTGTGGCACAAGAGACTATGGAACAGTCCAGCCCCACTGTTCCTGACCCAGTCTCCCATCCAGTCCAAACAGATCCCCTCTCCTCTCCACAATCACCCACTTCATCCATCCGTTAGCAAAGAAAATCATTAGCCAAAAAGAAACTAGCCCAGAAAACAGTCTCCTCTGTTCCCTCTCAACAGGGTTCAGTTGTAAAAGAAGCAACCCAAGCTGCCTCTCCTATTTTGGGAGAAGGTTCAGCTCATTTGGAGCCTGCTTCACTCCAGCCTGAGTCACCCTTGAGTCAGCCTAGACCCTCTGGTTCCTCCCAACAGGAACCAGTTGTACAAATGGAGATACCCACATCAACTATCCCAGCCTCCCAACAGGCTGAGGATATTGAAAGACAGGAGCCCTCTCCGCTCCACACTGAGTCCACACTGTCCCCCACTCATATCTCCTTACACCCTGAGTCTGCACGAGGTGCCCACGCTGCTGATATAGACCAATCAGCAGCTCAGCCTCAATCTTCTGTTCCCCATGATTCAGCTGTTCAACACCAAACAGCTGCTGAGGGACCAACAACACAAGCTGATGAACCTCAGGGATCATACCATCCCTCTGGTGAGGCTGATCCCTCAATGCAAATTCCATCAGCAGGTTTCACCACTGCTGATGTTGAAATGCATATCCCATCTCCCCATGATGAGGTGCCTTTAGACCAAGGCACTGCAGAGGGAACCCCCACTGGTCTTCATGAGGGTGCTGCAACACAAGCAGCATCTGAGAGGCCCCAAACATCATCTCCTTCTCCTAATGATGCAGCTACAGCCGCTGCTGAAGGACCCCTTGATCCCTCTAACCTGGGCCACCTTACTTTTGCCCAGGCTATGGAACTATTGTCCAAAGTTTCTCTTCCTTCTCCCTCTCATCCTCAAACACCAGCCTCATCATCATCTTCTCCATCTACTCACTCCAAACAGTCCACCCATACACCACCATCTCCCCAAGACCTGCCTTTGAAGGATCAGCTTTCATTGCTGACCAACAAAGTTGGTTCTTTGGAACATACCATGCACTCCCTACCATCCATAATCTCAGACTCTGTGTCTGAGCAGCTCAAAGGATTCTTTGATACGTTTAAAGAATCCTTCCCAGTTACTCCACAAGCTGACCACTCTCCACAGCTGCTTGCACTCACTGCACAGCTGCAAAATGTATCCAACTCTCTTTCCTCTATCCTCTCCTCACAACAGGACTCTGTGTCCTCTATGACAGCTATTTCTCAACAGCTGTCCTCTCTCCTCACTTCTTGTAATACTACCCTTCCTTCTACATTGGCCAGCCTGAACACTCTTATGGGCTCTCTATCAAATTCTGTGTCATCAAACCTTGCTGATGTGCAAGATTCTCTTGAACTTCATCTTGCACAGCTCCAAAGTTTGTTGTTCACAGCTTCTGATAGGGACAACATTGTTAAGCTGACCACTTTTGCTGATTCCCAATCTTCTTCTCTTCAAAACTGTCTTTCCCAACTTGGTGAGGTGAAGGACAACTTGGCTTACTTAGTGCACAGCCTTGTTGGTCCTAAACCTCCCAAACCTGCTGGCAAGCCTGCTGACTTTGTGTCTTCGGGCAGACCAGGGGTTGAAGTCGCTGCATCATCTCCTTCAAAGGGGGAGAAATCATCTTCATCTGCCTCGAAGACTAAGTCTAAGGGGGAGAAGATTCCTTCTCCTAAGGAGATACCAGTGTCTGCAACCCAAACTGATCAACCAGCAGAAACAGGTGCAGCTGAAGGTGCTTCCCAAGCTGCTATGCCTACTCAGGCTGGCTCTCCAAACCCTGCTCAGTCTAAGGGGGAGGAAGTCATTCCTGAGGACAGGCCTAGCAGCAAAAGGAGGCACCTTATTCTTTCAGAGGAAAAAGAAGAAGAAGAAGAAGAAGAAAGTATTCCTGAAGCTGCTGTCCCTAAAGCAGCAGCTAAAGGAAAAGAAAAGGCAGCGGTGGATCCTATTGAGCAGAAACAGGCAGAAACTCAGTTTCACAAAGCCAGAGCCAAAGAGATGGGCCTCCCTATGCACAAATACTTTGAGTTTAGGGAAGAACAACTTAAGGCTCTGGAAGAGTTAAGAAAAGAAGAACAATCTGCCAAAGCTGCTAAGTCTCTTGCCCTCCAAGAAGCAAAGAAAATAAAAATGTCTACCTTGGAGGTGCAAAAGAAAATAATGGAAGCTGCCAAGCAATCAGCAGGAGAAAAAGGGAAGGAAGTGGAAAAAGGTACTCAGGTCTCAGTGACCAAATCAACAGTACCTTCTGCCAGAGCCAAATTCCATTTTGACAACTTGGCCAAAAAGAAATTTCATGATGTTGCTACTAGAAGGCTGGCCAAGGAAGGAATTGTCAAAGCTGTTCCCATATCAAGAAAAGGCACTCAGTGGAAACTTCAGATCACAAGGATGGGTGCAACAGGCCCTGAATTGGAATCATATGATCACGCTGATGTGGCTCAAATGGGTTACAGGGAATGGGTGGAACTGGCAGTTGCCCTGAGCCAGTCTAAGTCAGAAACGGCTAAGACTATCAGGGCATACATAAAGAAGCTGATGGAGAGAGTGAGTGAGTTGGGCCTGATCCCTAAAGAAGTCAAAGAGGGTGTCTCTGTGATATCCCCTAAAATCAAGGCCAGAAGGAAAAAGAGAGATTCAGAGCTGGAAGAACTCCTTATGATGATTGAACAAGGAGATTATGCTGTGGAAATTAAAGGAGTTGACCACAGCCTGCCTGAAGGAGTTGAATTTGAAGATGGCAAAGTGATTGAAGAGCCTGAGTTAGGGGCATTTTTTGTGGATCCCTTATCTCAGAAGAAATGTTTTCAAAGAGCTTCTGACCTACACAAAGTTGGTCTTAAGCAGCTTGCAGCCTTCAGAATTGCCACCTCCTTCAGTCAGTCCAGCCAATGGAGAGCAGCTGTCTGGGAAGAGCTGAAAGGATTTTATGACAGAGGTGAGCTCCAAAGTTCTAACTTTATGTTTCTTACAGCTGAACTTGAAGAACATGAAGAAACAAGGGAAGAACTTTTAAAAAGATTCAAAGAAGGGATGCCACCCCCTGTCGAATGAAGTCCACCTGCCATCTGGGTAGGTGAAGAATGGAAGCTGTCCATTAGTTGGACAGGCTTGCCATTATCTGCTCCCGTCTCAAACAGTCCAAATCTTGTACATAAGTTGTACACTCTGTACATTAGTTGTACACAATTACATTAGTTGTAATTTTTTTATTTTTTACATTAGTTGTAAAATACATTAGCACATTAGTTGTACTTTTGTAAGAACATATGTTGTTCAAGTATAGTCAAGAATCAGTGTATATATAAACTGATCTTTTACTTTACTGTAATGTTGTAATTTTATTTCAGCAAATGTACTGTAAAAATATATAGTGATTTTTGACAAAACCAGCTTGGACTGGTTATTGCAAATAGGGGGAGATTGTTAGGCACAAAAAGGCCTCAGTCAAACCTGCTCTACATCTGAGGGGGAGATTTTATAATCAAACCTGTTGATACATTTGAAGGTTGAATTTAAGGCCTGTTATATGCCTTATTGAAACCTGAAAATGATTTGCAATATCAGTCTAAAGCTGTTCTATACGTTGCATGTGTTGCAACCAAAACAGTTTGTCCAAGCTGATCAGTCTGCTGATCAGGCTGGACATAAACTGTCTACGCTGCTCTACACTGTTGAGCAGCTTGGGCATTTTTAAAAAGTGTTCTGTTCTTTGTGAACAGAACCTGTTCTTTGTAAACAGGCTAAACACTTTATGGAATTTGTTTCCAAGTCATCATGTATTGTTTTTAACTACCAGATCAGTTTACACAGTTGAAGACAAAGTGGAAAGCAGAACCGCTCAGCCTGCCCAAGCTGTTCTGTTACATGAAGACAAACGGATATTTGAAAAAGGGTGACAGACCTTTTTCTTATATCAAAATAGGCCTTTACAAGGAAGAAAGACGCAAAGTTGACATTCCTAAAATGGTTAAAGGCAATGCAACAGTAGAAAGTAAAAAGACAAAAGTTCTGCACAAGAGAAGGCAAGTCTGCTTTTCAGAAAAGTGCAGAAAAGTTATATTGTCTTTTCAAACAAGACTTCTCCTTTTTCATTCTGCCCAATGAAGATGTTTCTCTTAGATCCTCTAAGTGAGTATAAAAGGAAGCTTCTAAGGTCAGAAAGAATGTGAAGAAAGCTAAGTGCTTAAACCAAGAGTGAACGTGCAAGTGTGATATTCATGCATGCAAATCTTCTGTAAACAAGCTTCTGTGTGTCTAAGCTGTTTACCAAAGCTGTTCCTTAAAGTCTTGTAAAATACAGTGAGTGCATCTTAGTGAGTGTGTTCATTGTAATCTAGTGTGAGTGTGTCTTAGACTAGAAACCATACTGTTGTATTCTGTCATCTCAGCTTGAACAATTCCGCAGTCAAGCTTGTTTGTAATTAACATTTGTTGATAATACATACAAACATTGAGAAAAAGAGTGTGTAGTTTTTAAATACTGTATTCACCCCCCCTCTACAGTTTATTACTATATACTTTGGGAACCTTTCGGGACCTACACCTTTCATCGGCGAGACTTTTAATACAACATAGTCGTCCTTCTGAAATTCCAATGGCTTATGACGTCGGTCATGATACGATTTCTGTTGAGATTGTGCAGTTTCCAATCGTTGACGTATGATTCGGATCTTTTCATTTGTCTGCTGAAGTAGCTCGGGACCGGCGATTGGTGCTTCACCGGCTTCATGCCAACACGTAGGAGTTCGGCACTTGCGTCCGTATAAGGCTTTGAAAGGTGCGGCTTTGATGGATGAGTGGTAACTATTGTTATAAGAAAATTCCGCTAACGGCAAGTCGTCGTCCCAACTACCGCTAAACTCAAGAACACATGCCCGCAGCATGTCCTCGAGTGTAAGGATCGTACGCTCACTCTGGCCATCAGGCTGTGGATGATATGCTGTACTCATTCTGATCTTAGTGCCTAATCCATCTTGTAATGCACTCCAGAACCTCGAAGTGAACCGGCTGTCGCGATCTGAAACAATTGACATTGGCACTCCGTGTCGAGTAACGATCTCGTCTATATACAACTTAGCTAGTTTCTCAAGTGAATAGCTTTCTCGAATCGGAATGAAGTGAGCGACTTTGGTTAGGCGATCTACGATAACCCATATTGCGTCGTGCTGTCTTCGCGTAGTAGGAAGCTTCGTCACAAAGTCCATCGTTATGTGATCGAACTTCCACTCGGGAATCGGTAGAGGCTGTAGACTGCCATAAGGCTGCTGATGCTCCGCCTTGACCAATCGGCATGTAACACAGTTATCGACATATTGACCTACGTCTCTCTTCATACCGGGCCACCAATACTCGGCTTTTAGATCGTTGTACATCTTGGTGCTGCCGGGATGTACCGAGAAGTTAGAACAGTGGGCTTCCGAAAGAATTTTCTGCCGAACATCACCAAATTTCGGAACCCAAACGCGATCTTTGAAGATCTTTAAGCCACGAGGGCTATCGGTTAAGAATTGAAATTGCCCTTTCATATTCTCAGAGTTGAGGTTATCTTCTTTCATGGCTCCAGCTTGGGAAATAAGAATTTCATCAATCAAAGTAGATGAAAACAAGGTATGGGTCAAAGTATAGAGACATTTAGCAGAGTAAGATTTACGACTCAATGCGTCGGCCACCACATTCGCTTTGCCAGGGTGATACAGAATATCACAATCATAGTCTTTAATGAGTTCCATGGAGCGTCGTTGGCGCATGTTGAGCTCCTTTTGACTGAAAATATACTTAAGGCTCTTGTGATCCGTATACAGCTGACATTTAGTGCCGTAGAGATAATGTCGCCATGTTTTCAACGCAAAAGTCACAGCAGCAAGTTCAAGGTCATGAGTCGGATGACTCTTTTCATGATCCTTAAGTTGGCGAGAAGCATATGCTATGACTCTGCCTCTTTGCATCAAAACACACCCAAGCCCTTGATATGAAGCATCGCTGAAGACCACAAAGTCTTCATTGCCTTCGGGTAAGGCCAGAATAGGTGCTTCGGTGAGTTTCTGTTTTAAAGTTCGGAATGCGTTCTCTTGAGCTTCTTCCCAAATAAAGGGAACATTCTTGCGAGTAAGAGATGTAAGAGGCTTGACTAGTTTTGAGAAGTCCTTAATGAATCGACGGTAGTAACCCGCCAATCCCAAGAAACTTCGGATCTCAGTAGCTGATTTGGGAGCTTCCCAATTTTGAATGACTTCTATCTTAGAAGGATCCACAGAGATTCCTTCACCAGATATCACATGACCAAGGAATTGTATCTGATAAGATACAAGATTTGCAAGTTAACGCTCAACAGAAAATTTAAGAAAAGATAAGCTTAAAATGAATAAATCGAGATTGTAAGCACCTGTCGCAACCAAAATTCGCATTTAGAGAACTTGGCGTAAAGTCGCTCTTTGCGCAACAACTCTAGCAGCTCTCTAAGATGCACAGCATGCTCAGCTTCGGTTTTCGAGTAGATGAGAATATCGTCTATAAAGACGATAACAGACTTATCAAGCATTGGTCTACAAACGCGGTTCATCAGATCCATGAACGCCGCAGGAGCGTTTGTAAGACCAAAGGGCATAACAAGAAACTCGTAATGCCCATATCTAGTACGGAAAGCTGTTTTGGGGACATCTTCTTCATGAACTTTGAGCTGATGATACCCAGATCTAAGATCGATCTTCGAAAAGTAACTGGCTCCCTGAAGCTGGTCGAAAAGATCGTCTATTCTGGGCAACGGATATTTATTCTTTATTGTTACCTTGTTCAACTCCCTATAATCAATGCACATCCGGAGAGTCCCATCTTTCTTCTTAACGAAAAGAACAGGAGCTCCCCAGGGAGATGAACTCGGTCGTATGAATCCCTTGTCAAGCAATTGTTGCAATTGCTTCATCATTTCTTGCATCTCAGCAGGTGCAAGTCTATAAGGGGCTCGAGCAATTGGTGTCGTGCCGGGCACTAAATCAATTCTGAACTCCACCTGACGGTCTGGCAGGAGTCCAGAGATGTCCTCGGGAAAGACATCGGGAAACTCGGAGGCTATCGGAACCTCGGCTAATGCTTTCTTTTCAGACTTAGCATCTATCGCATATGCTAAGTATGACACGCAACCCTTAGCTATATGCTTCCTAGCTTTGACTACAGAAATTAAACACATTTCACCTGTTTTTCTGTCACCGTAGATGCAAATATTGCGGCCATCCGGAGCAGTGAGCTTTATCAACTTCTTCTTGCAGACAATGCTGGCGTCATGATGATCAAGCGAATCCATAACCCACAGGTCACAGGATGGTATCAGAGCATTAGTTTGAGGGATTCAAGTGTTAGCAATAACACTTGGACTCAAACTTTTAAGCAAAGATATTAGCTTCGAATATCTAGGCTTTAACTTGACCTGAGATAGGCTTTGACTTTCCTTTAGGAATTGGGAAATGGGGTAGAATAGGAGTTATGCCTATTCTTATGCAAGTATTATTTATATAATTTCAGAACCTGTCTGGATCTGGTGAAGGAGCTGGAGGTGGACTCACTCCTGAACAGATCATGCAAATTATGCAAACTATGCTTAACGAGAACAACGAGCGTCAAGCTAAGTTATTGCAAGAACAGTTTCGTGCTCGTGATGAAGCCGAAACTAGGCGCAGAGAAGAGCGTAGGAAACAACAGCATGATGACATTGGACGCCGAAACGACGATACTGACGCGGAGGAAGCCCCTGTAGTCCCTCCTAAGGGCTGCAACTTCCGTTATTTCAAAGCTTGTGGAGCTCAACCCTTCAAGGGTGCTGCAAATTCGATCGAAGCACTTGAGTTGATCACTGGCATCGAGCGGATTTTTCTAATTAGTGACTGCGCTGAAAAATCCAAGGTCAGCTTTGCTACTACATTGTTCGAGGGAGGCGCTGTCATGTGGTGGAGGTCTCAGGAGAACATGCACGGAGCCAACTGGATTAAGTCCCTATCTTGGGATGAATTCAAAGTTATCTTCTTTCGTCAGTACTGCCCAGCTGATGAAAAGAAGCGTTTGGAAGAGAAGCTGATGTCTCTTACTCAGGGAACCAAATCGGTGACTGAGTATGAGATTGAATTCACCCGACTAAGCTTGCTGTCTGACTATCAAGTCGCTACTGAAGAGCGAAAGATCGACCGTTTTCTGATGGGTCTGCATCCCGAGTACCAGAAGTTCTTGAAGCACCGGGGATATACCAATTATGCTGACTGTGTTGAAGCTGCTCGAATTCTCGAGCAGGACTTTATTCGAGCTGGAGGAGTTCCTGCTTCATCTATCAACCCGACATGTCCATCACCGCCCAAGAAATCGCGCACTGGAAGCTATTCTGGATCTTCATCCAGATATTCTCAGCCACAGCAGTTCCAGTACCGACAGTTCAGCTCACCTCCGGCACAGCAAACTCGATCCTATGCAGTGCATTCTGAGCCGAGGCAGTGTCGCCGCTGCCAGAAGTCACACATTGGGCGTTGTAACCCCAATGATGTGAGGTGCTACGTGTGCAACGAAATAGGACATAGCAGTGAAGAATGTCCTAACAAAGTTAAAGTTTGCAACAACTGTTTACGCCCTGGACATAATGAGCATGCATGTACGCATCCGTTCAGCATGATTTATCCGAGTGCAGAGCATCATCCGCGATTGCAGCAACAGCAATACCGACCTCAGCAACAACATCAACATCGACAGCAAAGACAAAATCAACCGGCCCGGCATAGCACATCGCGAGGAGGTTCTAGTCGTCGTAACGAGCCAGCTCGGAGTCAGAATCGCGCATTCCAAATCACGGCTGAGCACGCAAAGGAAATACCAAATGTGGTATCTGGTATGTTTCTCGTTAACTCCGTACCTGCTAGAGTTATTTTTGATTCAGGAGCCAACCGTTCTTTCATATCAAATTCATTTGCATCTAAACTTGGAATTGCACCGACTACTCTACCTGTTATCTTTGATATTGAAACGGCTAGTAATGTAAGTGTGTCTACCGATAAAATTTACCGTGACTGCATTATTCTGCTTGACAACTGCACATTCCAACTGGACCTTATTCCAATGGACTTTCACGAATTCCTGTCACATCCTTGCTTTAAAACACGCTTGCTTATCCCAGGAATAATAATAAATGCATAAAGCTAAATAAAACATTACAATAAGTCATGCACTACACGTGCTTCAAGGTTACAGTACTAGTTGCTAAAAACATCACAATATAAATAAAAGCAGCTACCCAGAACCCAAGGCATCATAAAGCTATACCACAAGCTGAAAGTGAGCTAAGTCCTCTGGGTTGATCAGATAATAGACCTAAGCAGAAGGTCCAGCTTGTTCTTTACCTTTTCCTGTAAAAATTTGTAAATAGCAACTGTAAGCTAAAGCTTAGTGAGTAAACAGATATTCATGAATGCATGTAAAATATGAGGCGAAAGTGCCTATAAAGGCTGTTATGCTTGCTTGCTTGCTTGCTCGTTTGCTTAATACCCAGAAAGAATGCTGCACAATTGAGACATTTCACGCAGAAAGGAGATGCCACCACTAGGGGTTTACCGCTGACAGATGATCAATCTGTGATGCGGGGCTAGCTACCCGCATAATGCTCAAGGGATAGTGGTAAGCATCAGAATTGCTTGCTTGCTAAATATAATGCTTATGAGATGCTCAAAGAAACGCTAAAACAAAGCTTGCTATATAGTATGCAGAACAATAAACAGATAGCAGATAAATATGCATATTAATAGATCAAATGTAAGATCCGGCTAAGCTGGGCATCACCTGTACCACAGTGTTCGCCTTCACTCACAAAAGTCTATTGAATTCCAAATAAATCATATAGAAGCAATTTATGTCTCAATTTCATATAAAACATGTAAACAAGAATAACTGTTACTCAAAGTACTGAAAATGCTTTGAAATACTCTGAAATGCTTGCTCGGGCTTATTTACCCTTTAAATTGCTTTATAATGCTTGCACTTGCTTATCTAGGCTTTAATATATTCTGGCACATGGCTTTGACTCGCAGCTGGGCTAAACAGCTTATGTATAATATCTGAAGTTTAATATTACAGAACATGTACTAAATTAATACTGCTAGCTCAATATTCCAACATCTATAAGCCATAACTTCTAGCTAAATATTTTGCTATTTATTTTGCTAATTTATGCGTTGCTCCTTAATTTTATCAATTAAATTCGAATTTAGGGGACAGATTCGAAAACATGGTACCAAATTCGAAGATAGATTCGAACCAGGGGTTAGATTCGAACCTCATTCGAATCTGAGGATAGATTCGAAACCCATATCTCGAATCTAGCTCTATTCGAGTTTGTTCTTGGCATTTCGAGTCTGTTCTATGCATACTCGAGTTTGTTCATAAACTACAGCTTTAAACATGCATTTTCAAGCCTCAAATCCACAAATAAGCTAAGTAATAAGCCTCGGTTTAGTTATATGATACATATTGTACCATATTTTAGCTAAAACTCATACGAAATCAGCTTCAAATCGCCTAAAATGATAAACTCGAATTTGTAGCTTCAAAACTGAAAGTGCAGAAAACGAAAAGGGCGATTCTTACCTCAAAACCGTATGAAAGCTCACATGCAATGGTAGATTCGAGTAGTACACTTCGAGACCTTTCTGATGATGTATAGAACTCGAGATTTGGCCGGTCGGTTTGGGAGAAAAGCTAGAGAGAAGATCGGGTTCTAGAGAGAGGAGCTCTGAAAATGCTAGATGGGTTTTGCCAAAGTGTGAAAATGGAGCACCCAACTCCTATTTATACTAAAACTCGAAATTACATCATTTTACGCAAATTGCTCAAAAATACTTAAAATAAAATGCAAATAAAAGCAAGGTGTTATAGTATGAGCCCACCACGCTTGCACTTCGTCCTCGAAGTACCTAAGGCTCGAATCTAGCTCTATTCGAGTCTGTTCTTGGCATTTCGAGTCTGTTCTATGCATACTCGAGTTTGTTCATAAACTACAGCTTAAAACATGCATTTTCAAGCCTCAAATCCACAAATGAGCTAAGTAATAAGCCTCGGTTTAGTTATTTTATACATAATCTACCATATTTTAGCTAAAACTCATACGAAATCAGCTTTTAAATGGCCTAAAATGATAAACTCGAAATTGTAGCTTCAAAACCGAAAGTGCAGAAAACGAAAAGGACGATTCTTACCTCAAAGCCGTATGAAATCTCACATGCAATGGTAGATTCGAGTAGTACACTTCGAGATCTTTCCGATGACGTATAGAACTCGAGATTTGGCCGGTCGGTTTGGGAGAAAAGCTAGAGAGAAGTTTCGGGTCTAGAGAGAGAAGCTCTGGAAAGGAATTTGGCTTGCAAAAATGAGAAAATGAGCTCTCAGCCCCTATTTATACCAAATCTCGAAATTACATCATTTTACGCAAATTGCTCAAAATACTTAAAAATAAAATGCAAATAAAAGGGAAGGTGTTATAATACATAAAAAGAAATGTAGCATGCATTGTGTCCATATAAAAATTGTAGCATATATTTTCACCCCAAAACATAAAATTGTAAAAATAGGGGCTAATGGCAAATGTGAGCGTAAAAAAGTCACGTTGATGACTTGAAATGAAGCTTGACGTATTTAATCGAGTCCAAAATGATATGAGGGACTTAATAATTCCCACAAATGATAATATGCATGTATGATGGTTCTTATGTTTTAAATCATTCAACTTAACAAGTCCGTAAACAAAAACCCATTTAAAAAGTTCAAGCTTATTTATAAGGATTTTCTAGGTTTTATCGAGGTTTTGCGGCTTACTTTGTGGCTATTTTTAACCAAGCTTCAAAATGATTTGAGATTTGATATTCATAATTATAAAACTACTATATACAGGGAATTTTTCAAGGTAAAAATGACCATTTTTCAAGGTGTTTAGGTTAGGGAAAATGCTCGTTAAAAACCCTATGTTGGCCATTTTTGAGCTGTTAGACCTTTCGGTTCCCAAATAATATTTAGGTGTTCAAAACTCCATATTAAATTATGAAAACCTCAAGATATTTAGTTAAGACATAGATCTAACTTTTGAATCAAGAATCAACTCATTTCATTAAAAGTGTTGAATTAGTTATAATTTTTCTAAGTTGATGTAATATATCTGCCGAAAATTCGGATTTCATATCCTTGAAACAACTTGTGATTCTTGTTATTTATTCTAAAAGCACATGTATAAAAGGCTATGAAACAAATTTATATAACTTGTTTTCATAATATTTATCCTTACATTATGTGTTTATATATTTATAAACACATTTGAATAAACAAACCTTTAAAACAAAACTAGTTATTTATAAACTTGAGTTTTAATGAAACTTGTTGTTGGTGATCATATACATTATGCAAGACTTATATAAACATAATTATAAAAAGTCATAAGTTAGTATTTATTTACTTTGATGCATTAGAAGAATGCAAATGAGTAGGAGTTGAGTTGTTGAATTGTTGCACCAAAGGAACGCTTGAAGAACTTGAAGAATCAAAAAAATGCAACTTCGGTGTTCTTGGTTGTTCTTGGCCGATTTTTTTTTAGGGAAAAGATGAGAGGATTTTGATCTTTCAAGGTGTGAATGAAATGAGGAAATGAGTCATCTATTTATAGAAGAGAAATGGTCTTGCAAATGATGAAAGAAAATGTGATGTTTAACATTTTACCAACATGTTGGAAAAGTAGAAAAAGTGAAGAATTCTTTTCAATACTTTTATAAAAAGTCAAAGGGACACAAAAGGGTTGTGTAGCCCTTCATGTGACCGGCCTTAGGGCTTGAAAATTGATGTATTTTGGTTTTTTTATTTCTTGTATAAAAGTATTTCAATGTATTTCTTGTGTATTTTCCTTTTTATGTAATTTACAAATACTAATGAAATACACTATTTTTGTGTAATTGTTTGTAATTAAAGTTATGTAAGTTTGTTAATGCATGATTAGTATTAATATTCTTTATTTAATTTTGCACTTAGTTGAATTAATCCATCATATCGTAAATCAATCGTAATAATTACTTTGCCGTTTCATCTCACCGATGAAATTGTTTCTAATTGAAATGAATTTCCTTATGAAATTTGTTTATCACTTTGATTAATTACTAATGATCATTGATTAGGTTATAACTTGCTAATAACTGTAACATCCGACATTGAACCAGGTTAGCAACAACGACTTAATTAGTATTTAATGGCCAATTATAACCTAATAGGTGGTCATTAGAAATTAACCAAAGTGATTAACAAGGTTCATGAAGAAATTCAACTCAATTCGAATCAAATTCATCGGTGCGATGAATCGGGAAATCAATTAATCCGATCAATTTACGACATGAAGGGTTAATTCAACTAAGTACATAATTAAATCATGATTTGTGACACTAATCATACACTAATACAATTAGTTAACCTTAATTATGCAAGACTAAAACAAGTCATTAAAACAATGCATCCAAAAGTATTTATGAATTTACAAGAAAAGGGAAATACAAGAATACATTTCTAAATACTTTTATACAAAAAAAAAAATAGAAATACACCAAAAATACCCTATGTAGGCCGGCCATACAAGGACCACAAAGGACTTATGAAATAATTTTTAACTCAACATTTCTACATCAAATCCTCCTCTTTCCTTTCATCCAAGATTTTACAACTATTTTCATCATTTCACCACCTTTTTCTCCTCTATAAATAGAACCACCACTTCACTTCATTCTTCACATCTTGCAAACACAAAAACCTCTCCTTTCTCTCCCTCTAAAACCGGCCATCAAGCCCTCAAGAACACACAAAGTGTTCTTTCAAGTGTTCTTCATATTTTTGAAGTGTTCTTGGTGAAATTTTTGAAGATCCAACCTTCTACTCATTTTCATTCTTCTAAAAACATCAAAGTAAGTAAATACTAACCTATTACATCTTGTATTCATGTTTATATAAGTCTTGCATAATATATATAATCACCTACAACAACAAGTTTCATAAAAATTCAAGTTTATAAGTTTCTAGTTGTTATTTTTAAGTTGTTTCTTTAAATGTGTTTATGAATATGTGAACACATTATAAAAGTGTTAATATTATGAAAACATGTGATATATATGTGTTTTTATAACTATTATGGCTTTTATACAAGTAGTCTTTGAATAAACAACAAGAATCATAAATTGTTGTAAATTTATAAACTACGGAATTTCGGCAGAATATTTGTATCGACTTTGAAAAATCATAACTAATTCATAACTCAACGAAATGAGTTGATTCTTGTCTCAAAAGTTAGATCTATGTCTTAACTATAGATCTGCAATTTTTCAGAATTTATTTTGAAGTTTAAGACCTCCAGAAACTATTTGAGAAACCGAAAGTTTGACAGCTCAAAAATGGCCAACATAGCGTTTTTAACGAGATTTTTCACCAACCTAAACAACTCGAAAAATGGCCGTTCTTGATTCTAAAAATCCTTTGTATATAGTAGTTTAATGTCCTAGAAAACCAAAGTCTAAAACATTTTGGAGCTTGGTCAAAAACAGCCTCAAAGTAGGCCGAAAAACCTCCGAAAAAGCTGGAAAATTATATATATATAAACTTGACGTTTTAAGCAAATCTTATTTTTAAACTTGTAATGTTGGGTGATTTAAGACATAAAAATCTATAAATATACATATTATCATATATTAGTAACATTAAGTCCTTATTATCATTTAGGACTCGGTTAACCACCTCCGGTTTCATCACCCATCAATCAACGCACATTTGCATTTTTGCGCGTAGTTTTGCCATCACAAGTTCGGTGAGTTCTCATAGCCCCTATTTTTCACTATCTATTGGGGTGGAAATACATGCACTGTTTTTATATGGACATCAAAACTGTTTATTTCTTATATGTATTACATGTTCGGATTCCATCAGCCCTTATATCATGAACCGTTAATTGCATTTATTTGTAAGCGCGAGTATATTGTGGATAGATCTATTGGGAGTCATGTCCCCCATTCGTGTTAGCTCAGTTCGGCTAACAGCGAGTGCATATATATTCAACACACGGTATTACGTATGGGAATACTGCACAGGGCAAACTCATTCTAATTAAGCTTCGGTTGCATGATGGTTTATGTAATACATACACGGAATTTATGATTTTATAAATTCAACTCATCTGATAATGTCCATACAACTGGTCTTTTCGCGTAAACCTATGAGCTCACCAACAATTTTTGTTGACGTATTTTAGCATGTATTTTCAGGTAATTAAGGCAAGTATGCCTTCAGAAGTAATCACTTTCAAGCTTCCGCACTTAAGGAGTCGCATTCTTTTTCAAACCGTCGGAGATTTATTTGCATTATTTTGATAATTTAATTATGTATTCAAATCTCTGTACCTTGCGAACTACTCATTATTATTTACGGGTTATGTAAAACATTTCTACCTTTTAAAGTTATATCGATGTATTTTTTTGAAAACGTCCATATAGTGGTCGTTCATTATGATTATGGTCACGCTTCCGCACTCGTCACGTCTCGCTGCCAACCGAGGTAGCAGGGTGTGACAATAACTACTGATTAAGTTATAGTTGCTAATATATTTGTGTGTGTGTGTGTATTATTAGGACTCTGTGAGAAATCAAATATTTATGGGAAATGTTAGAAATGTTGAATTGAAAATAACATATATGTTGAATCAACGTGTTATTTCTCAGTTCAACAACAGGTGTTAAAGCAAACACAAAATGATCATTTTTTCTTCGATTCAACACTTTTTGTTGAATCACGAAATAATTGACTAAACCTAGGGAAAGGGTGTGACTAGCACAACGGGAGTCTATCCCGGTACCTGCCCATCAGCCAAGCCCGCCGCAGTAGTAACGGGCAAGCATAGGACAGTGGGGATGGATGCCTCACACTCTCCAAGAGTGGAGAAACGAAGAGGGGATCCAAATCCAGTTTGAAGTCAGAACACCATCTTCCTCTCAAGTGCCGACACTTACCTAGAAACCTATGTAACAAACGATGCCCCTGTTGGTGGCAAGGGCCGCCAGACACGACCTCCAATTTCGACAAAATCCACCAAGAGGTCGGTGAGATCATTGCAAGGATTAAGCAGGAGGCAATGCAAACCACCAATAAACCTTAGGCCAACCAGAATACCCAGGCGATTTAACAAGACGGAATCGACGAATTGTGACAGCACCTAGCGGAGCACAAAGCCCACACTGCAGAACTAAGCCAACAACTTAATGCTCTGGAGTACGAGGAAACCCCGGAGGCATCTCTTTATAGTATTTCTCTAGGCTTTACTATCTGATATATCTTAGGGTAAATAAGGCTTAAGAATTTATCAGAAAATTTTGACCATATCACATACAAAGATTAAGTATCAAGAACTTTTATGAGGAATTAAGTTTTAACTACAACTCTGCGTAGGAATAGATAAAGCTGTGACTATCTGCCTAAGAAATTTCAAACCCGTAGACTTATCCTCTTACCCCATTAGATACCACTTATGCATTTCTACTATTTGATACTGGTGCTGATAGGAGCTTTATATCCACTAAGTTCACGAAGCTGATAAATTCCATTAAGTGCTACTTATGCTATTGAGGTTGATGACAGTGAGACGCTTAAGACAAATAATATAAGTCGAGGATGCTCCTTAGAATTAGTAGGCCGACTCTTTGAAACAGACATGATACCCATCAAACTGGGAAGTGTTTACGTGGTCATAGGCATGGATTGGCTATCGAAAATCGTGTGGAAATAGTATGCAACAAGAACATAGTTCATATACCTTTAGCCAATAAGAAGGTCCTTACCGTCCAACGCAAAGCAAGAAATACCAAAGTAAGCATCATCTCTAGCATTAGGACCCTGAAGTGCTGATAGAGAGGGAGCCAAAGGGAAAGCGGCTCGAAAATATTCTTATTATTTATGGTTACCCCAAAGTTTTTCTAGAACACTTACCTGAACTCCCAACATCGAGGCAAGTCAAATTCAAAAATAGGCCTAGTATCAGGTGCGGTACCAGTGGCTCGAGCACCATGCCGATTAGCCCCATCAATAGTGTAAGAATCGTCCAACCAACTATAGGAGCTCTTAGATAAAGGGCCTATCAGACCGAGTTCCTGGCTTTGGAGGAGCTCCAGTTTTGTTCATAATGCAGAAGGATGGAACTTTCGGGATGTGCATCAATTACCGAGAAATTAAATAAGCTAAAAGAACCAATACCCACTTCCAAGGATCAATGACTTGTTTGACAAAACTCCAAGAATTAAGCTTCTATTCGAAGATCGTCCTTAGGTCTGGTTATCATCAGGTTAGAGTTCACAAGAAAGATATTCCAAAGACAACTTTCAGATTCCGTTTCGGTCATCATAAATTCCAATTAATGCCGTTTGGATTAACCAGTGTCCCCAACGGTACTCATGGACCTCATCGGGTGTGCAAACCTTATTTAGACAAATTCGTGATTGTATTCATGAATGACTTTTAATCTACTCACGAAACGAGAAGGTGCATGAGCAACATTTAAGACTGATTCTGGAATTATCGGAGAAAGAACAACTATATGCTAAGCTTTCTAAATTTGACTTTTGGTTAGGAGAGGTGAAATCCCTCGGTCACATGAACAATAGTAAAGGAATCCAAGTCGACCCCGCAAAGATCAAGGCTATCAGGAATTGGTCAACTCTTAGAACCCCATAGAGATACGACAGTCCTTAAGACTTGCCACTTATTATAAGCAATTTTCTCAAAGACCACCAGAACTCTAACAAAACTGACCCGAAAAGACATTAAGTATGATTGGAGCAAGGATCAGGAGACATCATTCCAGTTATTAAAGCACAAACTGTGCAGCGCGCCTATTTTGTCCATACTTAAGAGGAACGAGAAATTTATAGATTACTGTGACGCTTCACACAATGGGCTTATATAGAAAAATAGGGACATAGCTTATACTTTATGAAAACTTAAGGTTCACTAGGTGATTTACACAACACATGATCTGGATCTTGAAGCAGTAGTCTTAATCCTTGGAGACAATAGTTGTACGGTATGAAGTGTATTGTATTCACAGACCATAAGAGCCTCCAACACATCTTGAACCAGAAAGAGTCGAATACGAAGTAGTACCGTTGGATGGAACTAATATGTAATGGCAACCGTGAAAATTCGTTATCACCTGAGGAAAACTAAGGAGCTAAGCCGTTAAGAGTACAAGTGGATAAATAGTTTAGAATAAGGGCTAATAAAAATCGATAATTCATGAATAGAATCTGATTACTCTGTTTGGTGGAATAAGAAAGCTGGCTATGGATGAAGGACACAAATTAAGATATGTCGTTCACCCCGGATCCAATAAAATGTATCATGACCTTAAGAAACTATACGGGTGGCCTATCATGAAGAATGACTTGCCAAATCGGTCAGAAAATTCCTAACACGCTCCAAAGTTAAGATAAACCATCAGAAACCATTTGGGTAATAGTCGACAACCTAACAAAATCCGCGCGTTCCTACCAATCAAGAAGAACATCAGGATGAATAAGCTAGTCCAAACGTACCTCAAGGAAGTCGTCTCCGGACACGGAGTGCCTATTATAATCATTTTGATATGGATAGCAGATCTACAGCTAAGCTTTTGGCAATTATTATAGCCAACTGTGGATAAAAACCTGGACCTGAGTACCACATATCACTCTCAGACCAATTGTCAGAATAATAGAACGATCCAAACCCTAGAACGTACATTAAGAGCCTGTGTAATGGATACTTATTTGCCTTAGTGGAATTATCGTACTACAATAGCTATCACTCAAGTACTAAAGCTGCTCCGTTTGAGGCCCTCTACGGGCGAAAGTGTCGATCGCCGATTTGTTGGGAAGAAGTAGGAAATAGCCAAATCACTGGCCCTAAGATCATTCACGAAACCACCGGAAAGGATAGTACAGATACGAAACTAACTAAAAGTTGCCCGCGATTGTAAGAAAGTTATGCAGATGAAAATAGAAAATCCCTTGAGTTCTAATTAGGAGGACGAGTACTGATGAAAGTCTCGCCATGGAAGGGCGTGATACGATTAGGAAAATAAGGAAAAACAAAACCATCGATAAATTGGCAATGCAAAGTCTTAAAGGAAATTGGACTCGTAGCTTATCGTTTAGAGTTACCACCAGAGCTTAGCAGCATGCACAATACCTTCCATGTATCAAATAAGAAGAAGTGGTTGTTAGAGGAGACACTTGTTACCCCTTGGGAGAGATCTAACTAAATGATGAACTTCGTTTCATCAAATAGCCGGTTGAAATCATGGACCGTAAGGACAAAGGATTGAAGCACAGTTGTATACCCATCCTCAAGGTCAGATGGAAATTCTAGACGTGGACCACAATTCACTTAGGCATGCAAAGGCTAGTTTAAGCAAAGATACTCTCATCTACTCTTAAGTAACAATACCCCTGAGGAAACAGGATAAAATTTCGGGACGAAATTCCCTTAACAGGGGGAGACTGTAACATCCGGCATTGAACCAGGTTAGCAACAACGACTTAATTAGTATTTAATGGCCAATTATAACCTAATAGGTGGTCATTAGAAATTAACCAAAGTGATTAACAAGGTTCATGAAGAAATTCAACTCAATTCGAATCAAATTCATCGGTGCGATGAATCGGGAAATCAATTAATCCGATCAATTTACGACATGAAGGGTTAATTCAACTAAGTACATAATTAAATCATGATTTGTGACACTAATCATACACTAATACAATTACTTAACCTTAATTATGCAAGACTAAAACAAGTCATTAAAACAATGCATCCAAAAGTATTTATGAATTTACAAGAAAATGGAAATACAAGAATACATTTCTAAATACTTTTATACAAAAAAAAAAATAGAAATACACCAAAAATACCCTATGTAGGCTGGCCATACAAGGACCACAAAGGACCTATGAAATAATTTTTAACTCAACATTTTTACATCAAATCCTCCTCTTTCCTTTCATCCAAGATTTTACAACTATTTTCATCATTTCACCACCTTTTTCTCCTCTATAAATAGAACCACCACTTCACTTCATTCTTCACATCTTGCAAACACAAAAACCTCTCCTTTCTCTTCCTCTAAAACCGGCCATCAAGCCCTCAAGAACACACAAAGTGTTCTTTCAAGTGTTCTTCATATTTTTGAAGTGTTCTTGGTGAAATTTTTGAAGATCCAACCTTCTACTCATTTTCATTCTTCTAAAAACATCAAAGTAAGTAAATACTAACCTATTACATCTTGTATTCATGTTTATATAAGTCTTACATAATATATATAATCACCTACAACAACAAGTTTCATAAAAATTCAAGTTTATAAGTTTCTAGTTGTTATTTTTAAGTTGTTTCTTTAAATGTGTTTATGAATATGTGAACACATTATAAAAGTGTTAATATTATGAAAACATGTGATATATATGTGTTTTTATAACTATTATGGCTTTTATACAAGTAGTCTTTGAATAAACAACAAGAATCATAAATTGTTGTAAATTTATAAACTACGGAATTTCGGCAGAATATTTGTATCGACTTTGAAAAATCATAACTAATTCATAACTCAACGAAATGAGTTGATTCTTGTCTCAAAAGTTAGATCTATGTCTTAACTATAGATCTGCAATTTTTCAGAATTTATTTTGAAGTTTAAGACCTCCAGAAACTATTTGAGAAACCGAAAGTTTGACAGCTCAAAAATGGCCAACATAGCGTTTTTAACGAGATTTTTCACCAACCTAAACAACTCAAAAAATGGCCGTTCTTGATTCTAAAAATCCTTTGTATATAGTAGTTGAATGTCCTAGAAAACCAAAGTCTAAAACATTTTGGAACTTGGTCAAAAACAGCCTCAAAGTAGGCCGAAAAACCTCCGAAAAAGCTGGAAAATTATATATATATAAACTTGACGTTTTAAGCAAATCTTATTTTTAAACTTGTAATGTTGGGTGATTTAAGACATAAAAATCTATAAATATACATATTATCATATATTAGTAACATTAAGTCCTTATTATCATTTAGGACTCGGTTAACCACCTCCGGTTTCATCACCCATCAATCAACGCACATTTGCATTTTTGCGCGTAGTTTTGCCATCACAAGTTCGGTGAGTTCTCATAGCCCCTATTTTTCACTATCTATTGGGGTGGAAATACATGCACTATTTTTATATGGACATCAAAACTGTTTATTTCTTATATGTATTACATGTTCGGATTCCATCAGCCCTTATATCATGAACCGTTAATTGCATTTATTTGTAAGCGCGAGTATATTGTGGATAGATCTATTGGGAGTCATGTCCCCCATTCGTGTTAGCTCAGTTCGGCTAACAGCGAGTGCATATATATTCAACACACGGTATTACGTATGGGAATACTGCACAGGGCAAACTCATTCTAATTAAGCTTCGGTTGCATGATGGTTTATGTAATACATACACGGAATTTATGATTTTATAAATTCAACTCATCTGATAATGTCCATACAACTGGTCTTTTCGCGTAAACCTATGAGCTCACCAACAATTTTTGTTGACGTATTTTAGCATGTATTTTCAGGTAATTAAGGCAAGTATGCCTTCAGAAGTAATCACTTTCAAGCTTCCGCACTTAAGGAGTCGCATTCTTTTTTCAAACCGTCGGAGATTTATTTGCATTATTTTGATAATTTAATTATGTATTCAAATCTCTGTACCTTGCGAACTACTCATTATTATTTACGGGTTATGTAAAACATTTCTACCTTTTAAAGTTATATCGATGTATTTTTTTGAAAACGTCCATATAGTGGTCGTTCATTATGATTATGGTCACGCTTCCGCACTCGTCACGTCTTGCTGCCAACCGAGGTAGCAGGGTGTGACAATAACTACTGATTAAGTTATAGTTGCTAATATATTTGTGTGTGTGTGTATTATTAGGACTTTGTGAGAAATCAAATATTTATGGGAAATGTTAGAAATGTTGAATTGAAAATAATATATATGTTGAATCAACGTGTTATTTCTCAGTTCAACAACAGGTGTTAAAGCAAACACAAAATGATCATTTTTTCTTCGATTCAACATTTTTTGTTGAATCACGAAATAATTGACTAAACATATATGTTATTTAGATTTTTTTAAAAATATTCGATTTCTCCTATGCCATCTATATATATATATATATATATATATATATATATATATATATATATATATATATATATATATATATATATATATATATATATATATATATATATATATATATATATATATATATATATATATCTATGTATGTATGTATGTATGTATGTATATACACATTTGTATATGTGTGTGTGTTGTGTCTATATGTATGTTTGTGTGTGTGTATGTATGTGTATGTGTATGTGTATATACATATACATACACATACACAGACACATACATACATACATACATATATATACATACATATATATATATATATATATATATATATATATATATATATATATATATATATATATATATATATATATATATATATATATATATATATATTGAATATGGTTCATTTGAGTACCTAAATAATACAGAGTATTGTGTGAAGACACATGTTTCGGGTGTGAACGTGTTGTGAAAAAGTTTTTTTCATATTTAGATGATACAAATAACATAACGCTGTTTGTTGAAAATTAAACACACTCACACCTTGTAGTTTCTTAAAAGTTATGTGAACATGCTTAGTGTTGGCTTACGTTCACAATGGTATAGGTCATGTGAACAAAAACCTTTCATATTGTTTTTGTGTGTGTTTATTGTATGATTTTTTAAAGTAGTATTGTATTGTTAATTTAAACAAGATTGTGAAAAAACAATAAAAAAAAAGTTTTAAGCGAGGTATCTCCAATACTTTGCAAAACTAGTGGTACTCATCTGAACCCAAAACTATATATACATACATACATACATACATACATATATATATATATATATATATATATACATACATATATACATACATACACACACACACACATATATATATATATATATATATATATATATATATATATATATATATATATATATATATATATATATATATATATATATTGCGAGACACAAAAATGTCTCAATCAAATCTGTTCTATATCATTGGAGGAGATCTTTGATCAAACCTGTTTGATATATTGTGGGGAGATTGTTAGGTTGCTTAATGCATCAATCAAACATTATGATGATTTTCAATGCTAAGTCTAAGTCCATTATACACTGTTACATTGGTTGTTACTTGGAAGTTTGTCAAAAATGTTCTCATCAGTTGAACAAGTTTGATAGTTTATGTCTCTGTTGGACAAGTTTGACATAGTTAAGTGTTTTGATTTTTGTGGATGGAGCTTGTTCTTTATGAACAGGTTATACATTTATTGGAATTTGTTTTGAAGTTATCATGTAATGTTTTAAACATTGGGATCTGCCTAAAAATTTCAAGACAAAATGGAAAAGCATCTACCAAAGTTGTTCTGTTACATGAAGACAAAGAAGATATTTGGAAAGGTGAAAACCTTTTTTCTTATATCAAAATGGCTTTATAAGTGGGTTAAAGGTTATAGGTTGACTTTCTTCTATGAGATTAATCTAGAACAATTGAATCCCAAAAAAAAAAAGAAACAAAGATTCTACAGTAAGAAGACAAAACTGACTTTTTTCAGACTTGTCATCTTGTAAAAAAGTTAGTTTGTCCTCTTATGAAGTCATTTCCTCATTTTTTTTTCCCATCCAATGAAGAAGCTTAACTAAGATTCATCTGAGGACCCATTTAAAAAACCTTACAAGGAGAGAGAAAGTGTGCGCAACTAGAAGACTATGTGAATTCTTGCATGCAACGTAAAACTTCAACATGAGACAAAAAAAATGTGTCTAAGCTGTTCTTGATGAACTTGTCCTCAAAGTTGTTCAGTTCTCCCAAAGCTGATTCGTTTGGTCTTGTATCTAAACATTGTGTTAAAAGTGAGTGAGTCTTTGTGATTTATTTCATTGTAACTAGTCTGAATTAGTTTTACATTAGTGAAACATGTTGTTCATTCTGTCATCTCAGTTTGGATCTTTTCGCAATCCAAAGTTATATATAGTGCAAGAGAGACAGAATCGGGATCATATGAGAAATCAAATATATGTGAAAAAAATGAGAAATATTGATTTAAAGAACATGTACATTGAATTAACATTTAATTTCATGTTTTAACTGTTAGGTACAAAATTATAATATTGTGAAAGTGCAAGGACTAAACGTGTCATGTGTTGTGAATATAATTTTCCAAGGGAAATTATTAACACTTGAAAAAGTCTCTCAAATTGTGGTGTGTGTTTTTAAAGGTGTAAACTGAGAAAATCATTCAATGAAATGCAAGATTCATGCTTAATGTCTTTGATCTACTAGATCCAATTTTCAGCAATTGGTATTAGAGCCAATCATGGATCAAAAATCAAAGAATCTTGCAATGATCATTCAAGAACGTCACCGAAAAGTCAAATCGAAGAGCTATTACTTTCTGGAAATTTTCTAAAATCTATACTTAGACGAATTTAGCTGAATTTTGGATATGTTTTGAAGATCATTAAGATGAAGATACAGTAAATTTGAAGTCCTAATGCATCACGATTAGGGAGTTTATAAGATTAAGGAAAAGGATTTTCACAAATTTGATTTATAACAGAAAGTTGATTTCTTCACAAAATCGACAACTGAATTATTCATGCAATTGCTTCTTGAGTTCCATGCAATCTCATGCAATGGGTACCTAAATCCAAGTTGCAATGGGTACCAAAACCTGTTTATCACTGGGTACCCAAGAGCGCTAATAAGTTTGGATCCAAAGTTGTTTGGATACCAAAGATATCTTGATTTCATAAGAAATGACTTCTAGTTAATTCAGACTAGGACCCGTTCTTCAAAGACATGGTTTTTGGATTTTCTTATCAGATTCATGAATCATATTCATGATAGCGGAAGCAAGAAAACATAAAGATTGAATCTCTATTCAAAACCCAAACAAGATCGTGCTTATACTTCAAGAATGAAAGCAAGAACGATATGAATATTCAAGAACATAAAGAACAAGGTGAATATCAATATCATACTATAGGTGCGTATATGATGATGAAGTATCCAACCTAAAATTTGTAATACATTTTAATACTAGTTAATGATAACATTTGTGAGGATTAATGTAGTGTTTGGTTATAATTGACATAATTATGTCAAAATATTAACTTGGGTATGGAAGTATTGCTATATACAAATAATGGAAATATAAATTGTTATGAAATAATAGACTAGTGGGGAGGGGTGTGTTGTTTGTAGTGTGCATAGTGAGGGGACTTGGGTTGCCAAAAGGCCAAACCCCATCTCTTTTTATTCTCTCAATGTCAAACACACATAACACACACACACACACACACACATTTCTTACTTCTGAAAGAAAGAAGAGAGAAAAGAAAAAGAAATTGGCTAGGGCTTGAGACTGTAACTAAAACTATGGGGATTGAAGCTAATAAATCAGATTTTAGAGTCTCATTTAAATATGTAACACTCCCTTTTCATCTCTTCTTCATCATCCTTCTTTGTTTTTCATTTGGAAGAATGAAACCCTAAATGAGTTTATATGAGTATGTTTGCAAATGGCTCCAATCTTTTAGTATGTTGTTGTATAGTGTTGTATGATTAGTTTCGAGCCAAAATATGCAACTATATTGGTGTGATGTGTTAGTTTGGTTGAAATCCATTTTAGGGCTCAAATGAGCTCCTAAGGATCATTGGATGAAATGTAGTTGTTTAAATTCTTTTAGAAGCTTCAAATGAGTCCAAATATGCCTGTATATGTTTGAAATCATTAGAAATGAATGACATTAAATTTTGGTGGGTTTTGGTGGTTAAAAAGTTAAACCCGTAACTTTGATATCTGCAGATAGGGTAGACGCACCGAATCATTTATTTAACACATTGCGTCACCCTTACATGTATGATGGAATTTTGACCCTGCTGGATTGACGTGTCGCGTCATTTCTCTGACGTGTCATGTCGAACCCTGACGCCCTGCGTCGCGCCCCACGTCAATGCTACTGGAAATAAAATTGATTTTGAGCATTGGGGCTCTAATATAAGATCTAATACTTGCTAAATACCTCTAAATTAAGGGTTTAAAGGGTTTTGAAATTTAATTCCAAATTCAGGTCTCATAGGGTCCCGAAAAGAACCGAGGCATTCGGTTTGTAACCCGAAACTTTTTCGGTAGGGCTTTAAAGGCTATTTATAATTTGGGGGCTTATGATTAATATATATAAACTATATGGAGGTGTTCCGTGTTGCCTACACTTGATAGGAATGACTTGGGCCCATATAGGCCAACAATCGTTCGGTTTGAGAACTGAAACTAAGTTTGGTAGACTTTATGAGCCGATGTGTAATTTGACACTTACTTGCACACTTTATGAAACCATTGTAGGAAAATTGAGTTGTAGAAGTTCATTCGGTAAATTTAATCCACATCGGGCTTACTGTAGCTCTGATTGGAAAACCCGAAGTTATATTATATCAAGCACTGTGAATTCTAGCATTTATATTTCATAATGTGCATTGTATGTTGGGGGTTATGTCATAGCATGCTATACTTGGGAATTGTTGAATGTCATCCTAATTATAATTGCATGCTTTATTAATATTGGGATAAGACTTGGAACTTATATCATCATTGGAATGTGTTGATTCATATCATATTGATTATCCTTTCACTTGGCCTCTCCTGGATATCCATGGAATATATGGACTAGCTCTAAGTCAGCAAATTGAGCAACGGACTAGCTCTAAGCCAGCAAATTGAGCAAGGGACTAGCTTTAAGTCAGCAAATTGAGCAACAGACTAGCTCTAAGTCAGCAAATTGAGCAATATATATCGGTCTAGCTCTAAGTCTGCAAATTGAGCAATATATTATGGATTAGATCTAAATCTAAATTGAGCATTTAATCACATGATTGTTGGTTATAGCATTTGTGATATTTGCATGCATTGTTTATTATGTCATCTTAAATTCTAGTAACTCACTCAACTTATTGTTGACCTTTTAGTTGTTAACCCTTTTACATGAACTGATAAGGGTAAGGGTCTGGCTACCTCCCGCCATTGAGTGACTACTTTGAGTTGCTTTGTTTGGCTCCTCTTTTGGTACATACTCTATGATGTACAACTTTTGGGGAAGGGAATCGTTAGAAGACTTCCTATACTTTCGGATACATGTAATTTGGGGGCATGCCCCATAGTTGACATTACATGTAATTGGTGATAAAACACTTGTTGAAACTTGATCCATGATTTAACACATTTTGTTGGATGTATAAAACAAAGTGAGTTGAATCACGTTGATGATTATGGTGTTAAGAAAATTTTTAAATTTGACCTTATTTCCACAATTATTGTTAGTCGTTATTGTTAATTCGCTTTGAAATCTATATTAGTTGTGAGGGTGTTTCATATGGAGGAGAAAAATGGGTGTAAAATATGGAATGCACATCTCGTTTTGCATTGATGAAATAAAGGCCTTAGGAGCCCATGAGAAGGGGGCAACTAGGGTTTCATCCCTTGGCCATTTCCTTCTTCATTTCATGGGAAACCTCCTTTTGATTCCCTTGTTTCAAACCCTTATTCATTTCACACCTTAAGGAGATAAGATAACATGCTATATATCAATTTCAAGGCAATTTAGGGCACCACCAAAGGAAATGAATGATGATTTCGGCCAAGGCATCACCCTTAGGCCAAAATCATTTCATCTAATTATGGAAGGTTCTCCCTTATCTATTTCCAAAGCCTAATCTCCTACAGCTTGAGCCCTTGATCCCTATCAAAGCCCGGTAGCATCGAAACTCATCAAATAATTAATAACGCTTATAATTTACTTTCTTAAATTAGTATAGCCATAAATCTATTTATAGAAACATAAAATCTATTTATGGAAACTTTTGTTTATAGCTCATAATAAATTATAACACTTAAAATTTATACTTCCAAATTAGTCAAACCATAAATCTATTTATGAAAACATAAATTCTATTTATGAAAAGTATTGTAAGCTCGTTATTCTTATTGTGCGACCTATTATGTTCAGTTCGGAATAGTCGTATCATCAATATTACATGTCAAAGGAACCATGGAACCAATAAACTCTCACTTGCCCTGAGTATGATATCGAACTATGATACAGACAATGGTTAGCGTCTAGCAACACGTCATCTCCCTTAGTCCTTAATGAATTAATTGCTATATGTGAGTAGCGACATTGATTCGAACAATGTCATATGACTCAATGTCAATTATCCCTTTGTTTGCATGATGTATTTATATTGAAGTAAAGGCATGGATCTATCAACCTCACCAAGGTTCAACGATAATGTTCACTTGATCTAGATGTAAACTGAAGCAAACGATCTATACGTTTGAGAATGGCCATGCATTCCTTATTAGTTCAGATCATCAAGGGGCCCAAAGACATCTATCTCTCACGGAGTGAGAGGAACAATTTTCATCCAACTACATACATCCTGATTGTGGTTCACGAGATGCCCAACTTCAGACTTTATTGTCACCCATGTTAAAGATGACGTTTGATCTCGTTAAGACATTCGGTTCCCACATTAGGAACCAATATGTATCTCAGGTCTTAGGATAGAAAGACAAGGTCACTTCGAGATTACTTTTGATTACAATCCATGAAGTCATATAGGAGGTGGGTCTATCCAATGTCGGTTCTCTAACTTGACACATGTGAGTATGATGCATCATATGCTTATATTCATCCCTTTGAATATCAAACAACCAAGTAACATCAATCTTAATTCACTGTTATTTAAACAATAGTGATCGATTGTGGATCTTTAGAATATTCATAATATTCAGGGATTTAAACATGCTAAGATAGAATACAATATAAATTAATAAGGCTTGATCACCAAGTGTATATTCATCCCTATGATGGAATTTTATTTTCAATAACAAGTATGTCTCATTCATACACAGTTGGAGTTGCTACTGCGCTCCCACTAGCTTTATTGCAATACATTACATCTTCATTATCAACTAAACAATCTTCTTGTTTATTCATGTCTGGATGAAGATATTTGAATTGAGATTAATGCTTCAATACTTTAAAGCTAACACATTCTGTTAGAATTATTGGATATC
Organism: Centrapalus pauciflorus; assembly: GCA_020465985.1. Lineage (NCBI taxonomy): Eukaryota > Viridiplantae > Streptophyta > Magnoliopsida > Asterales > Asteraceae > Centrapalus > Centrapalus pauciflorus. The sequence continues at coordinate 137,939 of JAANYP010002215.1, read as the reverse complement.
CGATTCTCGTTTGACATGTAAGTAATATGTATTAATGAAAATAGCATTCTAACTTATTCAAACATGATTTTCCAATAAACGTTCTTTACTATCCATGTTCGAATTTGTTGTATTTTGTTCATGTAAATTTCTCATAAAACTCGTTTACACTTAATAGTAACACTATCTATGGTATATCAATTAGGTTCGTAACTTAATCCGTTTACATGAACCGTATCTCAATACATGTCGCACCAAACCACTTATCAGATTCAAAATATGATGATAGCTTATTTTTGTATTCAACTTGACCCAATATCACTTCAACGTGTAAAATTTTCATCTCTCAATTCTAAGTGATAACTATCATTTATAATGCAATAAGTATTTAACAACTACTTGCTAAGTGCCAACAACACTTTGTTGAATGCTAGTCTTAATCATAGATTTGATCCTTGTGATTCTCAAACTTATGAGACTCATTTTTCTCCCACTAATTTTATTCATAAATTATTTTCTTTTGCAATATTACATTTTGAAACAATAAAATTGTTCATCGTAGGGCACCAAAACTATCACATACAGATATCGGTAAGATATCCTATATCTTTTGTCTTGGTTACAACAGTAATGGAAAGATTGTTATTTTTTTCAATTCATATTGGAATAACTGTCTGATTTGAACTTGTATCAAATACAATTTAAACCTTTCCTTTCACAAGGATATATGTCTTTTGGACCATAAGTCCAAAGACGATGTCACGACAACTTTAATAAATAATTGTTAACTTGATCTTATAAAATGACTTTTATTCAATTTGCCGAGTTAGTAACGTACTTTAATTTGGTACGTCTTTGAACGATTCAAAAAGATTACATATGTCTTAGCAGGCAGACATAATTCCATCTACTACACTTTCCAGTAGATTTTTGTTAAAGTACTTTTTTTCTTTGACATTTAAGCGTGTTGAACTCCAGGTATTCATTAAATGTATATGTTCAAATAGTTTTTTTTGTTTCATCAATCACATCCAATCGTTTCAGAAAGGGTGATAATAAATGCACACCCCCCCCCCCTTTTTCTAATTATACACCCCCCTCTAATGACTTAATTATTTGTAATCATTGCATGATTTGATTTATTTAAATTATTTTTAATATATATATACAATAATAATGATAATAATGGTGGATCCCACCCACTAAAAAACAAAAATAATTATATAGAATTGACAAAGGGAAGGGTGTGTTGTTTATAAATTTGATGGGTCTCACAACATTAAAGAGTAATTAAGCTAATTAAGTAGGGAGAGGGGGTGTGTAATTAGAAAAAAAATTGGAGGGGGTGTGCGTTTAACACAACACTTTCAGAAATAATCTCTTATCCATTAATAAATCCATCCCTTTGACTTTGGATTTAAGGGATAGAATTGTTAAATTATTATATCCATTGTGTCTTTACCAACAAGGTTATATGACATTAATTTAATCAACTTAACTTGATAAAGACTTGTATTTATTAAAAATTCATCCCTTTGGATTTTAGTGATACAGTTTCTATAATTAATTAACTTAGATCAATTAATCAGGTTACTTATCATGGTAAACGCAACCAATCTTATCAATTCATAAGTTTAAGTTAGACTTGTATTAAATTCCGCAATAGTGGATTTTCTGATACAGTCCTTATTTCACATCATTAGAGTGACGACTGTCAAAGCTAGAGATTATTCAAGTCATACTTTAATCATTTTGGTATCTATTATGGTGATAATTTAACAAAAAGTTCAAAAACGTTTAATGAATGCATTTTTTAAAATAATTTCATTATGAGTTCACCATAACTTCAGTCAGCTAACAAATGTTCCTTAGTCATACTAAAAACGAATAGTCAATGTTTAAGCAATAATGACAATAAAGTAAGTTAATAACTTTTAACGGGCACTGTAGCAATTAATGTCTACGCATGGTCCCATTTCGCATTTCGTTGCATTACACTAAATTTCTTTCAGTTTCCATCAGTCCTAATTTTCATAAAATTAGGAATATTAAAGAAAGATATTCATTATTATCATATAGAAAACAATATACCAGAGCCGTCAATCAAAACAACTTTTAGAAGCGCTAGTCGTATTAGCCTTCTTTTCTCAGCCTTCCCAATATTCTTTAGATTTTGACTAACAATTATATTGTTTATCAAAACATAAACAAATTAGGATTTGTTGTCTTTCTTAAGGTTAAGGACTATTATTGGAACATTTCAAATCAATGCAACAACCTTACAATAAATAACAGTTCACCCTTCTTTCTTATTCTAACATTTAGAACATTCATTGACTTAGAGGTATACTCGTCTCAAAATCTTTGTGTGTAATGCAATTTTGAAATAGAATTTATCATTGTACTCATACTTTCAATGAACAATATCATACACCTGAAATCAAGCCAATCTATGTTTTCAGCGAAAACTCTTATGTTCATAACATTAGTGTTTAATTTGAAATACCTAGGTGTGCATACAAGTGATAGGCTAGGATACTTTTCACTTATGATATATCAAAAGCATGATTGCAATATATGATGTTCATCTTGAACATGACTTGTAATTATATCACAAATGGTGATGTTTGGAATTTATATTTTCTTTCATTCTTTGAGAATAATTGTCTAAGAATGTTACCAGTCGTTGATCATTTAATCGTATTAAAAGACGGTTATCACAATTCGAAAGTAATTGCTTAGACAACGACTTACTATATTAATCCTATAAACCAATTACCCTTTTTAATATTCTTAAAACATTGGTTTAATAGGTTGAGATTCATAAAACATCATTCCATGCAATTGGCTAAGACACTTTTTGCATAGTTTGGCTATTATGGCAGGTTCATCACCAATTGCATATATGCAATTCTCCTTTATGAGATCTACAGACATGTTTAATCTCATCGATGCCCATATCTGATATGGAAATCACCAATTAAGTTGTCCATTTAACACCATGTGATAGTTGGCTCAATACTGCTTGGAATTCGCAATAATCACATTGTTTCGTAAGAAAACAAATTCATGTAATTGGCTAGGACCCTTCTTATAAAGCTATTATACAATCATATTTTTTTATTTTATCAATATGTAACACATAAAAATTTTAATTTTACTATCCAGTTAAAGTTCATTTCACCATGATCATAAATTAATATTATAATCATTGCTATTATACAATCATATTTTTATAATTTTATCGATTCACAATAGAGTCCAAATTTCTGTTACATCGGTATCAAGCGGGATCCAGGTGGAAGGAGAGCCATATCAGACTACTTAATATCATTTTCTCTTTCGTCTATTTACATCGTTTTGACAATCCCATCATGGCAACAATCTAGTAACATGTTATGAATTCATTACATCAATATTAAATTTAACCTTAATCGATATTCTAGGGTTCCAAGATTTCATTTCTCATTTGTACATCACATATATGAACAAATAAATATATCATGACTAGGACTTGAGTATTATCAAATAATAATTCCCGGATGCCTGACTAGGACTTTTGTGTCTTCAAATATCTTATAATTCAATTATTAGATCATTGAAGATTTAATTCAATCAATTTAGTTATAAAAGACTTAAGTTTGCTATTTTTAAAACCCTTTAAATCCTCTTAAATCCTATTTAACATGAATAAGAACTTTCCATATTTAAGAAAATAATCTTTCATTAATTCATCTTTTGTTTTTTTTATAAAGTTTGAAACTTTATCTGCAAAAAACTATGAAATCAGTTAGGGTTTCAATTATATGATATTATATGCATAAAATAATATCATAAACAACAAACAAAAGAAATTGGAGACAAATCCTAAGGGTTTGCACATGGAGGCACAAAGATCCTAGGAGTTTTTCCCTTTCCCTTTTGCTTTGTATTTGGTGTGTAAACATGTCTCTGATACCGCTGTTGGGTTTTCTTATCATCTTTATAGAACATTCATGAAACATATTCATGATAGCGGAAGCAAAGGTTAATTGTTCTAATCTATTTGATATTCATAATCTCATTTCTTCTGAGATTTTCTTTGTTCGTCTCTCATACATTCTATGTTCTCCAATGAGCTAATTTTTTTTATGAAAATATGATTCATTTCATATCTCATATTAGATTTTCCATTTCATTTTGAGTTCTCCCAACTCCCTATTAACAATTCATTCCCCATTTTATCTCCTAATTTATCTGAGCTGAAAATGCTAATCATTCTTTGTGTGAACCCCATTGAGCTTAATAGATTTATTTTACATATGTTGATTCCGATAATGCACCAAACTGTGTGATAGGCACACACACACACACACACACACACACACACACACACACACACACATATATATATATATATATATATATATATATATATATATATATATATATATATATATATATATCGCTTCTATGGTCTATCCAGAGCCAGAAGACCTACCCAAGGAGCATACCATCGGTAGTTTGTGTGGTGAGGGTTTTCAAGTCTACTAGTTGAGAAGTGTCAGTTATCATGTGATACTAACAGTGTTGAGCAGAGGTAAAATGTAAATGAGATGGGCCTATTGATAAGAGATGGTCGTGCATCAGATCATGCTTTCATTTTAAAGTTAATTGCATATATTCTGAAAAGCGAGCTGGAGGGAGCTTAGTTGGATAATTTTAAAAGTTGAGAGTTAAGAAAGGATTTGAGGAAAAGAAAATCTTACATATACTGTGTCGGCTGAGTAAACCTCATAATCTATCAAGCCTAGGCGACTTGATATTGAAAAATACCCCATGGACCCAGTGACGCATGCACTTAACTCCACCAACTACTGAATTATCTTTCAAAAGATTTTAATTTCAATAATTACTGAGATATAACATATTTATATGGATATATCATTTGGATATATTAATTTTGAAACAAGGAAGACATTTGCTTTGGTTTCTGACTTCTTTTGTTTGCACATTGTGTCTAGAGCTGATTATATACACTTTAAGAATACATCGAGTCTGATAGTCTGCGTGAATATAAATTTTTAGTCCAAGGTGAATGAGTCGGAACAAACAAGGGTGATTCCTTCATGATATAGGATTTCACGATGACTATTTGGAAATCCTACCAGTTTAAACATTGCGCCAGCACTGAACATAGGTTACATAGATTATGTTTATTGTGCAAGCAGAAATCCTATGTGGACCTAGGATTTTTGACTTTGTTTGTGTCTGTGAGGAGAAAGTATCATTTGAGGGGGAGTGATAGATTTTTTTAGAATAGGGGGAGAGAACATATTTGTAAAAGATATTGTTTTGAGGGGGAGAGATAAAGTTTGTATTAATTCTGAGTTTATAACTTTGTTGTATTTCTGAGAGTGAGAAAGGTTTTCTGACATATTATTTATCGATGTATTCATTTCTTCAACTGTAGTTCTCACTAAGAAAAATTTTGTATAATGTTCATAACTCTTATGATACATCATGAGGGGGCCAAATTTTGAATTTCAGAGATAACTTTTGAATAGTTTGAAGACAATCGCAACAACTGTTGAAGATTTTTAAAGATAGCTGCTGAAGATTTTGAAGTTGAAGAGTTTAGTTCTAGTTCAAGCAGGTGAATTGCTGGAAGAAGACTTAATGTTTTAATTGATCGAAGGGGAGAATCGAATAAAATTCATGATTTAAGGGAGAGAGTATTGTTTCCAAAAAGCGGAGAATAGATATGAAGATCAGAGAGACACTAAAAGAGAGATATTGAAAAACAATTGTTAATGATTAAAAATGTTATTTGAAAACTCAGAGATCAAATAGTAGAAAAAATGAGAAGAGTTAAAGATCAACTTTTGAAGATGTTTTCAGAAGTTGAAGATTTCCATTTTGTTTCTACTTTTGTAAAGCTTTTACAATGCACTTTAGTTCTAAATTGTTTTTCATATCTAAGAGGAAGATTGTTAGATACAAAATTATAGAGGTGAAAAAAAATATTATGAAAGTGCAAGGACTAAATGTGTCATCTATTGAAAAAATAAATTTCCAAGCAAAAATTATTAACACTTGAAAAAGTCTTTCAAATTGTAGTGTGTGCTTCTAAAGGTGTAAACGGAGAGAATCAATATATAATTTTATGCTACAGTGGGACATGTTTAGAAAACTACATACTTGATATTTATTACATAAACACCCAAAACCATCCCATGAGATAGCTATTATTTAGTTGTTACCACCATCAGAATTCTTCCACAATGTTCAAATATGAATCCTTGCTAGATGGTCCAGTTTTATTCTTTCCTTTCCCTGTAAAAATTTTTAACAACAAGGGGTAAGCTAATGCTTACTGAGTAGCCAGATTTGATATTCTACTAATACACATGCAACAAGTATATGACTATGCACATTGTACCCCTTCATGTAGAGCATAGTAAGTGAATAATGAGCATATAGCCACCTCGTGCAATGCACAAAAAACATAATCAATGAGGTGAAAGCATTTACCATCAAGGATGTTAGGGATCAGTTCTGGCTCATATAGCCTCGGTAACATCGATATACAACTATAGCTTGAAGTACCATAAATATGATGAACAACAAAGAAACATATACATGTAGAACATGTTATGCAAGGAACAATGTGCGTCCAAATAATTGCAAGTTTGCTGAGTGCCAATCGAAATAGAATAAACATGATTTAAAGATTAAACACGTACATCATGCAAGAGTAGACATATAAATCTAGTACCCACAATACCTGCGTTTTATTATCTTCCAATTATCAATATTTTATCACCATCCCCGAATCTTCTAGAGGAAACACTTTTATAATCACATTGGTCATTAAACCGGAATCAACTTTATCTTTATCAATTTAGTCATTTAAATCGTTCAATTTTACTCCAATGTGGGTTCCCAATGATCTTGTAATAAAAACTATACATCCTATGTGAATTACACCTTAGAAAAACCCTTAAACAATTTTCTGAACTGGTGATCTGATCGTCGTCGCGACCCAAGCGAGGTCGTGCTCGACCCAGCGTGACCGAGATGAACATCCGAAATTCCAAAGTCCTAATTTCATGGAATCGAGATTCATAAGTACGAGATTTGAAAATCCAAAATTCATTTCAAGAATTCGAGCCTGGTCACAGGCACGTTACGATAGTCGCGGCCGCAATGACCAGCAAACTAGACAGTAAGATTTGTTTGTCGACAGACGCCCCAAGTCTGCGAAATACTCATTTTTGCCAAAAGAAACTCGAGTAAACACTTCAAAATTGTTATAAAACTATACTAAAATATATTTTGAGCATTTCCATGCCATATATCCAGTATCTAAAACTTATTTGGGTACCAATTTAACCTAAAATCACGTAAAGTCTCAAAACAATAAAATAGTCATACTTTGGTGATTTCCATTTAGAAACCCGATTTTATATAATGAAATTGCTCTAAGATTACCACAAATCTGTTATAATTAACATGCAACATGAATCCACACTTCAAATCTCAACTTTCTTTCAACATGAGTGATGAACCCTAACATGCAAATACCAAAACTAAGTATTTACCTCATTTTCAACTTATATTCACAATAGAATCAACTCCAAACATGAACTTGATCACAAATTTGTGTTTTCCAGCTTTGATTTCACAAGAACTGAATATCTAAGATGAATAAGAAATTTCCTATGAAGTCTTATTTTGAAGTCTTTTATTCAACTTAGAAAGAATACCAACCTTGGTCCCTGAACTTTTATCTTTTTTCTAATGCAAGTGTCTGATTTCCAACTTTGGACACAAAAGTTCACAAAAACCATATAATCAATTTGCAAAACATAGCAACATATTTTCGATTGATATCAATTTAATTTAGATAAAACTTTAGGAGCAACTCACAAACCAATTAACAACGTCATTTATATAATTAGTTCCCATAATATGTTGCTAAATCATTATTTGACCAATTCTGGATAGTATCGACTTTGGCTGGATCAACGAAAATCCCAATACCGAATATAACATGCCTAGAAGCTGGATCTACAATTTATGTCATCGTAAAGTTAGATTGGAGCATAAAGTTTACTAATAATTATCGTGACATAATACATACGATTCGGGTAGTACATGTTTCAACCAAAACTCACACTTGAAGAATTTGTCATAACGTCTCTAATTCGCAACAACTCAAGAAATTCTCGAAGATGATTAGTGTGATCAACCTCAATCTTTGAATACACAAGAATATCGTCGATAAAGACTAAAACAAATTTATTTAACATGGGCCAACACACACGATTCATGATATCCATTAAAGCAACTGGCACGTTCGTTGGTACATCTTCTTCATACACTATCAATTAGTGATACCCCCACCAAAGCTCGATTAAGTAGCTTGCAACATGTAATTCATCGTGTAGGTCCCGAGAGGTTTCCCAAGTATATAGCCTTAAGCTGTAGAGGGGGGATGAATACAGCAATTTAAAAAACTACACACTATTTTCTCAATGTTTGTATGTATTATCAACAATTGTTAATTATAAACAAGCTTGACTGCGGAAAAGTTCAAGCTGAGATGACAAATACAACAGTATGTTAACTAGTCTAAGACGGACTTAAACTAGTTACAATGAATACACTCACTAAGAATCACTCACTGTGTTTACAAGACTCAGAAGGACAGCTTGAATAAGAACAGCTTAAGCATAAAGCACTGTTTTATTCAAGCAGACTTGCATGCATGAAAAGACACACTCTAATGCACGTTCTGATTTCACACTCTTGGCTCAGCACTTAGCTTTTTGCTCTATCTATTTCAATCCTAGGAAGTTTCCTTTTATACTCACTCAGAGGATCTAAGTGAAGCTTCTTCATTGGACGAAAAGAAAAAGGTGAAGTCTTGTTGAAAAGACAACATAAACTTTTCTGCACATTCTGAAAAACAGACTTGTCTTCATGTTGGCAAAACTTTTGTCTTTTCACTTTGTCTACTGTTGCATAAGCTTTAACTAAATAAGGAATGTCAACTTTGCTTCTTTCTTCCTTTGTTAAGGCCTATTTTGATATAAGAAAAAGGTCTGTCACCCTTTTTCAAATATCCTCTTGTCTTCATGTGACTATTCAGCTTGGGCATGCTGAGCAGTTCTGTTTTCCACTTTGTCTTCGACTTTGTAAACTGATCTTGTAGCCAAAAACAATACATGATGACTTGGAAACATATTCCATAAAGTGTTTTAGCCTGTTCACAAAGAACAGGTACTGTTCACAAAGAACAGAACACTTGTAAACTGCCCAAGCTGCTCATAAGTGTAGAGCAGCGTAGACAGTTTATGTCCAGCCTGTTCAGCAGACAGAACAGTTTGGACAAACTGCCTTTGTTGCAACGAATGCAACATAGTAAACAGCTTTGGGCTGATATTGCAAATCATTTTCACGTTTCAATAAGGCATATAACAGGCCTTAAATTCAACCTTCAAATGCATCAACAGGTTTGATTAAAAATCTCCCCCTCAAATGAACAGCAGGTTTGACTGAGGCCTTTTTGTGCCTAACAATCTTCCCCTATTTGCAATAATCAGTCTAAGCTGATTTAATCAATAATCAATATACATTTTTACAATACATCTTGCTGAGAAGGAATTACAACATTTAAGTAAAGTAAAAGATCAGTTTATATATACTGATTTTGATTACATAGCAACAACACATGTTTTTACAAGAGTACAACTAATGTACTAATGTATATTACAACTGATGTAAATAGATAAAGTTACAACATATGTAACAGAGTACAACTAATGTACAAAAGAAATTCAACACTTTGGACTTTTGATTTTGGGAGCAGATAATGGCAAGCCTGTCCAACAGATGGACAGCTTCCATTCTTCACCTTCCCTGATGGTAGATGGACTTTACTCCAGTGGTGGTGGTCCTTCAAATATCTTTTCAAGTTCCTCCCTTATATCTTCCAATTCTTGGACTTCAACTCTGATGAACAAAAATGTCACCCCGTTACCCCGGTTGGCAACGAAGTGCGACGTCGCGGGAGCGTAACCATAATCATAACGAACGACCACTATATGGACGTTTTTAAAATACATCGTTAAAGCTTTAAAGCATAGCAATGTTTTACATAGTCTGATATGAGTAACGGAGTTCGCAAAAATACAGAGATTTAATTGCATAATTAAAATATCCAAAATAGTGCAGCTAAATCTCCGTTAATTTGAATATGCATGCGACTCCATGGATGCGGAAGCTTGAAAGAAAATACGTCCGAAGGCATACTTGCCTTAATTTCCTGAAAATACACGCTAAAATACGTCAACAAAAATTGTTGGTGAGCTCATAGGTTTACACGTAAATCTGACTCGTATGGACAACAATAATAGGGATTGAATTTATAAAATCATAAATTCCTTGTTATGTATTACATATAAACCATCATGCAACCGAAGCTTAATTTAAATTGAGTTTGCCCTGTGCAGTGTAATACCGTTTGTTAAATATATATGCACCTGCTGTTAGCCAATCCAACTAACCCGAGCGGGGGACATGACTCCCAATAGATCTATCCACAATATATTCGCGCTTACAAATAAATGCAATTAACGGTTCATGATATCAGGGCTAATGGAACCACATGTGTAATACATAATAGAAATGAAGATATTTTCGTGTCCATATAAAAACGAAGAATGTATTTCATCCCCAAAACATAACTGTGTGAAAATAGGGGCTATGAGAACTCACCGAGAGTGTGATGGTAAAACTAGCGTAAAGTGCTTTTTAGCGTAAAGTGAAGGATGATGCACCGAGCGAGATTAAACGGGTCCTAAATGATAATAAGGACATAATATCTCTAATATATGATGATATATATATATATATATTTATAGATTTTTATGTCTTAAATCACCCAACATTACAAGTTTATAAATAAAATGCGCTTAAAACGTCAAGTATATATATATATATATATATATATATATATATATATATATATATATATATATATATATATATATATATATATATATATATATATATATATATATATATATATATATAATTTTCCAGCTTTTTCGGAGGTTTTTCGGCCTACTTTGAGGGTGTTTTTGACCAAGCTCCAAAATGTTGTAGACTTTGGTTTTCTAGGACATTAAACTACTATATACAAAGGATTTTTAGAATCAAGAACGGCCATTTTTCGAGATGTTTAGGTTGGTGAAAAAGCTCGTTAAAAACCCTATGTTGGCCATTTTTGAGCTGTCAAACTTTCGGTTTCCCAAATAATTTCTGGAGGTCTTAAACTCCAAAATAAATTATGAAAAATTACAGATATATAGTTAAGACATAGATCTAACTTTTGAGACAAGAATCAACTCATTTCGTTGAGTTATGAATTAGTCATGATTTTTCAAAGTCGATATAAATTTTCTGCCGAAAATCTGTAGTTTATAAACTTGAAACAACTTATGATTCTTGTTGTTTATTCAAAGACCACTTGTATAAAAGTTGTAAAAGTTATATAACACATATATAACACATGTTTTCATAATATTAACATGTTTATAATGTGTTCATATATTCATATGCACATTTAAAGAAACAACTTAAAAATAAAAACTAGAAACTTATAAACTTGAGTTTGAATGAAACTTGTTGTTGTTGGTGATTATATATATTATGCAAGAATTATATAAACATAAATGTATGATGAAATAAGTTATTATTTACTTACTTTGAAGTATTTAGAATATGATTTTGAGTAGAAGTTGAAATCCTTTGCAAGATATGCACCAAAACTCTTGAATTTCTTGAAGAACACTTGAATGAAGAATTTTGTGATGTGTGTGTATGATGGCCGGATTTTATAGGACAGAAATGAGATGTTTTTGGTGTGTTTAAAATGAATGAAAGACTTCTCTATTTATAGAGGAAATTTGGTCTTTCAAATGATGAAAGGCATGGGAGACAAAAGTTGAGTACACTTTTTAACAAAATGATGGTGTTTAAAGTAATATTATTTAAATAAAAGTCAACTTCTAATTGGGCACATGACTATGGCCTTAAGGCCGGCCATATACATGATTTATACATGTATTTATATTTTTTTTTGTATAAATGTATTTAGAAATGTATTCTTGTATTTTCCTTTTCTTGAAATTTTATAAATACTTATGGATGAATTGTTTTAATGAATTGTTTTAGTCTTGCATAATTAATGTTAAGTAATTGTATTAGTGTATGATTAGTGTCACTAATCATAATTTAATTACGTACTTAGTTGAATTAATCCCTCATATTGTAAATCGATCGGATTAATTGATTTCCCGATTCATCGCACCGATGAATTTGATTCAAATTGAGTTGAATATTCTAATAAACCTTGTTAATCACTTGATTAATTTCTAATGACCACTAATTAGGTTATAATTTGTTATTGAATACATATTAGGTCATTGTTGCTAACCTGGTTTAGTGCCGGATGTTACAATAAACTTGGGATCTTGAAGTACACCTCTTCCATGAAAGCCTCTGAGCTGATCCCAGACGGCTGCTCTCCACCTGCTAGATTGCCTAAATGAAGCTGCAAGTCTGGAGGATACAAGCTGTCTCAGATCTACCTTGTATAGATCTGATGCTCTCTGAATGCATTTCTTCTGTGTTAAGGGATCTACAAAAAATGCCCCCAACTCAGGCTCTTCAATTATTTTGCCTTCTTCAAACTCTACTCCACTAGGCAGGCTGTAATCAATTCCTTTCATCTCAACAGCATAGTCACCCTGTTCAATTAAGATGAGGAGTTGTTCAAGCTCAATATCCTTCCTTGTCCTCCTGGCCTTGATTTTGGGTTGTGTCACATAGACACCCTCAATTCTTTTGAAATCAGGCCAAGATCCTTCACTCTCTCCATCAGCTTCTTGACATATGCTCTGACAGTCTTAGCCGTTTCTGACTTAGACTCGCTCAGAGCAACTGCCAACTCAACCCATTCCCTGTACCCCATCTGTGCAACATCAGTGTAGTCATAAGTGTCCAGTTCTGGGCCTGTTGCACCCATCCTGGTTATTTTCAATTTCCACTGACTGCCTTTTCTTGATATGGGAACAGCTTTGACAATTGCTTCCTTGGCAAGCCTTCTATCAGCAACATCCTGAAACTTTTTCCTTGCCAAGTTGTCAAAATAAAATTGGGCTCTAGCAGAGGGCACTTGTGTTTTTGTCACTGAGACCTGAGCACCCTTTTCTTTTTCTGATTCCTTCTCTCCTGCTGATCCCTTAGCAGCTTCCATTAGTTTCTTTTGCACATCCATAGAGGGCATTTTGATTTTTCTTGCCTCTTGGAGAGCAAAAGATTTAGCAGCTTTAGCAGATGCTTCTTCTTTCCTTAGAGCTTCCAGGGCTTGAAGCTGTTCTTCTCTGCACTCAAAGTATTTATGCGTAGGAAGACCCATTTCCTTAGCCCTGGCCTTGTGAAATTTGAGCTCTGCTGCTTTCTGCTGTTGAGGATCAACTGCTGCTTTTTCTTTTCCTTTAGTAGTAATAATAGCAGCTTCAGGAAATTCCTCCTCCTCTTCTTCTTCTTCTTGTAAAATTAGATGCCTCCTGCTGCTGCTTGGCCTATCCTCAGGAATGAATTCCTCCCCCTTAGATTGAGCAGGGTTTGGAGATTCAGCCTGAGTAGGCTGAGCAGCTTGGGAAACACCTTCCTTTGTACCTGTAGTTGATGTCCCTGCTGGTTGACCAGTGGGTATTGTAGGTACTGATTTCTCCTTAGGAGAAGAAGTTTTCTCCCCCTTAGACTTAGTCTTCGAGGCAGATGACTTCTCCCCCTTTGAAGGAGATGTACCAGCACCTTCAACACCTGGTCTGCCTGAAGACACATAGTCAGCAGGCTTGCCAGTAGCTTTGGCAACAGGCTTGGGGCCAACCAGGCAAGTCACTAAGAAAGCCAGGTTTTGCTTCACCTCTGCAAGTTGGGAAAGACAGGTTTGAAGAGAAGATGTTTGGGTATCAGCAAGCGAAGTCAGCTTGATGATGTTGTCTCTATCAGAAGCTGTGAACAGCAAACTTTGAAGTTGTGCAAGATGTAGTTCAAGAGAATCTTGCACATCAGCAAGTTTTGATGACACAGAATTCGATAGAGTACCAATAAGTGTATTCAAGCTGGCCAGAGTGGCAGGAAGTGTAGAATTGCAAGTAGTTAGGAGAGATGACAGCTGTTGAGAAATAGCTGTCAGTGAGGACACAGAGTCCTGTTGGATGGAAAGAATTGAGGATAAGGAGGTCGAGACAGTTTGCAGATGTGCAGTGAGTGCAAGCAGCTGTGAGGTGTTGTCAGTTGGTGGAATGACTGGGATGGAATCCTTGAACAAATCAAAGAATCCCTTAAGCTGTTCAGACACAGTGTCTGAAATAAGAGAGGGTAGAGAGGATATAGAGGTTTCTAAAGAACCAACTTTGTTGGTCAGCAAGGAAAGCTGATCCTTCAAAGGCAGGTCTTTAGGGGATGGAGGTGTATGAGTGGATTGTATGGAGTGAGTAGATGGTGATGAGGAGGATGAGGCTGGTGTATAGGGATGTGAAGGAGAAGGAGAGTGTATGGTAGAAAGAAGCTCCACAGCCTGGGCAAAAGTGAGGTTTCCCAGTCTGGAGGGATCAATGGGTCCTTCAGCAGTGGCAGTAGCTGCATCATTAGGAGAGGGGGTAGAGGAGGGTAACCTTTCAGACTCTGCTTGTTTTGCAGCACCATCATTAAGGCCAGTGGTTGTTCCCTCTGCAGTACATTGGTTTAACAGTACCTCATCATGGAGAGATGGAATTTGTATTTCAACATCAGCAGTGGTGAAACCTGCTGATGGAGTTTGCATAGAAGGGGCAGCCTCACCCAAGGGATGGTATGTTCCCTGAGGTTCATCAGCTTGGGTTGTTGGTCCCTCAACAGCTATTTGGTGTTGAACAGCTGTATCATAGGGAGCAGAAGATTGAGGCTGATCTGCTGGTTGGTCTAAGCCAGCAGGGTGGACACCTCGTGCAGACACAGGGTGCAAAGAAGTTTGAGGTGGGGACAGTGTGGACGCAGTATGGAGTGGAGAGGACTCCTGTCTTTCAATATTCTCAGCCTGTTGGGAGGCTGGAATAGTTGAGGTGGCTATCTCCGTTTGTACAACTGGTTCCTGTTGGGAGGAACCAGAGGGTCTAGGCTGACTCTGGGTAGACTCATGATGGAGTGAAGCAGGCTCCAAGTGTGCTGAACCTTCTCCCAAAAGAGGAGAGGCAGCAGGGGTTGCTTCTTTTTCAACTGAACCCTGTTGAGAGGGAACAGAGGGGCTAGTTTGGGTTGTTGTGGTAGCTGGTTTCTTTGTGGCGATGGATTTGCGATGATACAGTATATGATAGGATGTGGGTGAGGTTGGAGGGGAAAGAGGTTCAGATTGGACAGGTTGTGAGACAGGGTCAGCAACAGTGGGGTTGGCTTGTTCCATGGTCTCAGATGCCACAGAGGCACCAGCCACAGAGGCTTCAGGTTCAACGAATGAACCAGGGTGAGGAGCCTGCTCCCCTCAGCCACAAGCAGACTCAGGCTGAGCTGTTTTGGCCTTCTTGTGGACAGGCCCAACTTCAGTGGTTGCCAGGGTTCTTTTAACAAGCTTGGCCCTGGCTTTGGATTTTCCCTTGGGAGTAGTTTCAGGATCCACTCTCACATCAGAGGGACCTTCCACCAAACCTAACAGCCTCCTCATTGGTGTTGACAGAGGAGGCTCACTGGGTAGAACAGGAGTATAAAACACTCGATTTCCTATTACTGGAAAAACAGCAGTATGAAGAAGAGGTTGAGAATGATACAGATGCTCACCACAATGATGCTTGAATATGAGGCTCAAAACCTGGGATACCTAACAGCAGCTGGACGGTTTTCTTATTGAAATAGGTTCCTCAAATTCAGGAAAATCCACTTAGCCATGTCCAATGTAGTCCCATCCACCAGCTGTAGGACTATTGGGATTTCATCACGGCTCAGTTGGTCAAATGAACCAACCTTACTTTCGAAGCACATGACCACTGAGGCAAATAGATAACTGTAGGTAGGAGACAGATCCTTCCTGAACAGCGTAGCTCCGATTTTGGGTTCTGCACACCACAGAAGCATAGCAAATTCCCCATTTGGTCATTTTTAGGTTGAGGCTTGTCATATGGTTCAGCAGTTGGCAGATGAAGAACCTCCCTGAGAAGACCAGTCGTTATTTCAATGGTCTGAGTCCCATTGAGAATAGTGCCCTTAATGACTTTGGTGTCATGGTTGTAGGCACAAGTATACCAAAACTCATACACCATCTCCTGGTACAGGACACCAGGAGTGGCAGTCATTGCGTAGTTCAGCGGATGAACTCTTAGAAATTTCACCATCTGTTCATAACCTTTCCCCACATAGTTTCTGGGAATGGTTAGATTGGCAATGTAGTTGGTAGGCTTGATGGTCAGCATCGTGGTAACTGATGAGTGTTTCACAACATCATCACCAACGAATACTGGAAGAAAGGGATTGTTTCTTAAGCCATTTGTGAAGGTTTTGGATTTTGAGAAGCAGAAGACACTTAGTCAATTTAGGGTTCTTGAGGATTTCTGGAAATAGTGAGGAAGACGAAGATGAAACAGTAGGGGGTATTTATAGGATTTGAATGTGAGTGGGTATGAGAGAGAAACATTTGGGCGGTTGATTTGAAAAGGTCGTTAACGGAAAACGGAACGGTTGTCCATGTCAGATCGTTTGTCAGACCACTTGAGCCCTTTTTAATCACTAACACACGTAACCCACATTATCTGCAGTAATTAAGTTAAATAAAAACAAAAATTAAGTAACTTAATTGTGAAGAAAGGTAGTTAAAAACTGTTGGTCTAAGCTGTTGGTCAAACCTGTGATGAGTAGGGTCATCACAAGCTGTTCATTCTTCAAACTGTTCACTCTTCACACTGTGCCTTCAACCTGTGCTCTAATGTAAGATCAGGTTGTGTTCAATAGTTGAACAGGTTACAGGACAATGTCTTGTAGATCAGTGTGATTGAGTGAGCAGGGTGAAAAATAGACCATCAGAGCAGGTTTTAACTTTAGCCTATTATATGCTCAAGCTGTTCAAGTTTTTCAGAAAAATGACCAAGTACAGAACATGCATAACCTGTTCTGTCTAAGCTGTTCTGAAAAACATTGAGCAGTGTGAGACATACAAAGTCTTAGACCTTTGAGGACACTTAGTCACTCTTGTTTAACATGCCCAGCTTGCTGACAAGGTAATTAAACCTGGTTTCATCAAGAGGTTTGGTGAAAATGTCTGCAAGTTGTTTATTAGTGGAAATAAAACTTACCTCCACATTACCTTTCTGAATGTGATCCCTGATGAAATGATGTCTGACCTCAATATGCTTTGTTCTTGAATGAAATACTGGATTGTTGGAAATGGCTATGGCACTTGTGTTATCACACAGAATAGGAGTTTTCCTATACACAAACCCATAGTCTTCAAGCTGATGCTGCATCCACAGAATCTGCCCACAGCAGCTTCCAGCAGCAATGTACTCAGCTTCAGTAGTAGAAGCAGACACTGAGTTCTGCTTCTTGCTACACCAACTTATCGACTTACCACCAAGGAGTTGACATCCACCTGTTGTGCTTTTCCTATCTAGCCTGCAGCCTGCAAAATCAGAATCTGAATAACCTGTTAGTTCAAGGCTTGAGTCTTTGGGATACCAAAGACCCAAACCTGATGTGCCCTTCAGGTATCTGAAGATTCTTTTAACAGCAGCTAGATGAGATTCCTTTGGATCAGCTTGGAACCTAGCGCACAAACAGGTGGCAAACATGATATCAGGTCTACTAGCAGTTAAATATAGCAAGCTCCCAATCATACCTCTGTAAGCTGTTACTGAAACAGCTTTGCCACTGGCATCAGCATCCAATTTTACATTGGTTGCCATTGGGGTTTTAATAGGAGAACTTTGATCAAATTTAAACTTTTTCAAAAGATCTAAAGTATACTTTCTTTGATTTATAAAAATTCCAGTTGAGGTTTGTTTAACCTGTAATCCTAAAAAGAAAGTAAGTTCTCCCATCATACTCATTTCATATTTGGATTTCATGAGTAATGAAAATTCTTGCATAGTTGTTCATTAGTAGAACCAAATATTATGTCATCCACATAGATTTGAACAAGCATAATATCAGACTTCACCTTCTTTATAAACAGTGTGGTATCCACTTTACCTCTGGAATACCCATTGCTCATAAGGAATTCAGTAAGAGTGTCATACCAGGCTCTAGGGGCTTGTTTGAGACCATAGAGAGCTTTGTCCAACTTATAGACAAAACCTGGATGTTGTTCATTTTCAAAACCTAGAGGCTGCTTGACATAAACTTCTTCTTGCAGCTTCCCATTCAAAAATGCACTCTTCACATCCATTTGAAATACCTTAATGCTCTTATGAGCAGCGTAGGCTAGATACAAATGAATTGTTTCTAGCCTGGCCACAGGAGCAAATGTCTCATCATAGTCAATTCCTTCCTCCTGTCTATAACCCTGAGCAACCAGTCTTACCTTATTTCTAATTACATGAACTTGCTCATCCATCTTATTCCTGAAAACCCATTTAGTGCCAATTATAGTTTTGCCTTTAGGAGCAGGGACCAGCTTCCATACCTTGTTTCTCTCAAACTGATTGAGTTCTTCTTGCATGGCAGTGATCTAATTGGCATCTTTTAGTGCTTCATCCACCTTCTTTGGCTCCATTAGTGAAACAAAACTAGAGAACATACAGAAGTTTCCTAAGCTGTCCCACCTTGTTTGTACCCCTTTGTTGATGTCACCAATTATTTGATCAGTGGGGTGACATCTGATCCACTTAGGATCATTTTTCACTGATGATTCTCCTGAGTTGTTGACACCTTCAGCAGGTCCTGTTGAGCAGCTCTCAAGATTTTCAGACACACTGTTGTCTTAAGCCTGTTCACTTGTTGAACATGACTGACCACTGTTGAACATATCAGCAGAGGATCCAGGAAAATCAGCATTGATTGGTTCAGGACATGTAGTTGTAATTAAGTCAGTACACTTATTCACACAGGGTGTATTGACATAATCATCATCATGTCCATCATGATTAACAGGTTCCACACTGGATGTAGTGGAAGCTTTTGAGTCCTCTTCATTGTTGGAATGCATGAGATCATCAAAGTTGAATTCTCCTGAAACTGATTCAGGAACAGCTTTGGTGGAGGCATTCCTGGACTCTTCAAAGGTGACATTGATAGATTCATCTATCACCTTTCTTTTGTTGTTGTACACTCTGTAGGCTTTGGAGATAGCAGAGTAACCAACAAACACACCTTCATCAGCTTTTAGTTCAAACTTTGCCAGATGATCCCTTTGATTCAGAATGAAGCAAGGACATCCACACACATGGAAGTAGCTAATATTTGGCCTTCTCCCTTTCAGCAACTCATAGGGAGTCTTGTTGAACCTTTTCACCACTAAGGATCTGTTTTGGGTGAAGCAAGCAGTGTTGACAGCTTAAGCCCAGAATGATGAAGGTAAACCTGATGCACACAGCATGGTTCTAGCAGCTTCAATGAGGATTCCGTTTCTCCTTTCAGCAACTCCATTTTGTTGTGGAGTTCTTACGGCTAAAAATTTTTGTGAGATCCCTTTTTCTTCACAGAAGTCCTCAAGAGTGCTGTTTCTGAACTCAGTACCATGATCACTTCTAAGCTGCTTTACTTGAGCAGAGTTCAGCATTTCCATCTTTTTCATAAATCCAATAATTTCTCTAGCAGCCTCTCCTTTGCTCTTCAAGAAGATTACCCATGTAAACCTGGAGAACTCATCAACCATTACAAGAGTGTATCTTCTTCCTCCAAGACTTGGGACATTAACAGGTCCAAACAAGTCCATGTGGATTAAGAAGAGAGGAGTATCAATAGAAAAATTGTGCTTGGATTTAAAAGATGATTTCCTCTGCTTGCCTTTTTCACAAGCTGTGTAGAGTTTATCCTTAACAAAAGTCATGGAAGGCAAACCTGTTACCAACTCTTTCTTACAGAGTTTGTTGATGTTCTTGAAGTTCAGGTGTGACAGCCTTTTATGCCATAACCAGTTTAGGTCTGCATTTGTTCTTGTGAGAAAACAGGTTTCAATTGTGGGATCAGCAGATTGCATATCCACAACATATACACCTTTCTTCCGTTGAGCACACAGCACAACTTTGCCTTGGGAATCCAGCATGTATCCCAGGTGCTCATCAAAGTTAACCTTGTAGCCAGCATCACACAGTTGGCTTATGCTGACAAGGTTATGTTTTAGTCCTACCACATAGGCTACTCTTTTGAACACTGCAGCACCAGCTTTAAGACTTCCATATCCCTCAGTGGATCCCTGTACATTGTCACCAAAGGTGACTTTTGGCCCTTTTTCAGGCCTGAGATCACTCAGCAGGTCCTTACAACCTGTCATGTGCCCTGAGCAGCCACTGTCCAAGTACCAAACCTGGGATGGTTGTTTTTCCTGCAGAGTGACAAGAAGAATATTAGTCATTTTTAGGGGAACTCATCACAGAGATGAGTTCTCCTACTTCATCAACATTTGTTGATGGGCTTGTGATATCAACACTAATATTTCCTATTTGAATGGTATCAGTTTGGATTCCACTCTCATTGACTGAGATATTTCCAACATTGCTTGTGTTAGGAATGAGGGAACCATCAGAGTCAACAGGCCTCATGTCCTCAGTTTCAGGACATTCTTTGGCCAGATGTGTCTTCATTCCACATTTATAGCACTTTCTCCTCTTAGCATTTTTGGAAGAAGACCTTTCAGAAGCACATTCTGAATTATTTCTGTTGATTCTATCAGCAGGTTTAGCAAACTTATTACTATTTGATGAATCAACAGCTTGAGTGGAGGGTTCAATAGCAACAGCTTTGCCTGTCTCTTCTTTCCTCTTTTTAGGAGGACAGATGTCAAAGATAGGAAGCTTAATTTGCTTTTGAGCTTCCACAGGTTTGGGAAACTTATTCCCAAATTTCTCAGGCTGAGCAATGGCTTTGCCTTTGCCCTTACTGAGGTGTGATTTATGCTGCCTATCAACATAATCAATATTTTTGGTTTTAAAAGACTTATTTTCATTTAAGACCATTTTACCACTATGATTATAACTTATTTGAAATCACAGCAGGTTTGCTTTCAACATGAGACTTACCCCTGTTGCAAGCAGACTGCTTTCCTTTTGAAAACTTATTTTCAAAATGTTCAGCATCAAAAGGATTAGCATGTCTTTTACCATCAGCTTTGGACGCAGAGCTTGTTTTGTCAACAGGCTTGGTGTTCACAGCTGTAGTTTGGACATGTTTTCCTTTCTTTTGCTAGTGTGAATCAGCATAGCACTTAGCAGGCTGATTTGATGGAGAACACATTCCATCATCAGCTTTTGAGCTAGGTTCACACGAACTGTCAGTATTTTGAGGTCTGACAAACCTGTTTGTTGAGATTAGTTTACCATCCACTTTTTGAATGAAAGTGTTTGGAAGCTCACCAAGAGTGGATAAGTCCTTTTTCAGATTATTAACCTCAACAATGGAAGCTGCTGTGTGAAGATCCCCTCCAAGATAGGCTTGGATTTGTGCAGGGATCTGCTGACTTATACAATGGCTGACTTTTTGTGCAGATTGGCACCAAGAGTCAACTATCTTCTGAAGCTTGGCATGTTTTATATCTGTACTCTCTTTTCTTCCAGTAAAATAGAGTTAATGTGTTTTA
>JAANYP010002215.1:0-112649 GCA_020465985.1 Centrapalus pauciflorus | reverse complement strand
TTCATTTGTTAGCTCTCTCGCAGGTTCTACTGTTGATGGCTGAGGATTTAACGCAGCATTTACTATATCTACATTGACAATATTATTTCCATCAATCATGTAAGTATCCGTGATAGGATTCTGCTGCACAACTATCTCGTCAGCTTCATCATCCTCATCAGCGATTACCTCATCATCTGAACGCCAGTCAACTATTTCTTCCGGCACAAACTTGCCTTCTTCCAGTTCTTCATCTTCATTATCAAAACCTATATCCATAGGATCATCATCGAGATCCATAAGAGCGTCTATCATTTCACTGATCTCAAACTCTGTAGGCTGTTTTGATGAACTTTCTTCTCACATTTCTCCTTCACCTTGACTAGGCTCCCCCTGAACTTGTGTAGCTTGAGCTGCAGGAAAATCTACAGGCTCATTCTCCTTACGTGCACTGGGATCATTGCCTTCGTCATCATCCTCTCTGCGCTGGACCTCCTGATCCCTACAACTTGTCTCTCCCCCTGAGCTTGTAGATTTTTCATGAGCTGCTCAAGGAGGGACCTCATTGATCGGATTTCTGAAGACTGATCGGCAATAAAAGATTTTAATTCAGTGTTCTCTTCCCTTACATCCTCCACAATCTTCCTTAATTCGGCATTGTCCTTGTCAAGATTTGCGTTATGCGCCTGGAGCTTGCCGACAGCCTTTGTTAAGGTCAAGATCTGAACATGCTGGAAGTCAACACGTCCCTTGAGTTGCACAAACCTCCGATTTTCAGAATAGGCGGTTGAGGTGGATGGAATGGACTGAATGGGAGAAGGGATGAATGGTGGTGGAATATATGGCTCATGATGCTGAGGTGGCGGTGATGGTGGAGCGGTGGATTGTGATTGGGTTTGGGTTTGAGACTGTTGGGCTTCGGATGCTGATGTTGACCCTTGCATGAACCGGTGACGCTTGGCCCTCTGCCTAGTCACCAAAGGAGCAACTTCCTCTTCTTCAAAATCTGAATCGTCAGATTCCCTGTCCTGTCTACTCCTCGAACTCGCTTCATTCACAATCAACCTAGATCCATAGGTTCCGATTTGAATTCCGGGATCTGCAGTCACTGATTCAGGAGCTTCAGCCTCCTGCTCCTCCATATCATCTGATTCTGATGATGTCAAGCCTTCATCAGCCCTTTCTGGCTCATACTCCTCTACATCTCTAAAAACATCATCTTCACCTTCTGGTGGACTAAGCAGCTCACCCACTAATGCTGCGGCAACGTCTTCGTTTGCATGGGGTCCTGATGCCCATATTTCTTCTAGTGTTTGCACAATTTGTTCAGATTCAGGAACTACACTTGAAGGCCCTGCTTCTTGTGCTTGGGGCTGCTCGCTTGTAGAAGGCCTAGATGCCTGGATTTGACTCACTGCTGGTCTCTGACGGCGTCTTTGAAATCGTGGCTGTTGTTGTTGTTGACGTTGTTGCTGTTGTTGTTGTTGTGGAAACTCAACGACCCCTGCCCAGTTGGCATTTTCAGGGGCTTGAAAATCCCTATCCACAATGGCTCCGAACAATGGACGAGCAACAGGAACAACCAATTTTCCTCGGTGTGAGGAACAATCAGCGAAAATCCGTTTGTCCATAATGTTAACACTCAGAGAGTCATTTGACGGCGGCAAGTCTGGCAAGAAATGCCTAATCAGCATCATAATGAATCTAGGGTACATAAAAAATCTTTCCCTTTCTGGAGCCGCAATCTGATGAACGAACTCCGAGAAGAACATCTGTGAAAAACTGAACTTCCGATTGTATACCAATGCAATAACCCCAGATTGGATCTTTGACACTATGTAATCAAATCCAGCTTTCTTCGGCGCAAAACAGACCATGAATACGTGCACCAAGAATCTCCATTGCCCAATCAGGCCACTCTTCATGTATGATGACTTTGCAAGATCCAAACTGTATCCCATCCTCAGAAAAGCAGTCTGCCTAATACTTAACGGAAAGTCAATAGGCCCATCTTCTTGTTCCTGAGATCCCAACTGCAGAACCTGACGCAACATGTCTGCAGAGAAGACTAACGGCTGTCCAGCGATTCTCGTTCTTAGAACTGTCGGGGTGACAGTGCAATCAACTTGTAAATGGTCGTAAAACTGCCGTACATATGAAATAACAATTGGGATGTTATGGTATAGAGCAAAGCTAATCCTAGATTCAGCTAGGAAATCCAATACTTGGCGATAACCCTGCGCCTCAGGGATATTATTGTCTGGATCAAGGACCATATTATGCTTCGGGACAAATGCTCGAACCGCCATTTCTGCACAATAAACAAAACTGTTAGACTTATTAAAAATCAATAAACTTGTTTAAATTCAAATTTGTTTTATTTTGTACTTGTTTAAATACAAAATCTAACACAATTAAATTTCCGCAAGTTTAATAAAATTTAAATTAAGTAAAGTAAATAAAGTACAGATTCGAAAGCAACAGATTCGAAGTGTCCATATTCGAGTGTAATGGACATATTCGAAGAGTCCCTATTCGAGTGTAATGGACAGATTCGAAGATCATGGTCATCTCGAATCTAATGACAGATTCGAGAAACCCATGAACAGATTCGAAGTCCATGAACAGACTCGAAACACCGTCGGCTAATTTTTTTAACAAAAACCCAAGATTTTAACCATTTTGAACTTAGTAAATCACATACATTAGTTCAACTAGGTTCTAATCATTGATTTATGCTTTTAATTTGATCTTTTATAGGTCCAAACTTGGTAATTTAGCAAAAACCCTATTTCGACCCATAAAACTTCAAAATTCGACGATTTAGTCTAAAATTGTGTATAAAACTACACTAATCTTGTACAATCTGGTTGATTATACCTAGATGTATCTGTAGAATCGAAACACCAAGTAAGAGAGTCGACAAAATGTCGTTTAGGAGAATTACGATAGATTCGAAGAATAGAATCGAAATCGCCTTCAGACTCGAGTGTATAGATTCGAAAACAGTAAGTCTTAAATGACTTCACTGTTGACCTATTTATACCACCAACCCTCGATTCTAAGCATAGATCCGAATCTACTGACAGATTCGAAGTACTCCTTATTCGAGTCTGTCTTAGATTCGAAACCACCAACACTTAGAAAAATTTTCGAAAATTTTGAAATAATTTCAACTTTTCCAACATTTTTCTACGGTATCGTGTAACCAGATAAACTATGCCAATTCTTTTACCCTAAGCTCAAGATAGTTCACGCAATGTTTATTTTATCCAACTTTGAATGCATCCTCAGTAACTTTTGACCTTTTACCTAAGTAAAAATTAAACTAAACTAAAATAAAATAAAATAAACTAAGGTAAAAATAAAATAAAATAAAATTTTAACCAAAAAATTTATTCTAGACTTAAGCTAAACTTAAAGAATTTACAAGCTAAGCTAAATACTAAACAACATATTTTTGATGAGTATAGTCTAAGAGAGGTTCAATCAGATAGCGATGTCTGATACTAACTTTCAGTACTTAAACTTTCACACTTAGGAATTTTTGATTCCTTTGATTGTTTGTCGTGACATACCTATTTAGCCGATTGTTGGTATTGTACCCCGTTAAACATTCTACATTTCGGAATATCCCTTGGCCTTTTTATTTATCAGGAAATTATCTTACGTGACTCAGACATAGACATACTTTTATGATCAAGGCACACAGACAAAGATTCTAACTTGTTGGTATTTGCAAACTTTCTTTAAAAGACAAACATCGGACACAGGTCTGTATTTTCATACAACAAAGTGTCTTAGTTCGACTTAAGGTTTATTTTTAAAGTTAGCAGACAGCGGTGACAGGTCTGTACTGACGTACAACAAAGCGACATATCTGCTAACCCGAATCTAAACAGAGACAACAGGTCTGTACTTACGTACAACAGAGTTGCATGTTTTCGACTCTCAGTTACATATGATATTTCTATTCTTTTCATTTTTAGATGTATTTGATGTTGCCATACATCCCCAGAAAGTTTGCATACCTCATTTAGACTCAATGTTTGTATGTCTTGTACATAAAAATTAAGACCGATTGGTCATACATCTAAGTTAGTGACACGCTTGACTTTTTCTAGAATATTTTATTAGCCTTGAGATTCCCTATATGTATTATGCCTACCAACATATCAAACTAAATAAAGTATAACACTGAGGATTTAGTTGCATTATGTGTAAAAGCCTAAACACTTAGAGTTTGTAACGACTGTGCTAATTTTCGTCACTTTGAACCTATGTATCTAAGACTTAACTCTTTTTCTGATATTCTCTTTTTTTGTATTTTTTATAATTTTCTCTCTTTTTTCTTTTGTTTTTCATAGAAAAAGCAGTAAAATAAGCTAACCTACTAACCTACTAAAAATAGAAACTTACTAAAAATAGAAACTTTCCTAAATTAGCAGACTACTGTAAAGAAAGAAATACTAAGACTCTACAATAAAATAAACTTACTACTACTAAGGTCAAATTACTCTGGGTTGCGCATTCCATTCAGTTGAATTAAATACTCAAACCGTGTCTTATCAAACGCTTTGGTAAATAAATCTGCATTATTATCTTCAGTTGCCACTTTTACCAGTTTGATTAAGTTCTTTTCAGCACAATCACGAATAAAATGATGCCTAATGTCTATGTGCTTTGTTTTATTATGCTTCACTGGATTATTTGTTATAGCAATTGTAGATTGATTGTCTATCCTAATTGGAGTTTGAGTGTAAGCCAAACCGTAATCCCACAATTGTTGTTGTATCCACAGAACCTGTGAGCAGCAACTACCAGCAGCAACATACTCGGCCTCGCACGTTGACACGGCTACCGACGTTTGTTTCTTGCATTGCCAGGACACCAGTCTCCCTCCTAGGAACTGACAACCTCCAGTCGTTGATTTGCGCGTCAAGCTGCATCCTCCGTAGTCAGAATCTGTGAACGCCTCCAACTCTAGATCTCCCTCCGCGTGATACCAAAGTCCCAGCTTCGGTTTCGACTTGAGGTATCGTAGAATCCGCTTCACAGCTTTCATATGCATCTCCTTTGGATTCGCTTGAAACCTTACACAAATACAAACAGCAAACATAATATCAGGTCTTGAAGCAGTTAAATACATAAATGACCCAATCATGGCCCGATATAAAGTCGGATCCACATCGGTATCACTTTCAGTACCCGGCCCGAGATTGTGATTCACTTGAATCGGCGTGCTGAAATGGGCAGTCAACTTTGTTCCTTCCATCCCGAAACGCTCTAATATGTCATAGACATATTTCGTCTGATGGATAAACATGCCTTCCTTCTTCTGGTCAACTTGTAACCCCAAAAAGAAATTCAACTCCCCCATAGCACTCATCTCGAACTTAGACTTCATCACCTTCTCGAAATCTTTGCACATCTGTTCGTCTGATGATCCAAAAATGATATCATCGACGTACACTTGTACCAAGATAAAGTGATCACCCTTCCTCTTCACAAACAGAGTACTATCTATCCTACCCCTTTCAAAACCGTTTTCTAAAAGATGGTTGGATAAAGTCTCATACCACGCCCTAGGTGCCTGATGTAATCCATAAAGAGCCTTATCTAAGCGATATACTCTATCAGGATATTTTGGATCTGTAAATCCGGGCGGTTGTTCTACATACACCAACTATTTCACCTTCCCATATAGGAAGGCACTCTTAACGTCTAGCTGATATACCTTAAGGCCTTTGAAGAGGCAAACGCTAGAAACAACCTAATGGCTTCCAGCCTTGCTACTGGTGCAAAAACCTCGTTGTAATCGATTCCCTCCTCTTGGTTGAAACCCTTTACAACTAATCTAGCCTTGTTGCGCGTGACTATACCCCGATCGTCTCTTTTGCACTTAAAAATCCATTTGGTTCCTATGGCAATCTCCCCTCGAGGTAACGGAACTAACTCCCACACTTCTAGTTTCCTAAATTGCGAAAGTTCTTCCTGCATCGCTTCAACCCAGGAGTTGTCCTTAAGTGCCATTTGCACATTCTTAGGCTCTACTTGCGATATGAAACAAGAATAGAGACATGTGTAATATGCCTCGGAGTCGTTTATCATCGACAACAACACAGTGTTGTTATTTACACTAATTCGAGTCCTCACACCCTCGTTAGGATTTCCTATGATGCTTTCTATTGGATGGTTCTTGTTAATCCTAGAGGTCTCTATATCATCAACTCTTAGATTATCTCCTAAGTTGGATCCTATTTCACCTAATGGGGGAATAGGCTCAGCTTCTATATTTTCCTCCTCACGGACATTTTCCTCAGAGTTGGAACTCGATGCTTGAGTCTGATTCTCAGTGGTAGGTGCCTCTTGATCAGTAACTTCTGGAGACCCATCTACAGTCGCAGTAGGCTCGAATATAGATTCGAACGTGGTCCTCGGAAAGATTTGGCCTTCGTCATTTAGGTGCAACGTCGCCATGTCTTTTTCGATTTTACCTGCAGTATCATCCAAAGGAATGTTAAATGACTCAAACAATTTATCATAGTCAAATAACCATTCCGGACCAGTTTGGGGTTTCATGTGTATAACTTGTGACTTCAATATTATACACAATCTCCACAGTACCACTCGTTTTGTTAAAAACCCGTTTGTTTGGTGAGTTTGACACATAACCTAGGAAGTATCCTTCGTCAGCCTTTTCACCAAACTTCGGTTGATGTTTTGTTCTTAAAAGAGTGCATGGTACTCCAAACGGTTCGAATCCAGTTAAGTTAGGTGGCCGTTTATTCAAAATTTCATAGCATGTTTTGTTCAATGATTTGACTGTAAGGACTCGGTTTAAAATGTGGCACGCGGTATTCACTGCCTCCCCCCAAAACATGGTAGGAAGCTTTGAATCCGAAAGCATAGTCCTTGCAGCTTCAATCAAAGTTCTATTTTTACGTTCGGCCACCCCATTCTGTTGAGGTTCATATGGTGCACTGAATTGATGCATTATGCCCTTTGATAGGCAATATACACCAATTACAGTGTTTTTGAATTCAGTCCCATTATCACTACGAATATGTTTAACCCTTTTTCCGTATGAGTTCTCCACTTGATCTAAGAACCCAATGAGCTTTGCAGCCGTCTCGTCCTTCGTACCTAAAAAGAAAACCCAAGAAAAACGTGAGTAATCGTCAGTGATAACTAAGCAGTACCAACTACCTCCGATACTCCTTTTGTTGATTGGGCCGAAAAGGTCCATGTGCAACAAATCGAATGTTGAGGCTATGGAATTCTGCTTCTTGGACTTGTGTGTCTTCTTGTGCTGTTTGCCCTTCATGCAAGGTAGACACTTGTCCTCGAACTGAAAACTCTTCAATGGCACACCCTGCACTAGTCCATTCTTCGTTATGTAATTCATCTTCCTTAGGTGCAGGTGAGCCATGCGTCTGTGCCACAGTACGGACTCCGTCTTCGAAGCTTTTGATAGTAAGCAGATCGGACCCATCGAAGTTCCTTGGCGCCCGCATCATATCGAGCATGTACAAGTCATTCTTCCTTGGCGCCCGCATCAATATCCAATCTTCAGGTATCTTGAATCCAGGCTTCAGCACTAACGCCTCAGTGTCCGTAAATAACACCGAGTTCTTCTTATCACAGATTTGAGATACACTAATGAGATTATGAACCAGTTTATCAACGTGATAAACTTGATCCAATGTAATCGTCCCATTAGTGACTTCTCCAGTTCCAGTGATATTTCCACCCTTGTTACCCGCGAATGATACGAATCCCCTATTACCCCCCTTGAAGTCTGTGAGTATACTTCTTTCCCCCGTCATGTGCCTGGAACAACCACTGTCGACGAACCACTTGTTGTTTGGACCGGTAGTTATCTCCTGCACATGAAAGAAAAGAGGTTAGTTATCACGGGGAACCCAAGCCATGACTGACTTGGTAATACCATTCTCGTCCACATACGTGAACTCTTTCAAGTACCCATCTCGCCTTTCAGGTGACTTGGGCCTTTGAACTGAATTCTGTTGTGGTGCCGAGTGATTTAAGTTCACTCTTTGCCTTGGTGTAGGCATTTGTTGTGGAGCTCTAGAATAATTCCTATTATATGCCATTTCTGACTGTGATCCCTGAGCTCTTACCGGTGCATACTGTCTACCTGGAGTATGTGACCTAACTAGAGTGTGTGACCTGCTAGGTGTGGTGCTCCTATAGACTTGTTGTGGTGCTGACCTAGATTGATTATTGACACGATTCGGTGAATTTGTCCTAATCACTTCCTTTGGTCCAACCTTAACCGGTGTGTTTTTCACAACTTGTTTGGGTGCGGCCTGCACAGTTTTCTCGGTAGGTTGAGAACTACTGCTGCTTGCCACACTGGTTGAGGGCTTGACAGGTGTTGGATTCACTGTCTTAGGGGTAACATCGGCTTTCCTAAGTGGATAGTGAGAAGCAACATGCCCTTTCTCGTGACATCTAAAGCAAGACATCTTATCTATGGACTTTTTGGTTGTTCCCTTAGATCTAGGTGTCTCACTAGTGTCTACTTCCTTTGGTACAACTATGATGTCTGCCTCGTCGACCTGGTCAGCCCATGAAATTTTCTGTTTTCCTGCAGGTGTTTCACTGGAGGAAGACACAAATTTCACTTTCTTGACCTTGACGGTTGAGTCAGCCACCTTAGGTGCATTTTCTACTATAGGCTCAGGTGTCGGTTCAGGTAGGTCCTCTAAGTCTACTGACTTGTCAGTTTTCTCCTGAGGCTGAGGCACATAGTTCGCATTGAACGGTGGAGGAATTTCGTGAAAACCTAGACCTACAGGTTTCTTAGACTGTCTTTGGGCATCTAAGACTTTCCCTAGATTGAGGCTCGAATTCCTAAACTTTTCCAGCTTGCTATTTGCCTCTGCTACCTTAACCTTGGTCTCTGCTAGCTCTATATCCTTGTCCTTAAGACTTTTTGTCAAGGCCTCTACGTGCTCATACATAATTTCTATCCTAACACACTGCTCACTGAGTTTGTCTTTTAGAACTACTACGTCTTGAGCATCAGCCTTTAGCTTTTCTTTTAGATCTTGCTTGATATCATTTAGGCTAGCGTTTTCTATTTTTAAGTTCTCATTTTGAGCAGATATGGTTTTATGTGATTCTAAGACTAGATTTAACCTATCATTAGAAGTAGCACATAAAGCACATAATTCTTGAAATAGAGAGTAAGATAGACTAACCTTAGAGTTATCAGAATCCACGTTGGCCATCTGAGCAGCAAACTCCAGCACTGTCTGATTATTCGCCTTCTCTACCCACATTGGACTGCTGTCCCGTGTAGTCTGCTCGTTCCCATCACACCCCGTTTCTGTGACTTCAGCGATGAAGGCTCTAGCATTCGACTCAGGATGTGAACTCCAATCATACGTGCCATCTAGCTGTCTATCTGAAGTGACATTGGATAGAAGACCCGCTAGATTGGCCTGTCCAGATGAGGAACTCGGAAGGTATCGTTGTTGGGACTGATTTTGGTACTGTCCCTGATGCTGACTCTGTCCTTGGTATGTCTCTACCTTCGGTCTCTGACACTCCCTGGCGAAGTGTCCCAATCCCTGACAATTGTAGCATTTCACCTTGGACTTATCAAACCCGATCCCCTTGTTATTCATCTGCAAATTCCTTCCAGTTCTCTTAATGAATCTTTTAACCCTCTGGGTCACCATGGCCAGTTGCCACTTAAGATCCATTTCCTCTAAGTCATCAGGGTCGGCCTGATCGTAATCTTCGTCCCATAGAGCAGGATCGTTTATCTTTCCCTGAACGCAGTTCCCGTAAGCGGCCACAAAAGAAGCAAGTAGATTCAGATGCTCTTCCGCTGACTTTGCGCTCATGGGCATCTTCGAATAGCTCTGACTTGTCGATTCCTGTTGGACTTGAGGTTGCGGTTCTTCCGATCTTCCGAATCCTAAGAACGCGCGAGTCAGTGAGTCTTCAGACTTTGCTGGTGATGACGTTTCTCCGGTGAAAAACGCTGTAGCAGTCTTCGAATCGGCTGTCACTGAAGATTTTGTTGTCTTTCCAAAATACATTGCTGGATTCTGGACTTGCTCGTAATCAGTCTCGGCCTTAATTAACTCGAAGTTATATGCCCTCAACGTTCCCACAATGTCATCAAGAGATTGAGTATAGTATTTGTCCTCATTCAGCTTAATCATTGCCACGTACATAGCCCATTTGGCTGGTAGGGCATCAAGAAGCTTGTTATTCTTGTCAGTGTCAGAATACTCAATTCCATGACTTTCAAGTTCGGTTATCAGGTGATAGAACCTGGTGATAATATCATCCAGCTGTTCATCCTTAATTGCCTTGAAAATCGCAAACTGTTGTTTCAACAGCTCTGTACGCTTTCTACGTACCCTAGGATTACCCTCACACCTTTTCTCGAGAGACTCCCAAAGTTCCTTCGATGTCCTTTGAGTCCGAAATGTGTGCAATATATCCTGAGGTAAAGCCATACGGATTATGGAGAAAGCTTTGTTTTCGGCTTCAAATAATTTCTTGTCATCCTCTTTCATCATCTGGTATGACAAGACCTTTTGACGGCCTTCAACTTCAGATACCGGTGGAATATACCCTTCATCTATGCACACCCACATGCGCATATCATTGAATCGTACGAAATCGGTAAATCGGTCCTTCCACCAGTAATAATCCTCGACCTTCATCAGCTTAGGCGGGGCGTTTGCCTTCCCAACCTCGTGGTCCATTTCTAAGAATTTCTGAAGATTTGACATCTTTTCTAACGAAATTGAATTTGAACTTAATTAATTTAATTCGAAACTGATTTAGACTAACTTTTTCGAATCTAGGTAGATTCGAAACTAATTAAGGGTAAATCTTTTGGGATTAAATTCGATTAAGTTTTAAAATTCAATTAGATTCGAAATTATGTCAGATTCGAGATATCCTTAGAGTCTATGGTCCTTAGATTCGAAGGTCAGCAAACTCGAAATTCAGCAGATTCGAAACACCAGATTCGAAGCAATTCTAGACTCGAAATAAACTCGAAACTAAGCTAGACTCGAGATCCTATTCGAATGAAGCAAACAGACTCGAAAGTAGGTAGATTCGAAAACCTCTGAAATTGACTCGAAAGGAGCGTATTTAGGTTAGACTCGAGACTAAAGTGAAACCCTAATTACCCCTATAGATTCGAGCGCCGCAAACTCGAAAAACGGCTAACACTTTGATTTTTTGACGTTTTACAGATTAAATCACTATTTTTCTAACGAAAAATAATGATTTCGATCAAAAACGTAAAAAACCACAAAGTGTTTCCCGAATATGAATTTGCTAAGCTTGAAAACACGTTTGTGAGAGCAAAACCGTCCAACTAGCGTCAAGAAACCTAGAATGTATCTGATGAACACGAAGAACACGAAGAACACTCCATAGGCTTTGATACCACTTATAAGGTCTACCACTGCAAGATCTATCTAGACGCGGATCCGTGAACGAGTGCGGAATCCTCGTTGATGAACGATCCTACGAACTAATTCTCTCCGAAACAGCACTCACCTAGCTGATAAACTCGAGATCGCCTTAAGCTTAATTCCTCACGAATTCTGCTAAAAGTCTCCTAATGACTCGAGTCTATCCCTAATTATAGACCTTGATTCGAGTCTGATGTGGGCCAAACTTCGAATCTGGCCCAAGGCCCATTCGAGTCTGTCCACAAGGACACTCTCCAATCTAGCCTTCATTCGAATCTAAGGCTACATTCGAATCTTTCTCAGATTCGAATGTCTACCTTTGTGTAATTCGAATCTAGCCAAATCACTTAAACACTTAAGTGATGAAACTTATGTTTTACTTATGTTTGAGTTAATCTTTGACCTTTATGTTTGAACTTCTTGTAATATGTTACATCAAGTTCAAACACACAATCAATAACAGACAAACACATATAAACATATATATCCAAACACTTGTTAAAATCACAATGCAATATCAATTAGACTGCTATCGTCACACAGGATGTACCAACAATGATTACCGATTAAGTAGTTTCAAATCTTCCAAATCTTCGCAAAAGACCTAACTAGAAGGCCCAGCTGCAGATTTCCCCTTTCCTGTAAAATAAAAATAAACAACTAGGGAATAAGTGGATGCTTAGTGAATACAAAGATTACGCATTTTATAAATTTTTATGAAGCCCCAAGGGTAACACTGATGACGAACATCGGATACCCTCTTCGTACACCAAGTACGGACCAGAGCCACAGCCCCTTCGAGCCCAAAGCTCGGCTTTAAACATACCATCTGAGACAAACGTACGATCGGGGATGACATACTGCCTACCGGGCCTAGGAGGGATCAGCTCCAGGTCATATAGCGCAGTAACATCAGAGTAATCGATGCGACCCACCGGTCCATCACTAGATGCACAACAATCGAAAGGACATGCAACAAGTATGAATGTGCATCTAAATCTACGCAAGTTAGTAGAATTCCAAACAAATAAATGAAGCAACAGGTCTCAGCAGGCAAAGCTTAACATAAAACAGATATAAACATGCGAAATCCACTGTACTCACAATGGGTGCGTAATTAAACTTTTAACCAATATTTATTTCTCCTCGGGCTTTCAACCGGATCCACCAAGTACCCCACTGTGGGTTAAACAACACCACAAGGGACCTGTTAAATTAGTTGCAACAATACCTCGAGTCAAAAACCGTTTAAATTCATAAAACCAAGTTTTGTAAATTTTGCAATATTTTCCCCCATTTCGGGTCTACGTCTAAATTCAAACCACAATTAAGTTTGAACCCATCTCAAGTTCATACCTTGTCCTTTGAATAACTCTTGTCATTTTATGTGTTGTTTATGGGTTTCATTCAAAATATTCGAGTTTAGATAGTGGGTTTTCATTTTTAGGCATTAAACTCGAATTTAAGGGGTTAAACTCGAATTTCCATTCACTTTAGTGCTAAACTCGAACCCCCAATAGGGTAAACTCGAAACCCAGTCGAGTTTATGGGTTGGATTCGAACCCCAGTTCGAATTTGATGGTCAGATTCAAAATTAACATGCTAAACTCGAATATATACTCGAATTTAGTACCAAAATCGAGTTTGTTCTTGCATTTCGACTGTGTTCTTTGTATTTTCGAGTTTGTTCATCATTATAACTTAAATCCTTCATTTCAAGGCCTAAAAATCACTGATATATCATGTATGATGCCTAGTTTCGATTCTGATTTATTCTTAAATTTATCATTAATAACTTTTTAAATTCATAATATTCCTTAATAATATTTTTAAATTCTCAAACTTCGTAACTTCTTAAAAAAGCAACAAACTTTTAAATAACCCAAATACATAATATTTGCTCATAATTCAACTTAATTTATAATTTTTCCACTTAAATAGCTCCGAATTACAGTAATTGAATTCGAGGATGTTACAACATGGGCTCCACCGCGCTCTAACTTCGTCCTCGAAGTTATTTGACTTCAAACAGTTGCGGATATTTTCTTAACATATCAGCTTTCGTTTCCCATGTATGATTGGCTCCCTTATGATGCTTCCAACGTACAAGCACCATTTCGATTTCTTTGCTTCTCAATTTCTTCACCTTAGTATCTAACACACACTCCGGCTCCTCAACATACCGGAGCCTTTCATCAACTTGCATCTTGGTGTGGTCTGCCCAATCCTCATTTCCAGTATTAAACGATTTCCGGAGATTCCCAACGTGAAACACCGGATGTATGCCCGACATCTCTTCAGGCAATTCCAAACGGTATGATTGATTTCCTACTTTTTCAACAATCTTGAATGGTCCGACGAATCTCGGAGCCAACTTTCCTGTCTTCACGAAACGAGTAACACCTATCATAGGTGACACTTTCAGATAAACCCAATCATTCACCTTAAAATTGATTGGTTTGTGCCTCCTATCGTAGTAACTTTTCTGACGATCCTGGGCCGCCTTCATGTTTTGCCTAATCAACTGTATCTTCTCGTTTGTTTCTTGAAGCAAGGCCGACCCAGCAATCGGTGTTTCACCAGTTTTTCTCCAACACGTGGGAGTCCTACACCTTCTCCCATACAGAGCCTCAAACGGTGCCTTCATTATCGTTGCGTGATAACTGTTGTTATACGAAAACTCTATTAATGGCAAATGATCGTCCCAATTGCCACCGAGATCCAACACACATGATCTCATCATATCCTCAAGTGTCAGGATAGTCCTTTCACTTTGACCATCGGTTTGCGGACGATAGGCCGTACTCATAGCGATTCTTGTACCCAGCCCCTCTTGTAATGCTGACCAAAAATTCGAAGTAAATCGAATATCTCGATCGGATACTATGGACTTAGGCACTCCATGCCTAGAAACGATCTCGTCCATATAAATCTGAGCTAACTTCTCCAGCGAATAATTTTCTCTAATCGGTATAAAGTGAGCCGACTTAGTTAACCTATCGACTATCACCCAAACTGCATCGTGTTGGCGCTTAGTCTTCGGCAGTTTTGTAACGAAATCCATCGTTATGTGTTCCCACTTCCATTCCGGAATGGGAAGCGGTTGCAAACTGCCATAGGGTTGTTGATGTTCGGCTTTCACAAGCCGGCAAGTCCTACATCTTTCCACATACTGGCCTATGTCCTTTTTCAATCCCGGCCACCAAAAGTCTGCCTTCAGTTCATTGCACATCTTTGTACTTCCAGGATGTACAGAATACCTAGACTGGTGTGCTTCTTCGATGATTACCTCCCTCATGCCCCCATACTTCGGCACCCATATCCTCCCGTATATCCCTTTCAGTCCCGACTCACTTGTTTCCATATTCTTAACTTGTACTCTAATATCCTCAGCACCGACATTTTCATCTTTCAAGGCTTCCTCCTGAGCGGCCTTAACATCATCGATTATTGTGGAAGTTAGCATCATAGATGTCATCATGTAGCAGCAATGTTTAGCGTAAGCTTTCCGGCTCAAGGCATCGGCTACTACATTAGCCTTTCCGGGGTGATAAAGAATTTCACAATCGTAATCCTTTATAAGTTCCATCGAACGTCTCTGCCTCATATTGAGCTCCTTCTGACTAAAGATGTACTTCAAACTCTTATGGTCCGTGTAGAGTTGACACTTAACTCCGTACAGATAATGTCTCCATAACTTCAATGCAAATGTGACCGCTGTCAACTCAAGATCATGAGTTGAATAATTCTTCTCATGCTGCTTCAACTGTCTTGAAGCATACGCTATAACCTTTCCACGCTGCATCAGTACAGCGCCTAACCCTAACCTCGAAGCATCAGTATAAACCACAAAATCCTCATTGCCCTCCGGTAAGGCAAGTATCGGTGCCTCACTTAATGCCTTCTTCAGAACCTCAAAGGCCTCATGCTGCATAGTTTCCCATACAAACGGTGCATTCTTCTTTGTTAATGCAGTTAAAGGAAGTGCAATCTTAGAAAAGTCCTTTATGAACCTCCGATAGTATCCCGCCAACCCTAGAAAACTTCTAACTTCAGTAGCTGAACACGGCGGTTCCCAGTTCTTTATCGCTTCTACCTTAGCTGGATCTACCGAAATCCCAGCTCCAGAAATCACATGTCCCAAAAACTGAATCTGTTGCAGCCAAAACTCACACTTTGAGAACTTGGCATACAACTTCTCTTTTCTTAGTAATTCCAGCAATTCTTTTAAATGATCAGCATGTTCGGCCTCAGACTTAGAGTATACCAAAATATCGTCAATGAACACAATCACCGACTTATCCAACATCGGTCTACAAACCCTATTCATCAAGTCCATAAAGACAGCCGGGGCATTGGTTAACCCGAAAGGCATAACCAAGAACTCATAATGCCCATAACGTGTCCTAAATGCTGTTTTAGGTACATCCTCTTCTCGTACTTTCAACTGATGGTACCCCGACCTCAAATCTATCTTGGAGAACACGCTCGCTCCATGTAGCTGATCAAACAAGTCATCTATCCTTGGCAGTGGATACTTGTTCTTAATTGTTAACTTATTCAGCTCCCGGTAGTCAATGCACATTCGCATTGTGCCATCTTTCTTCTTCACAAACAATACCGGAGCTCCCCACGGCGATGAACTCGGTGGAATGAAGCCCTTGTCCAACAACTCTTGAAGCTGTGTCATCATTTCTTTCATCTCGGTTGGGGCAAGACGATAAGGAGAACGAGCTACCGGTGCGACTCCAGGGATCAAGTCAATTTTAAACTCCACTTGTCTCTCAGGCGGCACGCCAGACAAGTCTTCCGGAAACACATCCGGGAATTGTGAAACAACCGGCACATCGGCCAAAGATCTCTTCTCAGCCTTAGCATCAATCGCATATGCTAAGTAAGCGTCACATCCCTTTGCAACAAGCTTTCGGGCTTTTGCAATAGTCAGCAAACACAGATCCCCGCTGCTCTTATCCCCATATATACATATCTCACGCCCCTCCGAAGTAGTTATCTTTATCATTCAGTTCTTACACACTATATTAGCTTCATTCTCAATCAACTAGTCCATCCCGACTATCACATCAAACTCGCTGAACTCTATAGGAATCAGGTCCAAATTGAAGACTACATCTTCAATTACTAATGTGCAATTACGGTATACGTGATGTACCTTGACTAGAGTGTTGCTAGCGGTTTCTATGTCAAGTATAACAGATAATCTAGACAGTGGCATGGCAAGTTGTTGTGCAAACATAGTAGAAACAAACGAACGATTTGCACCCGAATCAAATAAAACTCGTGCTGGCATAGAATTAACTATGAACGTACCCGTAACGACCTCCGGATTTTCCGTTGCCTCCTCTGCAGTAATTTGAAAAGCACGAGCCGGTGCCCTTTGTGACTGACCTCGGCGGTTAACTGAACCACCACTTGAACCTCCAGAAGATCGTGTTGATGATGGAGCAGCAGTTGCTGGAGCATTCTTCCTACAGTTCCTACTATAGTGTCCCCACACCCCACACTTATAGTAAGCATCTCCCTTCCTTGGGCAATCGTTCTGAAAATGACCCAATTCCCCACAGCAAAAGCAAGCGCGTCCGTTAGTGCACTTGCCAAAGTGCTCCAGACGACACTTATTGCAGTATTGCGGCTCGGTGTTGATGGAATAAGCACGAGCACGACCACGATCAGATGAACCAGACTGTCGGCGATAAGACTGCTGAGGTGAGTACTGTGAAGACCGGAAAGATCCCGAGTGTCCTCCCTCCCGTTGGCGCTTCGGCGGTGATGGCTGTGTTGGGTTGGTGGAAGCAGCAGCGGACCCAATCGAGTATCCCGACATTATTAGAATCTGTTCTACATTTCTGGCAGCCTCAAGTAAACCAGCAAATGTAGGGTAGCGAACGTTGCTCATGACCCTCCTAATCTCAATGTCAAGACCAGCCTCGAACCTGGTCACCTTCCTTTCTTCAGTATCAACTTGATGAGGCGCAAACAGACCCAGCCTCGTGAACTCCACAGCATATTGGGACACAGTCCTAGTCCCTTGCATCAGCGCCATAAACTTCGCTTCCAACCTCCGGCGCTCATCAACTGGACAGTATTGCTGAGTAAATAACTCTATAAACTCAGCCCAAGTCATTACAGAAACCTTCTCCATTGTCAACGCATTCACCATAGCGTTCAACCACATGATCGCATCATTGGTGAACATAGCGGTAGCATACCGAACCATGTCCTTCTCAGCACAGTCGCTGATTCGGAATGTCCGTTCGGTTGCCGTTATCCATTCCAGTGCAGCAACGGCATCACCCAATCCATTAAATTCCACAGCCCGTTTCCCTTAAAGTCCTTAAAACGACAACCCCTGGGTTTGTTAGATGACCCAGTATTGTCATCTTGTTCTTCGTTGTTGCCCCCTTCTTTTTCTTTGTTCTTCCTCTTATCCTCTCTTCTCTTAGCTTCGGCCTCATCTCGAACCCGAAACTGATCCTGAATCATCTTGTTCTGCTCAGCCATCATCATGGCTAGCATCATCTCTCTGGTTTCTTCGGGTGTCATTCCTCCTCCAGACATGTTCTGAAATAATAAACATATAACTTGTTTAGTAACATGTCATCAATTTAAAGACACCACTCATTTGTCCCGTATGATAGTCAATCTCTTATAATTACCAGATCATAAACTATCTTAGTTCAGATCATTACTTAAACCACTACATATCATTACCTAATGTTTGAGATCAAGACCTCACGGACACTTGAATCTCAAACTACTGCTGTGATACCATCTCGTGTGACACCCTTGCCACAACAACCACCATTTACATAACACCCAGGATTTAATCATCAAACACAAATACATAATGATCTGATAACCTAGTTTAAGTGCGGAAGCATTAAAATACATAAAATAAAGTAGTGCAACAGTGACAAACACCCTACGGTGCTACAAGGTACCATGTCTAAGTCTACATACCCAATACAAGTATTACAACATCCAGAATATAATACAACATTGTCCCAAAACATGATTACCGATTAAGTAGTTTCAAATCTTCCAAATCTTCGCAATAGACCTAACTAGAAGGCCCAGCTGCAGATTTCCCCTTTCCTGTAAAATAAAAATAAACAACTAGGGAATAAGTGGATGCTTAGTGAATACAAAGATTACGCATTTTATAAATTTTTATGAAGCCCCAAGGGTAACACTGATGACGAACATCGGATACCCTCTTCGTACACCAAGTACGGACCAGAGCCGCAGCCCCTTCGAGCCCAAAGCTCGGCTTTAAACATACCATCGGAGACAAACGTACGATCGGGGATGACATACTGCCTACTGGGCCTAGGAAGGATCAGCTCCAGGTCATATAGCGCAGTAACATCAGAGTAATCGATGCGACCCACCGGTCCATCACTAGATGCACAACAATCGAAAGGACATGCAACAAGTATGAATGTGCATCTAAATCTACGCAAGTTAGTAGAATTCTAAACAAATAAATGAAGCAACAGGTCTCAGCAGGCAAAGCTTAACATAAAACAGATATAAACATGCGAAATCTACTGTACTCACAGTGGGTGCGTAATTAAACTTTTAACCAATATTTATTTCTCCTCGGGCTTTCAACCGGATCCACCAAGTACCCCACTGTGGGTTAAACAACACCACAAGGGACCTGTTAAATTAGTAGCAACAATACCTCGAGTCAAAAACCGTTTTAATTCATAAAACCAAGTTTTGTAAATTTTGCAATATTTTCCCCCATTTCGGGTCTACGTCTAAATTCAAACCACAATTAAGTTTGAACCCATCTCAAGTTCATACCTTGTCCTTTGAATAACTCTTGTCATTTTATGTGTTGTTTATGGGTTTCATTCAAAATATTCGAGTTTAGAGAGTGGGTTTTCATTTTTAGGCATTAAACTCGAATTTAAGGGGTTAAACTCGAATTTCCATTCACCTTAGTGCTAAACTCGAACCCCCAATAGGGTAAACTCGAAACCCAGTCGAGTTTATGGGTTGGATTCGAACCCCTGTTCGAATTTGATGGTCAAATTCGAAATTAACATGCTAAACTCGAATATATACTCGAATTTAGTACCAAAATCGAGTTTGTTCTTGCATTTCGACTGTGTTCTTTGTATTTTCGAGTTTGTTCATCATTATAACATAAATCCTTCATTTGAAGGCCTAAAAATCACTGATATATCATGTATGATGCCTAGTTTCGATTCTATTATACATATACTATCATATTCTTGCAAGATTTCAAGCAAAACTAGCTCCAAATCACATAAAAATGGCAGATTCGAGTCTAAGTTCTTCAAAACCGAAATAAACAAACTTAAAAAGGTCGATTCTTACCTTAATCCGTACGAAATCAAGAATACAACTGCAGATTGTTGTAGTACTCCTCGAGATCTTTCCGATGACGTATAAATCTCAATAATCGGCCGGTCGGTTTGTGAGATATCGTAGAGAGAAGTAGAGAGAATTCTAGAGAGAGAGTGTGTAGAGAGAGAGTGTGTCTAAAGAAAATGAAAGGCTTTAGCCTTTTATTCCCATTTTCATCATTTTGCTCATTTCACCCCTCAACTTAACCGGTTCCATAAAATACTGATTTATTCTTAAATTTATCATTAATAACTTTTTAAATTCATAATATTCCTTAATAATAATTTTAAATTCTCAAACTTCGTAACTTCTTAAAATAGCAAA
The DNA here is from genome assembly GCA_020465985.1 of Centrapalus pauciflorus. NCBI lineage: Eukaryota > Viridiplantae > Streptophyta > Magnoliopsida > Asterales > Asteraceae > Centrapalus > Centrapalus pauciflorus. Next base: position 92,463 of record JAANYP010002215.1, on the reverse strand, counting down.
AAACTTTTAAATAACCCAAATACATAATATTTGCTCATAATTCAACTTAATTTATAATTTTTCCACTTAAATAGCTCCGAATTACAGTAATTGAATTCGAGGATGTTAGACAATATCAGCCTGAAGCTGTTCTATGTGTTGCATGTGTTGCAACAAAGGCAGTTTTGCCCAAGCTGTTCAGTCTGCTGAACAGACTGGACAAAAGCTGTCTACGCTGCTCTACACTGGTGAGCAGCTTGGGCAGTTTAAAAGTGTTCTGTTCTGTGTGAACAAAACCTGTTCTATGTGAACAGAACCTGTTCTTTGTGAACAGGCTAAACACTTTATGGAATATGTTTCCAAGTCCTCATGTATTGTTTTTGACTACAAGATCAGTTTACAAAGTCGAAGACAAAGTGGAAATCAGAACTGCTTAGCCTGCCCAAGCTGTTCTGTTACATGAAGACAAAAGGATATTTGAAAAATGGTGACAGACCTTTTTCTTATATCAAAATAGGCCTTAACAAAGGAAGAAAAACACAAAGTTGACATTCCTTATTTAGTTAAAGGCAATACAACAGTAGACAAAGTGAAAAGACAAAAGTTCTGCCCACATGAAGACAAGTCTGCTTTTCAGAATGTGCAGAAAAGTTTCTGTTGTCTTTTCAACAAGACTTCTCCTTTTTCATTCCGTCCAATTAAGAAGCTTCACTTAGATCCTCTGAGTGAGTATAAAAAGAAACTTCCAAGGATTGAAAAAAAAAGCCAAAAAGCTAAGTGCTGAAACCAAGAGTGAACGTGCATTCAAGTGTGTCTTTCATGTATGCAAGTCTGCTTGAATAAAACAGTGCTCAGTGTCTAAGCTGTTCTTGTTCAAGCTGTTCATCAGAGTCTTGTAAACACAGTGAGTGATTGTAAGGTCTACCACTACGAGATCTATCTAGACGCGGAACCGTCAACGAGTGCGGAATCCTCGTTAACGGGTAGACGGGAACAACTCTCACTAGCACACGGAGAGTATCAATAAGCTGCACGAACTACAACGGACGCACCTACGAATTGATTCTCTCTGAAACAACACTAAGGCTGATGATAAACTCGAAATCACCTTTTGCTTAATCACTCTCGAATTCTGCAAAAAGTCTCATAATTTTTCGAGTCTATTCCTAATTATAGAGGCTAATTCGAGTCTGTCATGGGCCAAACTCGAATCCGGCCCAAGGCCCATTCGAGTTTGTCCTCACTGACACTCTCGAATCTGCCTCATAAAACACATTCGAATCTGCCTAATTGACTCATTCGAATCTGACCTAGATTCGAATCCTAGTCCTTTGAGAATTCGAATTTACTCTTTCACATACTTAACTAAGTATTGAAACTTATGTTTTTAACTTATGCTTGAATTTATCTTTGAACTTTATGTTTGAACTTCTTGTAATATGTTACATCAAGTTCAAACATACAATCAATAACTGTCAAACATATATAAACATATATATCAAACACTCGTTAATTCTCAATACTATGAATATTACTTAAACCAAAATGTTAGATTACTTAGACTGCTATCGTCACACATGGTGTACCAACAGACTCCCCCTTGACGATAGCTTCTAACTATTTACATCTTGATTAAGTACTAGATCTATATATACTACTACCTGCATATATACCAGCATTTATACATACTCTGACAACTTTTTGGAACTTTCTGGCTTCAGATCTCCATCCTTCATGAAAGAAGATATGTTGGCCATGAAGCTTCTTCAGATCGTCCTTTGACAGATTCATCAGATGCAGAGGATCATACACTCTCAAAATAACTTTGTCGTCTTGATCCTCCATGATAGCTTCAACAGTTTCATTATCAAGGTACCACCACTTCATGTTGCTCAAAATATCTTGAGACATCTTCTTCATTGGCACCCTTCTTAAGCATTTGACAGGCTTGTAAACCATTTTCACCCATGGTCGTCCTGTATGAGGATCTATCCTTGAAGTATCCTCGACTCTTTTTCTAGAGCTTGGTTTGAGTCTCTCAAACCTACCAGATCTCCCTTCTCGTCTGACTATCTTAGCGATCACTTCAGCATAGGGATCATTTCCGATATCGATTAACTCTTTCCATGCTAGCTCCTTCACCTCTACCTTCGGCAATGTATTGAACACTTTAAGCTTGCGCCTTAGGTATTGGAGACCATCTCTTCTCTTTAGAATAAAAAGCTGCAGTTCCCTGTCGAAGAACCAGCTAATAATACCTCCAGAGAAGTTTTCTGCACCTGGAATCCTCATCGTCTTCTTTATTTTTGGCTCAGTCTTCTTTTCTTCCTTGCGGAACCAAAGATTTAGCAATTCAGCTCTGCTCGGCTCTCTTTCAGCCTCTTCCATTTCTGAATCATCTACCGAAGCCACTTTGATGTCATCAATATCTATTACATGTTGTTCAGTATGCTCATATAGTTCTGTGACAGGCTGGGATTGAATGATTTCTTCATTTACATTATCATCCTCATCTATCACAACCTCCTCATCAGATCTCCAATCAGCTACATCTTCTGGCACAAACTCTCCCTCTTCCAAATCCTCTACACCATCTTCAAAATCAAATTCCAAATCTAATGGCTCTTCATCAATATCCATCAATGTATCAATTATCTCACGCACTTCACTTTCTGAGATCTTTGATGAACTTGCCTCACCTACTCCAGCTCCTGATGGACTCGGCTCCCCCTGAGTCTGAGCATCCTGAGCAGCAGAAAAATCTACTGGCTCATTCTGTCTTTGTGTGCTGGGATCATTGCCATTGTCATCTTCATTATCATCATCATCATCCCTGCGCACTTCTACTTGATCACGGCAGGATGTCTCCCCCTGAGCCTTTATATTTTTCAATAATTGCTCAATCAGGGAGCGCATCGATCTTATTTCAGCTGCTTGATCAGCGACAAAAGTTTTCAGCTCCAAGTTCTCTTCCTGTACTTTGTCCACAATCTTTTTCAGGTCGGCATTCTCACTATCTAGATTTGTGTTATGCTTCTGAATTTCACCGATAGCCGTTGTCAGGCCAAGGATTTGGATCTGTTGGAAGTCAACTCTATCTTTTAGCTGCAAAAACCTTTGATTGTCTGCGTAGGTGGATGAGGTGGATGGAATGGATTGGATTGGAGTCAGAATGATGGGTGATGGAATGTACTATTCAACATGTGGTGGTGATGGTGGAATGGTAGTTTGAGTAGGTGGAGGTTGAACTACTTCAGGCTGTGCAGTTGAAGCTGAGGTAGCTCCCTGCATAAAGCGATGACGCTTAGCCCTTTGCCTTGTCACTAATGGGGCAACTTCTTCTTCTTCGAAATCAGAGTCATCAGACTCTCGTGATGCTCTCCGCCTTGAAGCTTCTTCATTCACTACCAATCTCGACCCATAAGTTCCTATCTGAACGGTTGGTTCTGTTGTAACCGACTCTGGAACTTCAACCTCTATCTCCTCCATATCTTCAGACTCAGTAGCTGACGATGACATGTCATTACCGGTCTATTCAGGTTGATATTCGTCCACTTCCCTAAGAACATCATCTTCTCCTTCCGGAGGCTCTAGCAATTGATCAACCAGCTCAGCAGTTATTTCTTCATTTGCATGAGGCCCAGAAAGCCCAGATTTCCTCCAAGGTTTGTGCTATCTGCTCAAATTCAGGAACCTCACTTGAAGGCCCTGCCTCTTGTGCCTCTTGCTGTTGACTTGTAGAAGGCCTACTTGCCTGAGTTTGACTCGAAGTAGCTCTTTGGCGTCTCCTCTGTTGCTGAGCACGCGGTTGTTGCTGCTGTTGTTGTGGCTGTCGAAGCTGAACTTCTACTTCACCTGCCCAATTGGCATTATCTGGTGCCACAAAGTTCCTGTCTATTACAGCCCCGAACAAAGGTCGCTAGACCGGAACTGCTAACCTTCCTCTATGCGCAGAACAATCAGCAAAAATCCTTTTGTCGATAACCGCTACACTTTGAATCTCATTTAGCTGCGGCAAATTCGGCAAGAAGTGCCTGATGAGCATCATCACGAAGCGGGGGTACAGTAACAATCTTTCTCTTTCCGGAGCAGTGATTTGATGAACAAATTCTGAGAAAAACATTTCCGAAAAACTGAAACGCCGATTATTCACCAATGCGATCATCCCGGATTGGATCTTCGATACAATATAATCAAAACCCGCTTTCTTGGCCGCAAAACAAACCATGAATACATGCGCCAGAAATCTCCACTGACCTATGAGTCCACTCTTCATATACGATGCTTTAGTAACATCCAAGCTATAACCCATCCTCAGGAAGGCAGCCTGCCTAATACTCAAAGGAAAGTCTATAGGTCCATTTTCTTCTTCCTGAGTTCCTAGCTGTAGAACCTGACGTAGCATATCAGCACAAAACACCAACGGCTGTCCTGCTATCCTTGTCCTCAGAACAGTTGGGGTGACGGTACAGTCAACTTGCAAATGTTCATAAAACTGCCGTACATATGGAATGACGATTTGGATGTTACGGGACAATGCAAACGAAATCCGAGACTCCACTAGAAAATCCATCATCTGTCGGAATCCCTGCGCTTCAGGGATATGATGGTCGGGGGAATGACCATATTATGCTTAGGCACGAACACTCTATCAGCCATGTCTGCACAATAGATAAAATATTAGAATTATTTAAAAATGAATAAACTTGTTTAAATTCAAATTTGTTTAATTTTGAACTTGTTTAAGTACAAAGTACAAAATTCAACACATATGACTTTCTACAAGTTTAATTAGATTTAAATTGAATAATTCAAATAAATAGACAAATTCGAACAAACAGATTCGAAGAAACCCTTTTTCAAGTTTGATGACACATTCGAATGTAATGACCTTCTCGAGTTATGACAAACTCGAGACTGGTCATGAACAGATTCGAACTCGTCGGCCTACATCATCACCAAACTCCATGATTTTAACCATTTTGAACTTAGAAAATCACATTCATTAGTCCTACTAGGTTCTAATCACAGATATTTGCCTTTAATTTGACTCTTTACCGGTCCAAACTTTGTAATTTTGAAAAACACGATATCGACCAATAAACCTTCAAAAATCGGTGATTTTAGCTTAAATGGTGTATAAAACTACTTTAATCTTGTACAAACCAGTTGTTTATACCTAGAACTTTGAGTAGAATCGAACCCACAAGCAAGAAACTCGACAAATAGTTGTTTTTAGTGAAATCGGTAAACTCGAGCAAATAGATTCGAGATCTCCAGATAGATTCGATCGAACAGATTCGAAAACAGATAGAGTAATGACGATTACTGTTAACCTATTTATAACACCTACCTTCGAGTCTAATGACAGATTCGAATCTACTGACAGATTCGAGATCAGCCAATTTCGAGTTTGACCTAAACTCGAATTACCCCTGAAACTTTGAAAAATTTCGAAAATTTTGAAATAAATTCAACTTTTTCAACCTTTTCACCCTTATTGTGTAACGGAATAAACTATGCCAAATCTTTTATCCTAAGCACAAGATTTTCACGCATTGTTTATTTTATTCAACTATGAATGCACCCTCAGTTATTTTTGACCTTTTTCCTAAGTAGAATAAAAATAAAATAAAATAAACTAAGGTAAAATAAAATAAAATAAAATAAAAATAAGTAAAAATAAAATTTTAAAATTTTGACCAAAAAATTTAACTTAGACTTAAACTGCATTTACTACAACTTACAGCCTATGCTAAACGCTAAACAAAATATTTTTGATGAGTATAGTCAAAAAAAGGTTCAATCAGATAGCGGTGTCAGATACTCACTTTCAGTACTTAAACATTCACACTTAGGAATTTTTGATTCCTTTGATTGTTTGTCGTGAAATACCCATTTAGCCGATTGTTGGTATTTACCCCTTTAAACATGCTACATTTCGGAATATCCCTTGGCATTTTTATTTATCATGAATTTATCTTACGTGAGTCAGACATAGACATACTTTTATGATCAAGGCATACAGACAAAGATTCTAACTTGTTGGTATTTGCAAACTTTCTTTAAAAGACAAACATCGGACACACAGACGTATTTTCATACAACAAAGTGTCTTAGTTTGACTTAAGATTTATTTTTAAAGCTAGCAAGACAGCGGTGACAGGGTTGTACCGACGTACAACAAAGCGACTTATCTTGCTAACCCGAATCAAAACAGAGGCAACAGGTCTGTACTTACGTACAACAGAGTTACATGTTTTTGACTCTCAATTTTGTATGATTTTTCTAATCTTTCCATTTTAAGATGTATTTGATGTTGCTACACATCCCCAGAAAGTTTGCATACCTCATTTAGACTCAAAGTTTGTATGTCTTGTACATAAAAATGAAGACCGATTGGTCATACATCTAAGTTAGTGACACGTTTGACTTTTTCTTGAATATTTTATTAGCCTTGAGACTCCCTATATGTATTATGCCTACCAACACATCAAACTAAAATAAAGTATACCACTTAGAATTTTAGGTGCATTATGTGTGAAAGTCTAAACACTTAGAGTTTGTAACGACTGTGCTAATTTTCGTCACTTTGAACCTATGCATCTAAGACTTAACTCCTTTTCTGATATTCTCTTTTTTTTTATTTTTATTATTTTCTCTCTTTTTTCTTTTGTTGTTCATAAGAAATAGCAATAAAAGAAGATAACCTACTAACTTACTAAAAATAGAAACTATCCTAAATTAGCAGACTTACCATAAAAAGAAAGAGATACTACAGCTATAAAAGGAAATAAACTACCACTAAGGTCAAATTACTCTGGGTTGCGCATTCCATTTAGTTGAATTAAATACTCAAACCGTGACTTATCAAATGCTTTGGTAAATAAGTCAGCATTATTATCGTCCGTTGCCACTTTTACCAATTTGATTAAGTTCTTTTCAGCACAATCACGAATAAAATGATGCCTTATGTCTATGTGCTTTGTTTTACTGTGTTTAACTGAATTATTAGTTATAGCAATTGTAGATTGATTGTCTATCCTAATAGGAGTTTGAGTGTAAGCCAAACCGTAATCCCACAATTGTTGTTGTATCCACAGAACCTGTGAGCAGCAACTACCAGCAGCAACATACTCGGCCTCGCACGTTGACACGGCTACCGACGTCTGTTTCTTGCATTGCCAGGATACTAGTCTCCCTCCTAGGATTTGACAACCTCCAGTTGTTGATTTGCGCGTCAAGCTGCATCCTCCGTAGTCAGAATCCGTGAACTCCTCCAAATCTAGATCTCCCTCCGCGTGATACCAAAGTCCCAGCTTCGGTTTCGACTTGAGGTATCGTAGAATCCGCTTCACAGCTTTCATGTGCATCTCCTTCGGATTAGCTTGAAACCTAGCACAAATACACATAGCAAACATGATGTCAGGTCTTGAAGCAGTTAAAAACATAAGTGACCCAATCATGGCCCGATATAACGTCGGATCCACATCGGTATCACTTTCAGTACCCGGTCCGAGATTGTGATTCACTTGAATCGGCGTGCTGAAATGGGCAGTCAATTGCGTTCCTTCCATCCCGAAACGTTCCAATATGTCATAGACATACTTCGTCCGATGGATAAACATCCCTTCCTTCTTCTGGTCAACTTGTAACCCCAAAAAGAAATTTAACTCTCCCATTGCACTCATCTCGAATTTCGACTTCATCACCTTCTCGAAATCTTTGCACATTTCTTCGTCTGATGATCCAAAAATGATATCATTAACGTACACTTGTACCAAGATGAAATGTTATCCCTTTCTCTTAACGAACAGCGTACTATCTATCCTACCCCTTTCAAACCCGTTCTCTAATAAATGGTTGGATAGAGTCTCATACCAGGCCGTTGGTGCTTGATGCAATCCATATAGAGCCTTATCTAAACGATATACTCTATCTGGATTTTTTGGATCTGTAAATCCGGGCGGTTGTTCTACATACACCAGCTCCTTCACTTTCCCATAGAGGAAAGCACTCTTAACATCTAGTTGATATACCTTAAAGCCCTTGAAGGAGGCAAAAGCTAGAAACAACCTAATGGCTTCCAGCCTTGCTACTGGTGCAAACACCTCATTGTAATCGATTCCCTCCTCTTGGTTGAAACCCTTTACAACTAACCTAGCCTTGTTGCGAGTGACTATACCCCGATCGTCTCTTTTGCACTTAAAAACCCATTTGGTTCCTATGGCAACTTCCCCTCGAGGTAATGGAACTAACTCCCACACTTCTAGTTTCCTAAACTGAGAGAGTTCTTCCTGCATCGCTTCAACCCAGGAGTTATCCTTAAGTGCCATTTGCACATTCTTAGGCTCTACTTGCGATATGAAACAAGAATAGAGACAGGTATGATATGCATCGGAGTCATTTATCATCGATAACAACACTGTGTTGTTATTTAAACTACTCCTAGTCCTCACACCCTCATTAGGATTTCCTATGATGCTTTCTATAGGATGGTTCTTGTTGATCCTAGAGGTCTCTATCTCGTCAACTCTCAGATTATCTCCTAAGTTAGATCCTATTTCACATAATGGGGGAACTGCCTCAGATTCTACATTTTCCTCCTCGTGGACATTTTCCTCAGAGTTGGAATTTGTTGCCTGAGTCTGGTTCTCAGTTGAAGGTGCTTCTGGATCAGCGACTTCTGGAGATCCATCTTCAGTCGAAGTAGGCTCGGATGTGGATTGAAATGTAGTCCTCGGAAAGGTATGGCCATCGTCATTCAGATGCAACGTCGCCATGTCCTTTTCGATTGTACCTGCATTATCATCCAACGGAATGTTAAATGACTCAAATAATTTATCATAGTCAAATACCCATTCCGGACCTGTTTGGGGTTCATGTGTATAACTTGTGACCTCAATGTTATACACAATCTCCACTGTACCATTTGTTTTGTTAAAAACCCGTTTGTTTGGTGAGTTCGGCACATAACCTAGGAAGTATCCTTCGTCAGCCTTTTCACCAAACTTCGGTTGATGTTTTGTGCGCAATAAAGTGCATGGTACCCCAAACGGTTCGAAGCCTGTAAGGTCTAACACTACGAGATCTATCTAGACGCGGAACCGTCAACGAGTGCGGAATCCTCGTTAACGGGTAGACGGAAACAACTCTCACACACGAAACACGGAGACTATCAGAGGCTGAACGAACGACACACCAACGATCCTACGAACTGATTCTCTCCTAAACGGCACTAACACTGATGATAAACTCGAGATCGCCTTTTGCTTAATCACTCACGAATTCTGCAAAAAGTCTGATAATATTTCGAGTCTATCCCTAATTATAGAGGCTAATTCGAGTCTGTTATGGGCTAAACTCGAATCCGGCCCAAGGCCCATTCGAGTTTATCCTCATAGAGACTATCGAATCTGCCTAGCTTCGAATCTAGGTCTACATTCGAATCTGACACAGATTCGAATCTCAAACCTTACATAATTCGAATCTACTATTTCTCATACTCAACTTAGTATTGAAACTTATGTTTTTACCTTATGATTGATTTTATCTTTGATCTTTATGTTTGAACTTCTTGTAATACGTTACATCAAGTTCAAACACACAAACAATAATAATTATCAACCATATAAAAACATATATAACAAACACTTGCTAGAACCACAATGTAGGATCACTTAGACTGCTATCGTCACACAGGGTGTACCAACAGACTCCCCCTTGACGATAGCTTCTAATAATTCACACATTTGATTAAGAACTTTGTTTATTATTCATTCAAACTACTTCCAGCATACAATCCTTTTTCAACACATATTTTGACTACATTCTCATATTTCCTAGGTTCACTATCCATATGTGCATCACTAGAAATCTTACAAGTATGCAAAATATGAAGATCATCTCTAGAAAGGTTTAGCAGGTGAAGAGGATCGTAGACTCTAAGAACAACTTTTTCTTCAAAATCTTCCATGACCGCTTCTCCAGTCTCAGTCTCAGCATACCACCAATGCAGATTCTTCAAGACATTCTGTGGCATAGGCTTGAGCGGCACCTTCCTTAGACATCTTACTGGTTTGTAGTGGATCTTCATCCAAGGTCGCCCAGTTAGAGGATCAATACGTGAAGGATCTTCTACTCTTTTTCCAACCCTTGGATTCAGTCGCTCAAACTTCCTTGTTCTTCCCTCTTTTCTTATGATTCTTGCAATTACATCTGCATAGGGATCATTTCCAATATTAATCAGATCTTTCCATGCTAACGCTGTGATCTCGATCTTTGGCAGTGAATTGAAAGCTTTTAGAGTTCGCCTCAGGTACTGGAGCACGTCTTTCCTCTTGATTATAAATAGCTGCAGTTCTCGATCGAAGAACCAGCTTAATATGCTTCCAGATAGCTTTCCAGTCCCTGGCACCCTCATATTCTTTTTAAGCTCTAACTCCTTCTGTTCAGCTCTGAACCACAACTTTCGTTTTTCTTCATTCGTTAGAACTCTGGCTGGATTTTCTACTGATGGCTCAACATTTAACACAACATTCACTACTTCTACGTTAACAACATCATTGCCTTCTATGATATATATATCAGTGATAGGGTTTTGCTGCACGACGATCTCATCAGCTTCATCGTCCTCATCAGCACATATCTCGTCATCTGATTTCCAGTCAACAATATCTTCTGGCACAAACTCACCCTCTTCCATCTCTTCCATTTCATCTTCAAAATCGAAACCCACATCCATCGGATCATCATCAAGATCCATGAGAGCATCTATCATCTCACTAATCTCCAAATCCGTAGGCTTTGATGAACTCGCTTCTCCTACTTCTCCTCCTGGTAGACTAGGCTCCCCCTGAGATTGAGCAGTCTGAGCAGCAGAAAAATCTACTGGCTCATTCTGACTTTTAGGGCTGGGATCATTGCCTTGGTTGTCTTCATCATCATCATCTCTCGGCTTCTATACTTCCTGATCACGGCACGATGTCTCCCCCTGAGCCTGTAAATTTTTCATTAACTGCTCTATTAGGGAGCGCATCGTCCTTATCTCAGCTGCTTGATCGCAGACAAACGTCTTCAACTTTACATTCTCTTCCCGAACTTGTTCCACAATCTTCTTCAAATCAGCATTCTCTTTATCAAGATTTGCATTATGCGTCTGAATTTCACCGATTGCCTTGGTTAGGCTTAAGATATGGACATTCTGGAAGTCAACACGAGCTTTAAGCTACAGAAAACGTTGATTGTCAGCATATGTGGATGAGGTTGATGGAATGGACTGAATTGGCGTTGGAATGATTGGCGATGGGATATACGGTTCATCTTGAGGTGTTGGTGGTGGAATGTTGGTTTGAGGTTCTTGAGATTGAGGAGTTTGAGTTTGCTGAATTTCTGGTTGATCTGTTGATGCTGAAGATGATCCTTGCATGAATCTATGACGCTTGGCCCGTTGCCTCGTCACTAAAGGTGCAATCTCTTCTTCTTCAAAATCAGAGTCATCAGACTCTCTTGTTACTCTCCTCCTCGAAGCTTCTTCATTAACTACCAACCTTGATCCATATGTTCCTATTTGAACATGAGGTTCAGTAGACACTGACTCTGGAGCTTCAACTTCAATTTCCTCCATTTCCTCTGATTCGGTGGCAGATGATGACTCATCATTACCAGTCTATTCTGGCACATATTCGTCAACATCTCTTAACACATCTTCTTCTCCATCTGGAGGCTCAAGTAATTCTCCCACTAACGCTGCAGCTATATCTTCATTTGCATGAGGACCTGCCTCCCAAATTTCATTTAGAGTTTGGCACAACTGTTCAGCTTCACTTGGGACATTTGAAGGTCCCGCTTCTTGTACTTCCGGCTGCTGACTTGTAGAAGGCCTTGACGCCTGAGTTTGACTCGCAGAGGTTCTTTGTCTTCGCCTTTGTGCACGCGGTGGCTGTGGTTGTTGTTGTTGTTGTGGCTGTGGTTGTCTCGGTTGAACTTCAACTTCCCCTACCCAGTTGGCAACATCTGGGGCTTCAAAATTCCTATCCAAGATGGCTCCAAACAATGGACGCTCAACTGGAACAGCCAATCTTCCTCTGTGCGAGGAACAATCAGCAAAGATCCTCTTATCTATTACAGCTACGCTTTGAATCTCATTCGACTGAGGCAGATTCGGCAAGAAATGCCTTATAAGCATCATTATGAACCGTGGATATAGCAGGAATTGTTGATTTTCTGGAGCGGTGATTTGATGAACAAATTCGGAGAAGAACATTTCCGAGAAACTGAATGGTCGATTATACACTATCGCGATAATCCCAGACTGGATCTTCGAGACCATATAGTCAAAACCGGCTTTCTTTGGTGCAAAGCAGACCATAAAGACATGAGCCAGAAATCTCCATTGGCCGATTAGCCCGCTCTTCATATAGGACGTTTTCGTGACATCCAAACTGTAACCCATTCTTTGAAATGCCGCTTGCCTGATACTCAGAAGAAAGTAGATTGGCCCAGACTCCTCTTCCTGTGAACCCAGCTGCAACACCTGACGCAGCATATCCGCAGAAAACACTAGCGGTTGGCCAGCTATTCTAGTTCTTAGCACTGTCGGGGTGACAGAGCAGTCTACCTGAAGATGATCATAAAATTGACGAACATATGGTAGAACAATCTGAACATTATGGGACAAAGCAAAACCAATCCTAGATTCTACTAGGAAATCCAACATTTGCCTGAATCCCTGCGCCTCAGGGATATGATGGTCGGGGTGAAGGACCATATTGTGCTTCGGCACAAACACTCGAACAGCCATATCTGCACAAAAATAAACTATTAGAATTAAAAAATCAATAGACTTGCCTAAATTCAAATTTGTTTAATTTTGAACTTGATTAAGTACAAAATCCAACACACAAGAATTTCTACAAGTTTACTAAAATTTAAATTAAATAATTCAAATACAGTAACAGATTCGAAATGGACATATTCGAATAAGTCCCCCTTTCGAGTTTGATGACAGATTCGAATCTAGTGTCCTTCTCGAGTTTAATGACAGACTCGAGAGACCTCAGGAACAGATTCGAACCGTCGACCCTACTCATCACCAAATCTCTTGATTTTAACCTTGTTGGACTCAGAGAATTACATTCACTAGTCCTACTAGTTACTAATCATAGATATGTGTAGTTAATTTGACTATTCATCGGTCCAATCTTGGTAATTTTGAAAACCACGATTTATACCCATAAACCTTCAAAAATCGATGATTTTGCCTAAAATGGTGTATAAAACTACATGAATCTTGTACAATCAAGTTGGTTGTACCTAGAAGTATCAGTAGAATCGAACACTAAGGCAAGAGACTCGACAAATTGTCGTTTTTGAGAAAAACGGTGGATTCGAGGAATAGATTCGAAATCGCCAAGATAGATTCGAGGAAGTAGATTCGAAAACAGATAGAAGTAATGACAAGAACTGTTACCTATTTATAACACCTACCTTCGAATCTATGGCCAGACTCGAATCTACTGACAGATTCGAAAACCCTGTTTCGAGTCTGTACTAAACTCGAATAACACCAACACTTAGAAAAATTTCGAAAATTTTGAAATAACTTCAACTTTTTCAACCTTTTCAACGGTATTGTGTAACTAGATAAACTATGCCAACTCTTTTACCCTAAGCTCATGATTTTTCACGCAGTGTTTATTTAGTTCAACTGTGAATGCACCCTCAGAATTTTTGACCTTTTACCTAAGTAAAAACTAAAATAAAATAAAATAAACTAAGGTAAACTAAAATAAAATAAAAAATAAAATAAAATAAAAAATTTTGACCAAAAAAAAAAAAAATTTAACTTAGACTTAAGCTATACCTATTAAAATTTACAACCTAAGCTAAAAATTAAACAAAATCTTTTTGATGAGTATAGTCTAAGAAAAGTTCAATCAGATAGCGATGTCAGAGACTCACTTTCAGTACTTAAACTTTCACACTTAGGAATTTTTGATTCCTTTGATTGTTTGTCGTGAAATACCTATTTAGCCGATTGTTGGTATTTTACCCCTTTAAACATGCTACATTTCGGAATATCCCTTGGCATTTTTATTTATCATGAAATTATCTTACGTGACTCAGACATAGACATACTTTTATGATCAAGGCACACAGACAAAGATTCTAACTTGTTGGCATTTGCAAACTTTCTTTAAAAGACAAACATCAGACACAGGTCTGTATTTTCATACAACAAAGTGTCTTAGTTTGACTTAAGGTTTATTCTTAAAGTTTGCAAGACAGCGGTGACAGGTCTGTACCGACGTACAACAAAGTGACATATCTCGCTAACCCGAATCTGAACAGAGGCAACAGGTCTGTACTTACGTACAACAGAGTTACATGTTTTCGACTCTCATTTTTATATGATTTTTCTATTCTTTCCATTTTCAGATGTATTTGATATTGCTATACATCCCCAGAAAGTTTGCATACCTCATTTAGACTCAAAGTTTGTATGTCTTGTACATAAAAATTAAGACCGATTGGTCGTACATCTAAGTTAGTGACACGCTTGACTTTTTCTTGAATATTTTATTTGCCTTGAGACTCCCTATATGTATTATGCCTACCAACACATCAAACTAAACTAAAGTATAACACTTAGAATTTAGTTGCATTATGTGTGAAAGCCTAAACACTTAGAGTTTGTAACGACTGTGCTAATTTTCGTCACTTTGAACCTATGCTCCTAAGACTTAACTCCTTTTCTGATATTCTCTTCTTTTTTTTTGTATTTTTATAATTTTCTCTCTTTTTTCTTTTGTTTTTCATAAAGAAATAGCAATAAAATAAGATAACCTACTAACTTACTGAAAATAGAAACTTACTAAAAATAGAAACTTACTAAAAATAGAAACTATCCTAAATTAGCAGACTTACTATAAAAAGAAAGAAATACTCCTACTATAAAAGGAAATAAACTACTACTAAGGCCAAATTACTCTGGGTTGCGCATTCCATTTAGTTGAATTAAATATTCAAACTGTGACTTATCAAATGCTTTGGTAAATAAATCAGCATTATTATCTTCTGTTGCCACTTTTACCAATTTGATTAGGTTCTTTTCAGCACAATCACGAATAAAATGATGCCTAATATCTATGTGCTTTGTTTTGTTGTGTTTAACTGGATTATTTGTTATAGCAATAGTACATTGATTGTCTATCCTAATGGGATTTTGAGTATAAGCCAAACCGTAATCCCGCAATTGTTGTTGTATCCACAGAACCTGTGAGCAGCAACTACCAGCAGCAACATACTCGGCCTCGCACGTTGACACGGCTACCGATGTTTGTTTCTTGCATTGCCAGGATACCAATCTTCCTCCTAGGAACTGACAACCTCCAGTTGTTGACTTGCGCGTCAAGCTGCATCCTCCGTAGTCAGAATCCGTGAACGCCTCCAACTCTAGATCTCCCTCCGCGTGATACCAAAGTCCCAGCTTCGGTTTCGACTTGAGGTATCGTAGAATCCGCTTCACAGCTTTCATATGCATCTCCTTCGGATTTGCTTGAAACCTAGCACAAATACACACAGCAAACATAATGTCAGGTCTTGAAGCAGTTAAATACATAAGTGATCCAATCATGGCCCGATATAAAGTCGGATCCACATCGGTATCACTTTCAGTACCCGGTCCGAGATTGTGATTCACTTGAATCGGCGTGCTGAAATGGCAGTCAATTTTGTTCCTTCCATCCCGAAACGTTCCAATATGTCATAGACATACTTCGTCTGATGGATAAACATCTCTTCCTTCTTCTGGTCAACTTGTAACCCCAAAAAGAAATTTAACTCTCCCATAGCACTCATCTCGAATTTCGACTTCATCACCTTCTCGAAATCTTTGCACATCTGTTCGTCTGATGATCCAAAAATGATATCATCGATGTACACTTGTACCAAGATAAAATGTTCTCCCTTCCTCTTAACAAACAGAGTACTATCTATCCTACCCCTTTCAAACCCGTTCTCTAATAAATGGTTGGATAGAGTCTCATACCATGCCCTAGGTGCCTGATGCAATCCATATAGAGCCTTATCTAAGCGATATACTCTATCAGGATATTTTGGATCTGTAAATCCGGGCGGTTGTTCTACATACACCAACTCCTTCACTTTCCCATACAGGAAAGCACTCTTAACATATAATTGATATACCTTAAAGCCTTTGAAGGAGGCAAAAGCTAAAAACAACCTAATGGCTTCCAGCCTTGCTACTGGTGCAAAAACCTCGTTGTAATCGATTCCCTCCTCTTGGTTGAAACCCTTTACAACTAGCCTAGCCTTGTTGCGCGTGACTATACCCCAATCGTCTCTTTTGCACTTAAAAACCCATTTGGTTCCTATGGCAACTTCCCCTCGAGGTAATGGAACTAACTCCCACACTTCTAGTTTCCTAAATTGCGAAAGTTCTTCCTGCATCGCTTCAACCCAGGAGTTATCCTTAAGTGCCATTTGCACATTCTTAGGCTCTACTTGCGATATGAAACATGAATAGAGACATGTGTGATATGCCTCGGAGTCATTTATCATTGACAACAACACAGTGCTGTTATTTAAACTATTCCTAGTCCTCACACCCTCGTTAGGATTTCCTATGATGCTTTCTATAGGATGGTTCTTGTTAATCCTAGAGGTCTCTATCTCATCAACTCTTAGATTATCTTCTAAGTTAGATCCTATTTCACCTAATGGGGGAACAGACTCAGTCTCTACATTTTCCTCCTCGTGGACATATTCCTCAGAGTTGGAACTTGATGCTTGAGTCTGATTCTCAGTGGTAGGTGCTTCTGGATCAGCAACTTCTGGAGATCCATCTACAGTCGCAGTAGGCTCGGATGTGGATTCAAACGTAGTCCTCGGAAAGGTATGGCCATCGTCATTCAGATGCAGCGTCGCCATGTCCTTTTTGATTGTACCTGCATTATCATCCAAAGGAATGTTAAATGACTCAAATAATTTAACATAGTTAAATGACTCAAATAATCCAGTTAAATTAGGTGGCCGTTTGTTCAAAATTTCATAACACGTTTTGTTCAAAGATTTGACTGTAAGGACTCGGTTTAAAATATGGCACGCGGTATTCACTGCCTCCCCCCAAAACATGGTAGGAAGCTTTGAATCCGAAAGCATAGTCCTTGCAGCTTCAATCAATGTCCTATTTTTACGTTCGGCCACCCCATTTTGTTGAGGCTCATATGGTGCACTGAATTGATGCACTATGCCCTTTGATAGGCAATATACACCAATTACAGTGTTTTTGAACTCAGTTCCATTATCACTACGTATCCGTTTAACCCTTGTTCCGTAGGAATTCTCCACTTGGTTTAAGAACCCGATGAGCTTGGAAGCCGTCTCGTCCTTTGTACCTAAAAAGAAAACCCAAGAAAATCGTGAGTAATCGTCAGTGATAACCAAACAAAACCAACTACCTCCTATACTCCTTTTGTTGATTGGACCGAAAAGATCCATGTGCAAGAAATCGAATGTTGAGGTTATGGAGTTCTGCGTCTTGGACTTGTGTGTCTTCTTATTTTGTTTGCCCTTCTTGCACGGTAGACACTTGTCCTCGAACTGAAAGCTCTTCATAGGCACACCTTGCACCAGTCCATTCTTCGTTATGTAGTTCATCTTCCTTAGGTGCAAGAGAGCCATGCGTCTGTGCCACAGTACCGATTCCGTCTCCGAAGCTTTGGATAATAGACAGATTGGCCCCATCGAAGTCTCCGGCTTGTTCATATCCAGCATGTACAAGTCATTCTTCCTTGGTGCCCGCATCAATACCCATTCTTCAGGAATCTTGAATCCCGGTTTTAGCACTATCGCCTCAGTGTCCGTGAACAACATTGAGTTCTTCTTGTCACAGATTGGAGATACACTAATGAGATTGTGAACCAGTTTATCAACGTGATAAACTTGGTCCAACTTAATCATCCCATTAGTGACCACTCCGGTACCCGTGATGTTTCCTCCTTTGTTACCGGCGAATGATACAAACGCCCGATTCCCACCCTTGAAGTCTGTAAGTAGACCTCTTTCCCCCGTCATGTGCCTGGAGCATCCACTGTCGACGAACCACTTGTTGTTTGGACCGGTGGTAATCTCCTGCACATGAAAGAAAATAGGTTAGTTATCACGGGGAACCCAAGCCATGACTGACTTGGTTATACCATTCTCGTCCACATACTTAAACTCTTTCAAATACCCATCTCGCCTTTCAGGTGACTTAGGTCGTTGAACAGGAGTTTGTTGTGGTGCCGAGTGATTTAAATTCACTCTTTGCCTTTGAGTAGGCATTTGTTGTGGAGCTCTAGAATAATTACGATTATATTGCATTTCAGACTGTGATCCCTGAGCTCTTACCGGTGCGTACTGTCTAACTGGAGTATGAGACCTAACTGGAGTGTGTGACCTGCTAGGTGTTGTGCTCCTATAGACTTGTTGAGGTGCTGACCTAGATTGATTAACGACACGATTCGGTGAATTTGTCCTAACCACTTCCTTTGGTCCAACCTTTACCGGTGTTTGTTTCACAACTGGTTTTGGTGCGACCTGTACAGTTTTCTCGGTACTTTGAGAACTACTAGTGCTCGCCACATTGGTTGAGGGCTTAACAGGTGTTGGGTTCACTGTCTTAGGTGTAACATCAGCTTTCTTAAGTGGATAGTGAGAAGCAACATGCCCCTTTTCATGACATCTGAAGCAAGACATCTTATCTATGGACTTTTTGTGTGTTCCCTTAGACTTAGGTGTCTCACTAGTATCTTGATCCTTTTGTACTTCTATGGCGACTGGCTCATCGTCCTGATCAGCCCAATCAATTTTATGTTTTCCTGCAGGTGTTTCACTGGAGGAAGTCACAAATTTGACTTTCTTAACCTTGACAGTTGTGTCAGCCACCTTAGGTGTATTTTCTACTATAGGCTCAGATTTAGGTTCAGGTGTGTCCTCTAAGTCTACTGATTTGTCAGTTTTCTCCTGAGGCTGAGGCACATAGTTTGCATTAAAAGGTGGAGGAATTTAATGAAATCCTAGACCTACGGGCTTTTTAGATTGTCTTTGGGCATCTAAAACTTTCCCTAGGTTTAGGCTTGAATTCCTAAACTTCTCTAGCTTACTATTTGCCTCTGCTACCTTTACCTTTGTTTCAGCTAGCTCAATGTCTTTGTCTTTAAGATTTTTGGTCAAGGCCTTTACATTGGATGTGAGCTCCAGTCATAAGTACCATCTAGCTGTCTGTCTGAAGTAACATTGGATAGTAGACCTAGATTGGCTTGACCAGATGATAAACTTGGAAGGTATCGTTGTTGAGACTGATTCTGAAACTGTCCCTGATGCTGACTCTGCCCTTGGTACGTCTCTACCTTCGGTCTCTGGCATTCTCTGGCGAAGTGTCCCAGACCTTGACAGTTGTAGCACTTTACCTTGGACTTATCAAATCCAATCCCCTTGTTATTCATTGTCAGATTCCTCCCAGTTCTTTTGATGAATCTCTTAACCCTTTGGGTTACCCTGGCCAGTTGCCATATAAGATCCATTTCCTCAAGATCATCAGGGTCGACTTGATCGTAGTCCTCATCCCAGAGGGCAGGATCGTTAATCTTCCCCTGAACACAATTCCCGTACGCGGTAACAAAAGAAGCAAGCAGATTCAAATGTTCTTCCGCTGATTTTGCGCTCATGGGCATCTTCGAATAGCTCTTAGATGTCGATGCCTGTTGTACTTGAGGCTGCGGTTCTTCCGATCTTCCTAATCCTAAGAACGCTCTACTCAATGTGTCATCAGTCTCTGCTGGTGACGACATTTCTCCGGTGAAAAACGTTGTAGCAGTCTTCAGATCGGCGGTCGCTGAAGGTTTTGTTGACTTTCCAAAATACATTGCTGGATTCTGGACTTGTTCGTAATCAGTTTCGGCCTTCAGTAGCTCGAAGTGATATGCCCGCAACGTTCCCACAATATCATCCAGAGATTGAGTGTAATACTTGTCCTCGTTCAGCTTAATCATTGCCACATACATAGCCCATTTGGCTGGTAAGGCATCAAGAAGCTTGTTGTTCTTGTCGGTGTCAGTAAACTCAATCCCGTGACTTTCAAGTTCCGTCAACAGATGATAGAACCGGGTGATGATATCATCCAGCTGTTCATCCTTTAACGCCTTGAAAATCGCAAACTGTTGTTTCAACAGCTCTGTACGCTTTCTACGAACCCTAGGATTACCCTCACACCTCTTCTCTAGAGACTCCCAAAGTTCCTTCGACGTCTTTTGAGTCCTAAATGTGTGCAGTATATCCTGAGGCAAAGCCATTCGGATTATCGAGAAAGCTTTGTTTTCGGCTTCATACAATTTCTTATCATCCTCCTTCATCATTTGGTATGATAAGACTGCCTTCAACTTCAGAAACTGGTGGAAAATATCCTTCGTCGATACACACCCACATGCGCATGTCATTAAAACGCACGAAATCGGTAAACCGATCTTTCCACCAGTAATAATCCTCGATTTTCATCAGCTTAGGCGGAGCGTTTGCCTTCCCGACCTCGTGGTCCATTTCCAGGAATTTTTGAAGATTTGACATCATTTCGAAAGTAATTGTATTGAACTTAATTAATTTAATTCGAAACTAATTTGAATTAATTCGTTCGAATCTAGGTAGATTCGAATATAATCAGATTCCAATTTATTTGGGATTAAATTCGATTAAGTGTTATAATTCAATTAAACTCGAAATTATGTCAGATTCGAAAAGTTCTCAGTTTCGAAGGTCAGGCAAACTCGAAGTCACAGCAGAATCGAAACCCTATACGAAACTAAACTAAACTCGAATTAAACTCGAAAGTAGACTCGAGACCCTATTCGAATGTAGCACAAACTCGAAATAGATTCGAAACCCTCTGTATCAGACTCAAAAGGAGCGTATTTGATTAGACTCGAGAGTAAGTGAAACCCTAATTACCCCTAATAGATTCGAGCGCCGCAAACTCGAAAAACGGCTAACACTTTGATTTTTTAACGTTTTGCAGATTAAATCAATATTTTTGCAATAAAAAATATTGATTTCGATAAAAAAAACGTGAAAAACCACAAAGTATTTCCCGGATTACTATTTGCTAAGCTCGACGGACACGAAAAACACGATTTTGAGAGTAAAACCGTCCACAAGCGTCAAGAAACCTAGAATGTATCTAGATGAACACGAAGAACACGAAGAACACTCCGTAGGCTCTGATACCACTTGTAAGGTCTACCACTACGAGATCTATCTAGACGCGGAACCGTCAACGAGTGCGGAATCCTCGTTAACGGGTAGACGGAAACAACTCTCACACACGAAACACGGAGACTATCAGAGGCTGAACGAATGACACACGAACGATCCTACGAACTGATTCTCTCCAAAACGGCACTAACACTGATGATAAACTCGAGATCGCCTTTTGCTTAATCACTCACGAATTCTGCAAAAAGTCTGATAATATTTCGAGTCTATCCCTAATTATAGAGGCTAATTCGAGTCTGTTATGGGCTAAACTCGAATCCGGCCCAAGGCCCATTCGAGTTTATCCTTATAGACACTATCGAATCTACCTAGCTTCAAATCTAGGTCTACATTCGAATCTGACACAGATTCGAATGTCAAACCTTACATAATTCGAATCTACTATTTCACATACTCAACTTAGTATTGAAACTTATGTTTTTACCTTATGATTGATTTTATCTTTGATATTTATGTTTGAACTTCTTGTAATACGTTACATCAAGTTCAAACACACAAACAATAATAATTATCAACCATATAAAAACATATATAACAAACACTTGCTAGAACCACAATGTAGGATCACTTAGACTGCTATCGTCACACAGGGTGCACCAACAAAGCAGTTAAATTAGGTGGCCGTTTATTCAAAATTTCATAACAAGTTTTGTTCAAAGATTTGACAGTTAGGACTCGGTTTAAGATATGACATGCGGTATTCACTGCCTCCCCCCAAAACATGGTAGGAAGCTTTGAATCCGAAAACATTGTTTTTGAACTCAGTTCCATTATCACTACGTATCCTTTTAACCCGTGTTCCATAGGAATTCTCGACTTGGTCTAAGAACCCGATGAGTTTGGAAGCCGTCTCGTCCTTTGTACCTAGAAAGAAAACCCAAGAAAATCATGAGTAATCGTCAGTGATAACCAAACAATACCAACTACCTCCTATACTCCTTTTGTTGATTGGTCCGAAGAGATCCATATGCAACAAATCGAATGTAGAGGTCATGGAGTTCTGAGTCTTGGACTTGTGTGCCTTTTTATGTTGTTTTCCCTTCTTGCATGGTAGACACTTGTCCTCGAACTGAAAACTCTTCATAGGCACACCTTGCATCAATCCATTTTTCGTTATATAGTTCATTTTTCTTAGGTGCAAATGTGCCATGCGTCTGTGCCACAAAACTGATTCCGTCTCCGAAGCTTTGGATAACAAACAGATTGGCCCCATCGAAGTCTCCGGCTTGTTCATGTCAAGAATGTACAAGTCATTCTTCCTTGGTGCCCGCATCAATATCCATTCTTCAGGAATCTTGAATCCCGGTTTTAGCACTAACGCTTTAGTGTCAGTGAACAACACTGAATTCTTCTTGTCACAGATTTGAGATACACTAATGAGATTGTGAACCAGTTTATCAACGTGATAAACTTGGTCCAACTTGATCGTCCCAGTAGTGACCACTCCGGTACCCGTGATGTTTCCTCCTTTATTTCCCGCGAATGATACGAATCCCCGATTCCCACCCTTGAAGTCTGTAAGGAGACTTCTTTCCCCTGTCATGTGCCTGGAGCATCCACTGTCGACGAACCATTTGTTATTTGGACCTGTGGTGATCTCCTGCACATGAAAGAATATAGGTTAGTTATCACGGGGAACCCAAGCCATAACTGACTTGGTTATACCATTCTCGTCCACATACTTAAACTCTTTCAAATACCCATCTCGCCTTTCAGGTGACTTGGGTCGTTGAACAGGAGTTTGTTGTGGTGCCGAGTGATGTAAATTCACTCTTTGCCTTTGAGTAGGCATTTGTTGTAGAGCTCTTGAATAATTCTGATTATATTGCATTTCAGATTGTGATCCCTGAGCTCTAACCGGTGTGTGATGTCTGATAGGAGTGTGTGACCTAACCGGAGTGTATGCTCTGCTAGGTGTTGTGCTCCTATATTGTTGTTGAGGTCCAGACCTAGATTGATTTATGACTCGATTCGGTGAATTAGTCCTAACCACTTCTTTTGGTCCAACCTTTACCGGTATTTGTTTCACAACTTGTTTTGGTGTAGCCTGCACAGTGTTCTCGGTACTCTGAGAACTACTAGTGCTTGCCACACTGGTTGAGGGCTTAACTGGTGTTGGCTTCCCTGTCTTAGGTGTAACTTCAGTTTTCCTAAGCGGACAGTTAGAAGCAACATGCCCCTTTTCATGACATCTAAAGCAGGACATCTTATCTATGGACTTCTTGTGTGTTCCCTTAGACTTAGTTGTCTCACTAGTGTCTTGGTCCTTTTGAACATCTATTGCGACTGGTTCATCGTCCTGATCATTAAAATCAATTTTATGTTTTCCTGCAGGTGTTTCACTGGAGGAAGACACAAATTTGACTTTCTTAACCTTGACGGTTGTATCAGTCACCTTAGATGTATTTTCTTTTACAGGCTCAGATATAGGTGTAGGTATGTCCTCTAAGTCTACTGATTTATCAGTTTTCTCCTGAGGTTGAGGCACGTAGTTTGCATTAAAAGGAGGAGGAATTTCATGAAATCCTAGACCTACAGGCTTTTTAGATTGGCGTTGAGCATCTAAAACTTTCCCTAGGTTCAGGCTTGAATTCCTAAACTTTTCTAGCTTACTATTCGCCTCGGCTACCTTCACCTTAGTTTCAGCTAGCTCTACTTCTTTTGTCTTAAGATCTTTGGTCAAGGCCTCTACATGCTCATACATCAGTTCTAATCTAACGCACTGCTCACTCAACTTGTCCTTTAGAACTATGACATCTTGGGCATCAGCTTTAAGTTTGTCCTTAAGATCTTGCTTAATGTCATTCAGGCTAGCGTTATCAGCTTTTAAAGACTCATTTTGAGCAGTTATGGTTTTATGTGATTCTAAGACTAGATTCAACCTATCATTAGAAGTAACACATAACATGCATAATTCATGAAAAAGAGAGTAATTCAGACTAACATTTGTGTTATCGGATTCCACGTTGGCCATTTGAGCGGCAAACTCCAGAAGCGTCTGATCATTCGTCTTCTCCACCCACATCGGACTGCTGTCCCTTGTGGTCTGCTCTTCCCCTTCACATCCATTCTCGTTGACTTCAGCCATGAAGGCTCTAGCATTAGCTTCTGGATGTGAGCTCCAGTCGTAGGTACCATCCAGCTGTCTGTCTGATGTGACGTTCGATAATAAACCAGCTAGATTGGCTTGACCGGCAGATGAACTCGGAAGGTATCTTTGTTGAGATTGATTCTGAAACTGTTCATGATGCTGATTCTGCCCTTGGTACGTATCTACCTTCGGTCTCTGACATTCTCTGGCGAAGTGTCCCAGACCTTGACAATTGTAGAATTTGACTTTGGACTTATCAAATCCAATCCCCTTATTGTTCATAGTCAGATTCCTCCCAGTCCTTTTAATGAATCTTTTAACCCGTTGGGTTACCATGGCCAGTTGCCATTTGAGATCCATTTCCTCAAGATCGTCAGGGTCGACCTGATCATAGTCTTCATCCCAGTGAGTAGGATCGTTTATCTTCCCTTGAACGCAGTTCCCATACGCGGCCACAAATGACGCAAGTAAGTTCAAATGTTCTTCGGCCGATTTAACGCTCATGGGCATCTTAGAATAGCCCTGAGATGTTGATGCCTGTGTTGCTTGAGGTTGTTGTTCTTCCAATCTTCCTAATCCTAAGAACGCTCTGTTCAGTGTGTCATCAGTCTCTGCTGGTGACGACGTTTCTCCGGTGAAAAACGCTGTAGCAGTCTTCAGATCAGCTGTCGTTGAAGGTTTTGTTGATTTTCCAAAATACATCGCTGGATTTTGGACTTGTTCGTAATCCGTTTCGGCCTTCAGTAGCTCGAAATGATAAGCTCGCAACGTTCCCACTATATCCTCCAAAGATTGGGTATAATACTTGTCTTCATTAAGCTTAATCATCGCCACATACATCGCCCACTTGGCTGGTAAGGCATCAAGAAGCTTATTATTCTTCTCTGTGTCATTATACTCAATCCCATGACTTTCAAGCTCTGTCAGCAGATGATAAAAACGAGTGATGGTGTCATCCAGCTGTTCATCCTTCAAAGACTTGAAAATAGCAAACTGTTGTTTCAACAACTCCATTCGCTTCCTTCGAACCCTCGGATTACCCTCACATCTCTTTTCCAGCGACTCCCAAAGTTCCTTAAATGTCTTTTGAGTGCGGAAAGTGTGTAGTATATCCTGAGGCAAAGCCATTCGAATAATCGAAAAAGCTCTGTTCTCGGCTTCATAGAGTTTCTTATCAACCTCCTTCATCATCTGATATGATAAAACTCTTTGACGGCCTTCGACTTCTGAGATCGGTGGAATGTATCCCTCGTCAATACATACCCACATTCGCATGTCATTGAAGCGCACAAAATCGGCAAACCGATCTTTCCACCAATAGTAGTCTTCCAGTTTCTTCAGCTTAGGCGGAGTATTAGCCTTCCCGACCTCATGATCCATTTCCAGAAACTTTTGAAGATTTGACATCGTTTCAAAAGTAATTGAATTGAACTTAATAAATTTAATTCGAAACTAATTTAATTTAATTCTTTCGACTTTAGATAGATTCGAATATAATTAAATTTAAATTTATTTGGGATTAAATTCGATTAAGTGTTGTAATTCAATTAAATTCGAACTTGATGACAGATTCGAAAGTTCTCCAAACTCGAAGGTCAAGGCAAACTCGAATACTCAGTAGATTCGAATTCCTGTTCGACTCTAGTATAAACTCGAAGCAAACTCGAATGACAGCAAACTCGAGACTCCTATTCGACTGTAGCACAAACTCGAATTAAACTCGATACCCTTTTTATCAAACTCGAAAGTAGCGGATTTTGGTTAGATTCGAGACTAAGTAAAACCCTAATTACTCCTAACAGATTCGAGCGCCGCAAACTCGAAAAACGGCTAATACTTCGATTTCTTTACGTTTTGTAGATTAAATCAATATTTTTACAACGAAAAATATTGATTTCGATCAAAAACGTGAAAAACACGAAGTATTTCTCGGATGACAATTTGCTAAGCTCGAAAAACACGAAAAACACGAAGATGAGAGAAAAACCGTCCAAAAGCGTCAAAAAAGCTAGGATGTATCTAGATGAACACGAAGAACACCAAGAACACCCCGTAGTCTCTGATACCACTTGTAAGGTCTACCACTACGAGATCTATCTAGACGCGGAACCGTCAACGAGTGCGGAATCCTCGTTAACGGGTAAACGGGAACAACTCTCACTAGGAACACGGAGACTATCAATAAGCTGCACGAACTACAACGGACGCACCTACGAATTGATTCTCTCCGAAACAACACTAAGACTGATGATAAACTCGAAATCGCCTTTTGCTTAATCACTCTCGAATTCTGCAAAAAGTCTCATAATTTTTCGGGTCTATTCCTAATTATAGAGGCTAATTCGAGTCTGTCATGGGCCAAACTCGAATCCGGCCCAAGGCCCATTCAAGTTTGTCCTCACTGACACTCTCGAATCTGCCTCATAAAACACATTCGAATCTGCCTAATTGACTCATTCTAATCTGACCTAGATTCGAATCCTAGTCCTTTGAGAATTCGAATTTACTCTTTCACATACTTAACTAAGTATTGAAACTTATGTTTTTAACTTATGCTTGAATTTATCTTTGAATTTTATGTTTGAACTTCTTGTAATATGTTACATCAAGTTCAAACATACAATCAATAACTGTCAAACATATATAAACATATATATCAAACACTCGTTAATTCTCAATACTATGAATATTACTTAAACCAAAATGTTAGATTACTTAGACTGCTATCGTCACACAGGGTGTACCAACAGTGATTCTTAGTGAGTGTATTCATTGTAACCAGTTTAAGTTTGTCTTAGACTAGTTAAATATACTGTTTTATCTGTCATCTCAGCTTGAACCTTTCCGCATTCAAGCTCGTTTGTAATTAACATTTGTTAATAATACATACAAACATTGAGAAAATTGTGTGTAGTTTTTAAATAGCTGTATTCACCCCCCCTCTACAGCTTAAGGCTATATACTTGGGATATCTTTTGGGACCTACAACTGGTATCAGAGCAGGTTAGAGTGTGTGTCATTCTAGATCTCTCATTCTCCCAAAGTTTCCATGGACAACAGTGCTGCAAGTTCCTCATACTATGAAAATGGCTCAATGGGCAAACCTCCAAAGTTCAATCATCAGAACTTTTCTGGTTGGAAGTGCAGAATGATGCTCTACTTAGAGAATCTGGATGTGCAACTGCCAGAGATTGTAATGGAGGGTCCCTATGTGCCAACCTCTGTTACAACCATAACTCCTGCTGTTGAAGGAGCTGCTCCTGAAATTAGAACATTTGAGAAAGCAAAAGCTCAATGGTCTGATGAAGACAAAAGACTGGTGGCTCTTGATGCAAAGGCCAGAAACAACCTGGTCATCTCTCTACCTGATGATGTGTTCAAACAGGTTGAGAAGATGAAGACTGCAAAGGAGATGTGGGATACTTTGTGTACCGTCTATGATGGACCCACAGTCACACTTGACAACAGGATTAATAATCTAGTTAGACAGTATGAACTCTTCTTTGCAAAACCAAAGGAGACTCTCACTGAAACCTACACCAGGTTTACTGCTCTTGTAAATGATCTCAAAGCTGTTGGGATCACCAAGGACAGCCTGACCTTGGTAAACAAATTCTTAGATGTCCTGCCTGAAGAATGAAATTATTTTTCTACAATTTTAAGGAATTCAGGTACCATCAGAAGTATGGATCTTGTTAACTTATATGGATCTTTACTGAATGATGAGCAGTCAAGGCAACAGAAGAGAAATGCCTTGGAAATATCTAAGAAAGGTGCAGCCTTTGTGGCCAGTGTGAGACAACCTGTAAATCAAGTGAGTGATGTGTTCACTCAACCTGATCAACAGGCTGATGAAAAGGAGGAAATGTCTGATGAGGAAGACAATGCAGATATTGCTGAACTGGATGATGAGCAAATGATAGTCATGCTTGTCAAAAGGTTCAACAAGAAAAGGTTTGGAAGAAACATGCTGCAGGGAAGCTCAAATGCAGTTAAAAAGAAGGCATTTGATAAGACCAAAGCTGAGTGCTTTAAATGTGGCAAACCTGGCCACATAGCTGCTGACTGTGTGTCAAAAGCTGTTGGTCAGTCATCCAAACCACACAAGACAAACAGTGATGATGGCTATAGGGTTAAGTACCTTATGGCTATGGCTAAGCTGAGGAAGTTGGAAAACTCAGTGGTTTCCAACCGGCAAAAGGGACTTATGGCAGAGACTTGTGACTGGGAGGAGTCTGATTCATCATCTGAGGAAGAAGACAATCACTGTCTGATGGCCAACACTGATGTCCCATCAACAAGCAACTTCAAACAGGATCTGGCTGAAGCTGAAGCCTTTAGCAGCTTGGAGAACTGGAACCCTACAATGATGTATAAGGTACAAAATTTTATGGATTACAATTCTGAAGAAAAAGTTAAAATGTTTGAATATATGCTTGTTGATCTGAAAGCTGCTGTTAAGAAGCATACTGTTTTATTATCTGAAATCTCTAAGCTTAAAACTGATCTTGAAACAAAATCCAGTAAACTGGACAGTTTCCATAAGTTGGAAACTGAGCTTGATGAATTAAAACACATCAATTCCATTTTACTGGAAGAGAAGAGAGAAACAGACATAAAACATGCTAAGCTTCAAAAGATAGTTGACTCTTGGTGCCAATCTGCACAAAAAGTCAGCCACTGCATAAGTCAGCAGATTCCTGCACAAATCCAAGCCTATCTTGGAGGGGATCTTGACACAGCAGCTTCCATTGTTGAGGTTAATAATTT
The DNA here is from genome assembly GCA_020465985.1 of Centrapalus pauciflorus. NCBI lineage: Eukaryota > Viridiplantae > Streptophyta > Magnoliopsida > Asterales > Asteraceae > Centrapalus > Centrapalus pauciflorus. The sequence goes on along the minus strand of JAANYP010002215.1, from coordinate 63,293 downwards.
AAAAGAAGACTTGTCCACTCTTGGTGAGCTTGCGAACACTTTTATTCAAAAAGTGAATGGTAAATTAATCTCAACAAACAGGTTTGTCAAGCCTCAAAACACTGACAGCTCGTGTGAACCTAGCACAAAAGATGCTGATGAAATAAGTTTTCCATCAAACAAGCTTGCTAAGTGCTCTGCTGATTCACACAAGCGAAAGAAAGGAAAGCATGTTCAAACTGCAGCTGTGGACACCAAACCTATTGACAAAACAGGCTTTGGGTCTAAAACTGATGTAAAAAGGCATACTAATCCTTTTAATGCTGAACATTTTGAAAATAAGTTTTCAAAAGGTAAGCAGTCTGCCTTTAACAAGAGTAAGTCTCATGTTGAAAGCAAACCTGCTGTGATTTCAAATAAGCTTTCTAATCATAGTGGTAAACTGGTTTTAAATAAGAATAAGTCTTTCAAAACCAGAAACAATGATTATGTTGATAGGCAACATCAATCACATCTCAGGAAGGACAAAGGCAAAGCCATTGCTCAGCCTGAGAGATCTGGGAATAAGTTTCCTAAACCTGTGGAAATTCAAAAACCAATTAAGCTTCCTATCTTTGACATCTGTCCTCCTAAAAAGAGGAAAGAAGAGACAGACAAAGCTGTTGCTATTGAACTTTCCACTCAAGCTGTTGATTCATAAATAGTAATAAGTTTGCTAAAACTACTGGTAAAATCAACAGAAATAACTCAGAATGTGTTTCTGAAAGGTCTTCTTCCAAAAATGCTAAAAGAAGAAAGTGTTATAAATGTGGAATGAAGACACATCTGGCCAAAGATTGTCCTGAAACTGAGGACATAAGGCCTGCTGACTCTGATGGTTCCCTCACAGCTAACATAAACAGTGTTGGAAACATCTCAGTCAGTGAAAGTGGTATCCAAACTGATACCATTCAAATAGGAAATATTAGTGTTGATATCACAAGTCCATCAACAAATGTTGATGAAGTAGGAGAACTCATCTCTGTGATGAGTTCCCCTAAAAATGACTAACATTCTTCTTGTCACTCTGCACGAAAAACAACCATCCCAGGTTTGGTACTTGGACAGTGGCTGCTCAGGGCACATGACAGGTTGTAAGGACCTGCTGAGTGATCTCAGGCCTGAAAAAGGGCGAAAAGTTACATTTGGTGACAATGTACAGGGATCCACTGAGGGATATGGAACTCTTAAAGCTGGTGCTGCAGTGTTCAAAAGAGTAGCCTATGTGGTTGGACTAAAACATAACCTTGTTAGCATAAGTCAACTGTGTGATGCTGGCTATAAGGTTAACTTTGATGAGCACCTGGGTTACATATTGGATTCCCAAGGCAAAGTTGTGCTGTGTGCTCAACGAAAGAAAGGTGTTTATGTTGTGGACATGCAATCTGCTGATCCCACAACTGAAACCTGTTTTCTCACAAGAACAAATGCAGACCTAAACTGGTTATGGCACAAAAGGCTGTCACACCTGAACTTCAAGAACATCAACAAACTCTGTAAGAAAGAGATGGTGACAGATTTGCCTTCTATGACCTTTGTTAAGGATAAACTCTGCTCAGCTTGTGAGAAAGGCAAGCAGAGGAAATCATCATTTAAATCCAAACATAATTTTTCTATTGATACTCCTCTCTTCTTAATCCATATGGACTTGTTTGGACCTGTTAATGTCCCAAGTCTAGGAGGAAGAAGATACACTCTAGAAATGATTGATGAGTTCTCCAGGTGCACATGGGTTATCTTCTTGAAGAGCAAAGGAGAGGCTGCTAGAGAAATTATTGGATTTGTGAAAAAGATGGAAATGCTGAACTCTGCCCAAGTGAAGCAGCTTAGAAGTGATCATGGTACTGAATTCAGAAACAGTACTCTTGAAGACTTCTGTGGAGAGAAAGGAATCACTCAAAACTTTTCAGCTGTAAGAACTCCTCAACAAAATAGAGTTGCTGAAAGGAGAAACAGAACCCTCATTGAAGCTGCTAGAACCATGTTGTGTGCATCTGGTTTATCTTCATCATTCTGGGCAGAAGCTGTTAACACTGCCCGCTTCACCCAAAACAGATCCTTAGTGGTGAAAAGGTTCAACAAAACCCCCTATGAGCTGCTCAAAGGGAGGAAGCCAAATGTCAGTTACTTCCATGTGTTTGGTTGTCCCTGCTTCATTCTGAATCAAAGGGACCAACTGGCAAAGTTTGAACCAAAAGCTGATGAAGGTGTGTTTGTTGGCTACTCTGCTATCCCCAAAGCCTACAGAGTGTACAACAACAAAAGAAAGGTGATAGATGAATCTATCAATGTCACCTTTGAAGAGTCCAAGAATGCTTCCACCAAAGTTGTTCCTGAATCAGTTTCAGGAGAATTAAACTTTGATGATCTCATGCATTCAAACAGTGAAGAGGACTCAAAAGCTTCCACTACACCCAGTGTGGAACCTGTTAATCATGATGGGCATGATGATGATTATGTCAATACACCCTGTGTGAATAAGTGTACTGACCTCATTACAACTGCGTGTCCTGAACCTATCAATGTCGATTTTCCTGGTTCCTCTGCTGATATGTTCAACAGTGGTCAGTCATGTTCAACAAGTGAACAGGCTCAAGACAACAGTGTGTCTGAAAATCTTGAGAGCTGTTTAACAGGACCTGCTGAAGCTGCTGATAACTCAGGAGAATCCTCATTGAAGAATGATCCTAAGTGGATCAGATGTCACCCCAATGATCAAATAATTGGTGACATCAGCAAAGGGGTACAAACAAGGTGGGACAGCTTAGGGAACTTCTGTATGTTCTCTAGTTTTGTTTCACTTGGAGCCAAAGAAAGTGGATGAAGCACTAAAAGATGCCAATTGGATCACTGCCATGCAAGAAGAACTCAACCAGTTTGAGAAAAACAAGGTATGGAAGCTGGTCGCTGCTCCTTAAGGTAAAACCATAATTGGCACTAAATGGGTTTTCAGGAATAAGATGGATGAGCAAGGTCATGTCATAAGAAATAAGGCAAGACTGGTTGCTCAGGGTTATAGACAGGAGGAAGGAATTGACTATGATGAGACATTTGCTCCTGTGGCCAGGCTAGAAGCAATTCGTTTGTATCTAGCCTACGCTGCTCATAAGAGCATTAAGGTATTTCAAATGGATGTGAAGAGTGCATTTTTGAATGGGAAGTTGCAAGAAGAAGTTTATGTCAAGCAGCCTCCAGGTTTTGAAAATGAACAACATCCAGGTTTTGTCTATAAGTTGGACAAAGCACTCTATGGTCTCAAACAAGCCCCTAGAGCCTGGTATGACACTCTTACTGAATTCCTTATGAGCAATGGGTATTCCAGAGGTAAAGTAGATACCAACTGTTCATAAAGAAGGTGAAATCTGATATTATGCTTGTTCAAATTTATGTGGATGATATAATATTTGGCTCTACCAATGAGCAGTTATGCAAGAATTTTTCATTACTCATGAAATCCAAATATGAAATGAGTATGATGGGAGAACTTACTTTCTTTTTAGGATTACAGGTTAAACAAACCTCAACTGGAATTTTTATAAATCAAAGAAAGTATACCTTAGATCTCTTGAAAAAGTTTAAATTTGATCAAAGTTCTCCTATTAAAACCCCAATGGCAACCAATGTAAAATTGGATGCTGATGCCAGTGGCAAAGCTGTTTCAGTAACAGCTTATAGAGGTATGATTGGGAGCTTGCTATATTTAACTGCTAGTAGACCTGATATTATGTTTGCCACCTGTTTGTGTGCTAGGTTCCAAGCTGACCCAAAGGAATCTCATCTAGCTGCTGTTAAAAGAATCTTCAGATACCTGAATGGCACATCAAGTTTGGGTCTTTGGTATCCCAAAGACTCAAGTCTTGAACTAACAGGTTATTCAGATTCTGATTTTGCAGGCTGCATGCTAGATAGGAAAAGCACAACAGGTGGATGTCAACTCCTTGGTGGAAAGTTGATAAGCTGGTGTAGCAAGAAGCAGAACTCAGTGTCTACTTCTACTGCTGAAGCTGAGTACATTGCTGCTGGAAGCTGCCGTGGGCAGATTCTGTGGATGCAGCATCAGCTTGAGGACTATGGGCTTGTGTATAGAAAAACTCCTATTCTGTGTGACAACACAAGTGCCATAGCCATTTCCAACAATCCAGTATTTCATTCAAGAACAAAGGACATTGAAGTCAGACATCACTTCATCAGGGATCACATTCAGAAAGGTAATGTGGAGGTAAGTTTTATTTCCACAAATGAACAGATTGCAGACATTTTCACCAAACCTCTTGATGAAACAAGGTTTAATTACCTTGTCAGCAAGCTGGGCATGTTAAACAAAAGTGACTAAGTGTCCTCAAAGGTCTAAGACCTTGTATGTCTCACACTGCTCAAGTTTCTCAGAACAGCTTAGACAGAACAGGCTATGCATGTTCTGTACTTAGCCATTTTTCTGAAATTCTTGAACAGCTTGAACATACAACAGGCTGAACAGAAACAGTTTACTCGTCCAGCCTGCTCTGATGGTCCATTCTTCACTCTGCTCATTCCTTCACACTGATTTACAAGACATTGTCTTGTAACCTGATCAGCTATTGGACACAACCGGTTCCTACATGGCTGAACAGGTTGAGGGAACAACTTGAAGGATGAACAGCTTGTGATGACCCTGTTCATCACAGGTTTGACCAACAGCTTAGACCAACAGTTTTTAATTACCTTTCTTCACAATTAAGTTACTTAATTTCTGTTTTTATTTAACTTAATTACTGCGGATAATGTGGGTTACGTGTGTTAGTGATTAAAAAGGGCTCAAGTGGTCTGACAAACGGTCTGACATGGACAACCGTTCCGTTTTCTGTTAACGACCTTTTCAAATCAACCGCCCAAATATTTCTCTCTCATACCCACTCACATTCAAATCCTATAAATACCTCATACTGTTTCATCTTCGTCTTCCTCACTACTACCATAAACCTCCAAAGAACCCTAAACAAATCGACTAAGTGTCTTGTGCTTCTGCTATTCTCACTACTCTCAAAATGGCTCACAGAAACAACCCCTTTCTACCAGTCTTTATTGGTGATGATGTGCAGAAACACTCATCAGTCACCACAATGCTAACCCTCAAACCCACTAACTACATTGCCAAGCTCACAATCCCCAAAAACTATGTGGGGAAAGGTTATGACCAAATGGCGGAGTATTTGACAGTTCATCCATTAAACTACGCCATGACTGCTACTCCTGGTGTCCTGTACTAGGAGATGGTGTACGAGTTCTGGTACACTTGTGCCTACAACCCCAACACCAAAGTCATCAAAGGGACTATTCTCAATGGGACTCAGACCATTGAGATCACTACTGATCTTCTCAGGGAGGTTCTTCATCTACCCATTGTTGATTCATATGACATGCCTCAGCCTGAAAATGAACAAATGGGAAATTTGTTACGCTTCTGTGGTGTAGCAGAACCCAAAATTGGTGCTACGCTGTTCAGGAAGGATCTGTCTCCTACCTATAGCTTTCTCTTTGCCTCAGTGGTGATGTGCTTCAGCAGCAAAGTTGGTTCATTTGACCAACTGAGCCGTGATGAAATCCCAATAGTCCTACAGCTGGTGGATGGGACTACCATGGACATGACTAAGTGGATCTTCCTGAACTTGAGGAACCTGGTGCAGCAGGAGACAAGACCAGCTGTTGTTCGATACCCCAGGTTTTCTGAGCCTCATCTTCAGGCACATTTGTGGTGAGCACCTGTGCAACTCTCAACCTTTACTTCATACTGCTGCCTTCCCTGTGATAGGGAATAGAGTTTTCTACACTTCTGTTCTTCCAAATGAGCCTCCTCTGTCAACACCAATGAGGAGGTTGTTAGGATTGGTGGAAGGACCCTCTGATGTGAGGGTGGATCCAGAAGCTGCTCCCAAGAGAAAATCCAAAGCCAGGTCCAAACTTGTTAAAAGGACCATGGCAACCACTGAAGCTGGGCCTGTTCAAAAGAAGGCCAAAACAGCTCAGTCTGAGTCTGCACCTTTAGCCTCTGTGGCTGAGGAGGAGCAGACTTCTCACCCTGGTTCATTCGTTGAACCTGAAGCCTCTGTGGCTGGTGCCTCTGTGGCACTTGAGACTATGGAACAGGTCAACCCACCTGTTTCTGACCCAGTCTCTAAACCTGTCCAGTCTGAACCCCTCATCACCTCTCCACAATCACCCACTTCATCCATCCAATACCAACGCAAATCTCTAGCCAAAAAGAAACCAGCCCAAACAACCAGCTCCTCTGTTCCCTCTCAACAGGGTTCAGTTGTAAGAGAAGCCACCCCTGCTGCCTCTCCTATTTTGGGAGAAGGTTCAGCACAATTGGAGCCTGCTTCACTCCAACCTGAGTCCACCCAGAGTCAGCCTAGACCCTCTGGTTCCTCCCAACAGGAGCCAGTTGTACAAACGGAGATAGCCACCTCAACTATTCCAGCCTCCCAACAGGCTGAGAATATTGAAAGACAGGAGCCCTCTCCACTCCATACTGAGTCCACACTGTCCCCTCCTCAAACTTCTTTACACCCTGAGTCTGCACGAGGTGTCCACACTGCTGGTATAGACCAATCAGCAGCTCAGCCTCAAATTTCTGCTCCCTATGATACAGCTGTTCTACACCAAACAGCTGCTGAGGGACCAACAACCCAAGCTGATGAACCTCAGGGATCATACCATCCCTTTGGTGAGGCTGCTCCTTCTATGCAAACTCCATCAGCAGGTTTCACCACTGCTGATGTTGAAATGCATATCCCATCTCCCCATGATGAGGTGCTTTTACACCAAGGCACTGCAGAGGGAACACCCACTGGCCTTCATGAAGGTGTTGCAACACAAGCAGCATCTGAAAGGCCCCCAACATCAACCCCTTCTCCTGATGAAGCAGCTACAGCCGCTGCTGAGGGACCCTTTGACCCCTCCAAGCTGGGCCACATTACTTTTGCCCAGGCTATGGAGCTTCTCTCAAATGTTCCTCTTCCCTCTCCATCACATCCTCATACACCAGCCTCATCATCTTCTTCTCCATCAACCCAATCTAAACAGTCCACCCATACACCTCCATCTCCTAAAGACCTGCCTTTGAAGGATCAACTTTCTTTGCTGACCAACAAAGTTGGTTCTTTAGAAACTACTATGACCTCTCTACCCTCTCTTATTTCAGACTCTGTGTCTGAACAGCTTAAGGGATTCTTTGATCTGTTCAAGGATTCCTTCCCTGCCACTCCACAAACTGATAATTCTCCACAGCTGCTTGCACTCACTGCACAGCTGCAAACTGTATCCACATCCCTCTCCTCAATTCTTTCACTACAACAGGACTCTGTGTCCTCAATGACAGCTATTTCTCAACAGCTGTCATCTCTCCTAACTTTTTGCAATTCTACACTTCCTGATACTCTGGCCAGCTTGAACACACTCATTGGCTCCCTATCCAATTCTGTGTCATCAAACCTTGCTGATGTGCAAGATTCTCTAGAACTACATCTTGCACAGCTTCAAAGTTTGCTGTTCACAGCTTCTGATAGGGAAAACATTGCTAAGCTGACCTCCCTTGCTGATACCCAATCCTCTTCTCTTCAAACCTGTCTTTCCCAGCTTGCAGAGGTCAAGGACAACTTGGCATTCTTAGTGAATAGCCTTGTTGGCCCCAGGCCTGCTGCCAAAACTGCTGGCAAGCCTGATGACTTCGTGTCTTCAGGCAGACCAGGTGTTGAAGGTGCTGGTACATCTCCTTCAAAGGGGGAGAAGTCATCTGCCTCGAAGACTAAGTCTAAGGGGGAGAAAACTTCTTCTCCTAAGGAGAAATCAGTGCCTGCAATACTCACTGGTCAACCAGCAGGAGCTTCTGCAACAGGTACAATGGAGGGTGCCTCCCACGCTGCTCAGCCTACTTAGGCTGAATCTCCAATCCCTGCTCAGTCTAAGGGGGAGGAATTTATTCCTGAGGGCAGGCCAAGCAGCAGAAGGAGGCATCTAATTCTAGAAGAAGAAGAGGAGGAGGAGGAAAGTCCTGAAGCTGCTGTCACTACAGCAGCTAATGGAAAAGAAAACGCAGCAACTGATCCCCAACAACAGAAAGCAGCATAGATTAAATTTCACAAAGCCAGGGCCAAAGAAATGGGTCTTCCTATGCACAAATACTTTGAGTTTAGAGAAGAACAGCTTCAAGCCCTGGAAGCTCTAAGGAAAGAAGAAGAATCTGCCAAAGCTGCTAAGTCTTTTGCACTTCAAGAGGCAAGGAAAGTTAAAATATCCTCTCTGGTTGTGCAAAAGAAAATATTGGAAGCTGCTAATGGATCAACAGAAGAGAAGGAAGTAGAAAAATAAAAAGGTGCTCTGGTCTCAGTGGCCAAAACTTCAGTGCCTTTTGCAAGAGCTCAGTTTCACTTTGACAACCTGGCAAGAAGAAAATTTCAAGATGTTGCTGATAGAAGGCTTGCTAAGGAAGCAATTGTCAAAGCTGTGCACATATCAAGAAAAGGCAGTAAGTGGAAGTTGAAAATAACCAGAATGGGTGCAACAGGCCCCGAACTAGAAACATGTGACTACACTGATGTTGCACAAATGGGGTACAGAGAATGGATTGAGCTGGCAGTTGCTCTGAGTGAGTCAAAGTCAGAAACTGCTAAGACTGTCAGAGCATATGTCAAGAAGCTGATGGAGAGAGTAAAGAATCTTGGCCTGATCTCCAAAGAAGTTAGTGAAGGTGTCTATGTGACACAACCAAAAATAAAGGCCAGGAGGACAAGGAAGGACACTGAGATGGAACAACTCCTCATCTTGATAGAACAAGGTGACTATGCTATTGAGATGAAAGGAGTTGATCACAGCCTGCCTAATGGAATAGAGTTTGAAGATGGCAAGATCATTGAAGAGCCTGAGCTGGGGGCATTCTTTGTGGATCCCTTAACTCAGAAGAAATGCTTTCAGAGAGCATCAGATCTATACAAGGTGGATCTGAGACAGCTTGTAGCCTTCACACTTGCAGTTTCATTCAGGCAGTCAAGCAGGTGGAGAGCAGCTATCTGGGATCAACTCAGAGGCTGTTATGAGAGAGGTGAACTTGAAGATCCCAAGTTTATGATCATAAGAAGTGAGATTGAAGAACTTGAGGATACAAGGGAACAACTTGAAAAGATGTTTGAAGGTCCCCCTCCATTGTAATGAAGTCCATCTACCATCTGGGTAGGTGAAGAATGGAAGCTGTCCATCAGTTGGACAGGCTTAGCATTATCTGCTCCCAACAAAAACAGTCCAAAATCTGATGTACATTAGTTGTACTTTATTTACATAAGTTGTAATTTTCTCTTTTGCATTAGTTGTAATATACATCAGTACATCAGTTGTACTTTTGTAAGGACATGTGTTGTTCTATGTAATCAAAAATCAGTGTATATATAAACTGATCTTTTACTTTATGTTGATGTTGTAATTTTATTTCAACAAATGTACTGTAAAAGTATATAGTGATTTTTGATAAGGCCAGCTTAGACTGGTTATTGCAAATAGGGGGAGATTGTTAGGCACAAAAAGGCCTCAGTCAAACCTGTTCTGCATCTGAGGAGGAGATTATTAATCAAACCTGTTGATGCTTTTGAAGGTTGAATTTAAGGAATGTTATATGCCTTATTGAAACCTGAAAATGATTTGCAATATCAGCCTGAAGCTGTTCTATGTGTTGCATGTGTTGCAACAAAGGCAGTTTTGCCCAAGCTGTTCAGTCTGCTGAACAGGATGGACATAAACTGTCTACGCTGCTTTACACTGGTGAGCAGCTTGGGCAGTTTACAAGTGTTCTGTTCTGTGTGAACAGAACCTGTTCTTTGTGAACATGCTAAACACTTTATGGAATATGTTTCCAAGTCCTCATGTATTTTTTTTGACTACAAGATCAGTTTACAAAGTCGAAGACAAAGTGGAAATCAGAACTGCTCAGCCTGCCCAAGCTGTTCTGTTACATGAAGACAAAATGATATTTGAAAAAGGGTGACAGACCTTTTTCTTATATTAAAATAGGCCTTAACAAAGGAAGAAAAACACAAAGTTGACATTCCTTATTTATTTAAAGGCAATACAACAGTAGACAAAGTGAAAAGACAAAAGTTCTGCCCACATGAAGACAAGTCTGCTTTTCAGAATGTGCAGAAAAGTTTATGTTGTCTTTTCAACAAGACTTCTCCTTTTTCATTCCGTCCAATGAAGAAGCTTCACTTAGATCCTCTAAGTGAGTATAAAAAGAAACTTCCAAGGATTGAAAAAAAAAAGCCAAAAAGCTAAGTGCTGAAACCAAGAGTGAACGTGCATTCAAGTGTGTCTTTCATGCATGCAAGTCTGCTTGAATAAAACAATGCTCAGTGTCTAAGCTGTTCTTGTTCAAGCTGTTCATCAGAGTCTTGTAAACACAGTGAGTGATTCTTAGTGAGTGTATTCATTGTAACCAGTTTAAGTCTGTCTTAGACTAGTTAAACATATTGTTGTATTCGTCATCTCAGCTTGAACCTTTCCGCATTCAAGCTCGTTTGTAATTAACATTTGTTGATAATACATACAAACATTGAGAAAATTGTGTGTAGTTTTTAAATAGTTGTATTCACCCCTCATCTACAGCTTAAGGCTATATACTTGGGATATCTTTTGGGACCTACACAAACCATATTAAATTTAAATGATTGAAAATAACGCCAACTGATTTAACTTTAAATGTTTTGGCTCAGAAAAAATGAAGAACTCTAATTTTTAATTTAGCCGAACGGTAAAACAATTAATCCATCTATAAATTTATCCGATAATGAAAAAAGGACGAATTATTTCACTTTTAATTTTTTTAACTGATGAAATAATAAACCTTTTTAAAGATTAATAAATATTGAGTTTAACATTTTTTATATTTTTATATATGTAAATAAAATTATTCAGTTTGTACATCGACTTCTTTAATATTTGATTAAATATTGGTTAACTATTTAAATATTGAAAATTTTTGCATCCACCTTGACTTGAAGAATTAAATATAGTGATTTATTTTGTTTTGTTTTTTATTTTTTGCCTTGTCTCACAATATGTATATAAAACATCAACTTTTGTTATTCATATTTTTGTGAAAAAGGAGGTTTAATATGAAAAAAAAACAACATGTTTTTCATATTTTTGCGGTATAGCCTCTTCGCTTTACTTTTACCAATAAAATCCATAAGTTATTTATTTGTTTGTAATTTTAGAATTATTCCTTTTTTGCCAAAAAAAACATTAAATTTGAGGGTTTTTCATGACATGTTGATTTTTTATGGAAAATAGTCAAATACATGACTGATTATGAAAAAAAAAACAAATTTATTCCGAAAATCAGAAAGAAAACAATAACCTGATAACTTTATTGGGAAAAAATAACATGAAGGATGGAACCAAAAAAAATGAAATTGTATTGTTTTGTGCATATAAAACCTTAAATAAACAATATACTTTAGACATCATCAATTGAATCATACTAAATTCGTAAAAAATAACATGTAACCCACGCTAAACTATTTTCTATTTCTTAACATCATATTTACCTTAAGCGACAAAAACTACATATTTTTTATGGCTACCCGCAGCAACGCGCGGGCAACCACAACACTAGTTGTTTACATTATGGGTGACAATTTTGATCCAACGAACCAAATGGACCGAATGATTATACTAACCGTAGTAAAAATCAAAATCGAACGTAATATTTTTCAAAAAAGAATATTTATAAAACAGTGTATTAAACAAAATTTTTTTTCAAAATTATATAATTTCAATACTTTTGGTCGTCAACCCATTTGCTTGAAAGAACCGAAATTGCCACTCCTATCTATATCTATATCGATATCCATATCCATTTTAATTACTTTCATCTATCCGTATCCATATACATTGAATGAAACAGTTATACGTTGGATTTTACAAAAAAATTTTTTGTTAAAATACCATATTAAATAAATTTTTAAATGTAATTTTCATTTCTGGTTATCTGAACCTCAACCTAATCTTTTGAGAAAACTAAAAATCTCATGATTTTTGTCGTCTATAAAAACATAAACTAAATCGATCGACAAAATTAAATAATTCTATAAGCAATAGAAGACATTGTGGATTGAATTATTTAGAGAAAAAAATTTCATATGGACATACCTCATATATCAATTCACTTTTGTGCGTTTGTTTGTTGGGGGACACCTCCAATTAACAATAAATAGAACTTACAATAAATGAAACTTAATTCGAAAGTAAAAGTTGGAGTTGAAAGTGTGTCCGAAGGAGTCATATATTTGTTGTGACTTTATATTTATCAAAAGGGAAAATTTATAAGAATGATAACATAAAATATTAATTTGGATTAAATATGTTGTGAAATTTTTTATACTGAGAAAGGATCATGAAATTATATATTAATCGGTCGCCAATATCTTTGTCAAAATTGAATTTTGCAATCATTTTTCTATATGAAAATTTCACGTTACATTTATCGTCAAAACTTGCAATTTATGTTACATTTCTTGAAAAATTAACCTTACCAAAATACCACATTTATATATCCATTTTAATTAGTCATCCTCACTACTAAACTAAGAATTTAAAAATAAAAAACAAATATTTATATGTATTCTTTTCAATAATAATTGTATTTTGACTACAAAATAAAATTACAAACATAGATTTGGGTTTAATGAGTACCATTAGTTTTGCGGAGTACCGGAGGTACCTCGCTTAAAACCATTTTTTTTGAAATTTTTTTTCATAATCATGTTTAAATTAATAATACAAGACTACTTGTAAAAAATCGCACATAAACACACACTATAACTATGTGAAATGTGCATGAACTGCATTGTTGTGAACGTATGTACACACTAAGCATGTTCACATAAATTTTTTTCACGTTCACATGACTTTTTAGATGCTAGACCATGTGAATGTATGTAATTCTTTTACATATAGACTTATATTATTTGTATCCAAATGAATATGAAAAAGATTTTTTAAAAAAAAAAACTTTTTTCGGAGCATGTTCACATCTGAAACATGTGTAGTCACAGGTACTCATGGTACTCTGTATTTTTTAGGTACTCACACAAACCATATTCTACAAACATATATATAATAAAATAAAAGATGTAACTTTTGGATGAATGGATATTGGTTTGGTAATGCCTTAAATACCTATCCCATTTGGTTATATCATTATAATAAATAACCAAACTTGTGAACTTTGTTGGCATTGGTTCATTATTTGGGACAAATTTTATAAGATTGTTATAATAAAGAGACAAAAAAAAAAGTTTGTTTGTTATTTTAAGCAATTCTCTCATTAAATTATTACATTACAATAAAATAACTAACCGTTTTAAAGTGTTTGGACTGCATTCATTAATAAGTGATTATTTGTGTCTAGAATTAATCTTATAACATTATTTCATAAGCTCAAGAATGTAACTTATTTGTTTAATAAGTAATTATTTGGTTATTTTACATGTAAAACCATAAATCAAAACACTTTAAAAGCTGATTATTTGATAATTATGATAGCAAACAACATAGGTTAAACCAAACACTAAATTTCCAACAACATTTTTTGTAACAACTATCATCTGATTATTAGTTTCCAATACTCGGTAATATTGGTAACTTAAATGCAATTAGCTGATTCACATGAATTCGTGTCATGTGTTTCTAAAGGAAATTTTGGTGGTCGCCATAATCTGCAGGTTATGTCTAGGCATTGGTATTGTGATCACAATAATTACTACCAATTAATTAAGGTGCTATTTGTTTTTAAAATGTTATAATAGAATATCTTGTTTCATGTCTTTAAAAGGAAAGATGGTACAAAAGGTCTTAGGCACTGGCGCACTGTTTAGTGAGGTGTTTTCGGAGTAAATTTTTGTTGAAAACAAGGGATTTCCCAATACATATTCAAATCAAATGTTTTTTTCCGAAACTCACTAGAACTCAATGGAAAACTCATTTGAACATCATCGGAAACTCATAGGAAAATAAAAACATATAAAATGTAGATGATTATCACACAAATAATCGGTTTCAACGATAAATGGAAGCAACTCTATACAACTATACAAGAAACACTTTCAGAATTTCATGTAGAAATCTCAAACTGAAATCGTGTAGAAACCCTGTAAATCGAATTGATATTAGAACCCCTAAAACTTACGTTCAAAATCTAGTGGTTGTTGTCTTCAAGAAAATCCGTATTCAAAATCTTTAAAACCTTCAACATACCTTCAAATACTGGTGGTTGTCATGTAGAAATTTCAAGCTATAATCGTGTAGAAATTTCATCCTCTTTAAGAAATAGTGTAGTAAGTCTATCCTCTTCAATATTGAATGAACTCGTGTAGAAATTCCAACTCATCAGATGACTTGAAGATATGAGATCTTAGAAACCTTTAATGCTAGTCTTGTCTTTGATCGGAGAGAGAAAGAGAGATCGAGAGGTAAAAGAGATATACAAGAGATAATCACCGATGAGGTGGAAGCGCTAAGGAAGCGACGATAGGGTTTCACTAGGAGGGCTAGGGCATGCATGCATGTTTTTTTTTTTTTTTTTTTTTTTTTTGCATATTTAACTTCTGTCTGTAACTTTAAAGATGATATAAGATCTTAAAAGCTAGAAAATCTTTTCCAAAACAAAGAAACTTCCATCGTATATTCTACCCCGGTTGTAGTAGATATATATGACGAAAAAGTGTGTAAAGAGAAAAGCAAACAAGCCTTAAAAGTCTCCGAATTGTGAGTATCCAGGCAAGGACTAAACACTTGGGTTTTTCTTTGGTTATAACATGAGATTGCATTGTGGGTGAATGCTTTATTTGATTATCTTGTGTGCTTGATAGATTATTGTATATGAATAATTGTATAATTTTAGAACTCGCTAAGTGATGATTCGCAAGGGAAGAGTTAAGGTCGTTTATCCAACTTTTAGATTTGTATTATTTAGTCATTTAACTAATTTTTTATATAAATAAATATATATTTAGCCATTAGTGTTATATTTTGGAAAAATGATTACAATAATGGCTAAATGTGTATCAAATATGATAGTTTAGCAACCAAATGTGTATAAGATATGATAGTTTAGTGGTCAAATGGTACAATTTTCAATGGTTAAACAACTACAAAAATAGTTTAGTGGCTAAATATGTATTAAAAATAGTTTAGTGGTTAAATGTGTATAAAATATGATAGTATGGATTGACAACATTAGATATTAAAAAAATACTGCTAGAAATATAAAAATTAAGCCATGAAGCAAAGCCTAAATATGCTGTGACGTTTAACAACAAAAATAAGTTAACGAAACTATAAAACCAAGCTAATAATTGTGTTTCACATAAGCTACCAAAAATCATTAATGTTGCCGTAAATATGATATAAAACATGCTTCAAAAAGCTAAAGTTCAAACACGATATGTTACATCTTGTAGACTTGTTTCTTCCCTACCATGTTGGGCATACATAGAAAATCAAAAAGGTATTTAACTACGACTTAAATACTCAAAATCATCACATGGCTTGAAGACAAATGCATCATTGGTAGCCCATTGCTCTTGTAGGAATCACTTTCGGTATCCTCACAAGAACATTTGAATTGGTTGTGGATGACATAAGATGTTCATTAGGATGTTGAGCATGATGGTCATGTGAGGATAATGTCAATGGTACTCGTGAAGCATGAACAGATATTCCATTACTCTACTATGTCATAAGATAGAAAAGTGTAAGTATTATATACATCAAGTATTAGCAACAATTAATGTAAAGGTATGAGTACTATACACTTACTTCAACGAAAACTTTAATTGTAGTAGGATGTGAGGATGATGCCAATGGTACTCTTAAAGCATGAGCAAATACTATGTTACTTGACTATAAGATAAGATACATAAATATAAGTATGATATACATAAAGTATTAAGTAAGCAACAATTAATGTAAAAGTATGAGTATTATAAACTTACTAAAAAAAGCATTAATTGTAGTAGGATGTGAGGATGTTGCCAATGGTATTCGTGAAGCGTGAATAGATACTCTGTTACTTGCTATAAGATAATATACAAAAATTATTAAGTATTAGCAACAATTCATGCAAAAGTATGAGAACTATACGCTTACCCCCACGAAAGAATTAACTGTCACATTGTCATTTGAGACTCCTACCCCAAGATTCCTCTTCTTACATAGGGTTCTTTTGTCTACTTAGGGTGCATCTTTTTTAGGATTATTGCATGTTTTCCTATTGTGCCCCTCTTTTTGACATTTTGTGCATCTTATACAATCCACAAACTTCTTTACTTTGCTTCCAACAAAATATTTCTATGTAACATGTCTTCTCCGTTCGATCTTTGGTCTACCTTGCATCTTTTTAGGCTTTGGTGGCAATGGATATACAAAACTTGTTTTAGGTCACATCTTCATACCATTGAGGGGTTTCAAGTAATGGTAATAGGCATTATTAAACATCGTCTTCGTAAACCATTCCGGGACATAATCTTCAGGTGGTTTGTTAATTTTTAACAAGACTGTAATAACATGTTGACATGGCAAACCTCCAAGCTGCCACAATCTACAGCTACATGTCATGTCCCCTTCTTTGACACTAAAAGAGTTCATTCCATTTGTTACCTCAAACTTATCACCACCTGCTGGAATAACTTGCCATAATCTAAAAAATAAAGGGTTAATATTGAAAGGACCCACAGACTTTCATGTAATTATTGATTAAGTTCTGAGTATTTAAGTCCCTAAACAAAGTTTGTCTTATTCAAAACTATATATTTTTAACCTGCTACCTGCTAAACAAGTAAAACAATTAGTTCCTCGAATAATTTTTATTAAAAAAACCCAACTTTCTTTCCAATTATCACGATTAAATCACTGGAATTTATTATTATTATTATTTTTGTTTAGGTTACTGTACCGTTTAGCTGTTAATTACCTTCTAAACATGTCAAATATATAGTTTGAATAAGACAAAAATTATCTAGAGACTTAAACACTAGGAAAAAAAAAGTGACTTAATCGATAAATTCACGAAAGTTCGTAGGGTTTTTTTCAATATTAACCCAAAAATAAAAGTAAAACATTTGTTGTTTAATAATGATTATAAATCATAGTTGTAAAATAATGATACCTTTGTACTTCCTTCATTTGTTCTAGTCTACTCTTGATAACATGGCATATATCACTAGACCAATTCCCAACCATCTCCCTCATTCGAGTCATTCTTTCCATCATTTTCACCCTAATAGATTCCAACATTTTAACAATCGACCTCCTTCTTGCATCTTATATTATTGAGTTAAAACATTCACTAATACCATTTTCCGTAGAATCACATCCTCTCTTCTAGTTTGAAAGAAAGCCCTTGTCCATGTTGATGGATCCTTTTCCATTAAGTACTTGTATGCTTCAACATTAATTTTTTTGATGTCTTCCATGACTTATTCAAATTCTACCAGATGCATGGCTTTTGAGGCTGCCAAAAATAGGTTTCTAAATTGTATGGTACTGAACTTCTTCCTAAAGTTAGCATATGTATACCTATCACATTGTCAATGCTCAACATATGGCATTATGTCTTTACACTTATACTTTTCAGCATTACAACTTGTAACTCCTTTAGTTTGATGTGTGGATTTTTCCTAATTCTTGTAGAAAGATGTGTTGCAATCCACTTGTAGTTCACTAATGATCCAAAGTCAAACTTTCTACAACACATATGCACATTAAATATTGATTTAACTTGAAAACCTGACTTATCTCTCATCCAAGTAGCCCATAACCTAAATGGACATTGATAACCAACAACTTTATCTTTCTTGTCGCATATTGCCAACGATTTTGCATGGTCGTTATGGGGGAATGTGGTTTGAAATCTATTAGCTAAGGCGTAACAGATGACGCACTCTTTAAGTTGACTACGGTTTTGATAACATACATCCTCCAATGAATTTTAGTATTATGTATAGTATACTAAATACCTTCCTTTATCAAGTAATTACCCTCATGCTCAGAATTTGTTACATTCTCAACCAACTCACCCTTTTCTAAAGACCCACTAACATCATTTAAAACAGTTTCATATTCAGTTTTCATGTCGGGGGCTATCTTAATATCATTTATACTAATATGCGGACAAAACATTGTTTCATTTGTTATTACAATGTCATCTATCCCAAGTCTTTTTTTTTTCTCAACTCGCACACTTCATTATCATCACATGATAAGTGGTCTATGCGGTTTCATCATCATCGTCATTTAGACTAAATTATTGATCATAGTCACTTACTCTCATCATCACTTAACATTTCATTAGATAGTTCAGTTTCCATATTGCTAGTATGTTCAAAAAATAATTAGAAAATGTTATGAAAATTAAAACCCCAAAGTGACTAGAAGAACAAGGATCATGAAAATCAAAATCATATTATAGCCTAAAAAATGTACCTATGTTATTCTAGTTTTCATGTAATTAGCACCATATATTGAAATAACATAAAAAAGAACATTGATCATCGATGGTTTGATATTATTAGAAATTAAAACCCCAAAGTGACTAGAAGAATAAGGATCATGAAAATCAAAAGCATTTAGTGACTGAAAATTTTAGTTTTGTGACTAAAAATTCTGTCACTATATCCTTATTAAGAGGACATATCAAACATTGATGAAGAACTATTGTCACTGATACAATTTTGTCATTAAATCTAGGTCAATTGTGACTGAAATGTTATCTGTCACTAAATCAATTAAATAGTGTCATAAACAAGTGTGTCACAAAAGCACTTGAGCTTTGCCTACACATTTTTTTCTGTGGGCATAGATGTATACCCACTGCACTTTAGCCTACACTTTTTTTTTTGTGTAGGTGAAACCCCAAGAGCCTTATAGTGACACATTTATAACTTTTAGTGACAGATTTAGTCTGTCACTAAATGTCAGTTTATTTGTAGTGCTATTTTATTCTAGTTTTCATGTAATTAGCACCATATATTGAAATAATATAAAAAAGAACATTGATCATCGATGGTTTGATATTATTTCTAATAATTAGTTTATCATAGTGGTGGCAATGGGTCAAACGAGTTTTACGACCAAATGTCATAAATTTTACATAATTTCAAAAACATTTCTAATAACAAATTTTTCAATACACCATTCTGTCTTAGTTTTTTACAATATGTTCATTTCATTGTTTGGCCCGTTGGGTCAAAATTGACACTCCTAGTTTATCATTTCAAGACCAATGCAAGAAACCATCACCACTTCCACTTAATTGCTACCGCCATGTAAACGTGGATATGTGGTTTCATAGCACTTAGAGGGTGTTTGGATTTGCGTATGAAAAAGTGTTGTAGCATTTTGGAAACTAATAATCAGATAATAGTTGTAACCAAAATTGCTGCAAGAAATGTAGTGTTCAGTTTTGCTTCTGCTGTTTGCTATCATAATTATCAAAAAATCAGTTTTTAAAGTGTTTAGATTTGCGTTTTAATTTGTAAAATGACCAAATAATCACTTATTAAGCAAATAAGCTACATTTTTTAACTTATGAAAAAGTGTGGTAGGACTAACGCTAAACGCAAATAATCACTTATTAACGTATGCAATCCAATCATTTTATATCAATTGTTTGCGTTATTGTAATGTAATAAGCTAATAATCCTGTTTAAAACGCAAAACCAAACACCCTTAATTCCATATATGAGAAAAAAAAAAAACATGTCCATTAGCTTCATTGATTATAACTAACTTGTGGATTATTAGAATCGATTAAGAATAGTTTTGTGATTGATTATGACGACTAATGACAACTTCAAAACCCTAAGTAAACCCAACTTCAATAAATATAACTTACCTTTGTGATTGATCAAGAGAAAACTTTCTTGATTGATTTGATTAAGTGGGTTCTTCTGATTGACGGATCTGATACGTTCACTCATGGAAAGAGCGACTTTCCTTCTCGTTCTTCTCTGTCTCGCTTCCCGCTGAATAATAAATTAAGAATGATTTAAATTTAAACCCTTTTTAATTAGGTTAATCCATAAAATAATGAGATGGTTAGACGACGTGGCAATTACATCATATAAATTAACTTAATCATCAGGTAACCAGCTGTTTTAGCTGGTTGCTATTAGGTATAAAAGAGTTAGTTGCTAAAACTTAGACAAATGAGTGAATTTCTTACCATTTGATGTCATTTTTCCTATTTTAAATAAGATATTTTATCGCGAGAAAACCAAAAAAAAACTTTATTTTATTAAAAGTTGGAATATCAAAAATTTTATAAATATCAAATGCATCTTTTACAATTAACTTTTCTTGTCAACTCTTCCAAATGAGAAAGAAAATATGAATTAAAATCTTTTATGTTTGGAAGTCGTCAAAGAAAATCTCACCATGAATTAGTGTGTTGTACAAAATTGGCTAAAAGTTAAAAACATTGGAGTAAACTTCCAACATACTTTCTTGTTGATTTACTAACTTGCATATTTTTACAACAAGCTTATTGGTCATAATTTTTATACACTCTAGCATAAATGACAAATGAGTTTTAAACATGTGTTAATGTTCTTATCTTTTAAATGGCAAAAGTTTTAAACATTTGAGGAAAGTCAATATTTGCTCTTTTTATTTTTATTTTTTATTTTTTTTGTTACTTTTAAGACTTGCACAAAACATTTAAAGAGGTACATATATACATGGTATGATGTAGAGAAGCTTTTATAAAAGTTATTTGCGTTTTATTACATTTTTTGAAAGATTAAGTTGGGTTTTCAATCTCATTTTGATACATACAAAACGAATACAAAAGAAAAATGGCAAAAGTTGTTGACCTGGTGAGTACGAAAGACGTACATATGATTTTGTAAAACATATACTTCATTTTGAAGAAATTTTAAAAATTCGATTGAAATCGAAAACAACCTGTTCACCTCTTGTCTTGATTTAACATACTTTTTAATGGTGGAAAAACATTTTTTTCCTTCTTGTAAACATAATTAAATGATTGTAAAATTTATCATTTAAAAGAATATTTTGAGTTCTCATCGGATTTTTTAATTATATATTTTTGGTTAAAAACATATTAACTGTTTACATGATTGATTTAACACACACACACACATATATATATACGAGTTTTGGATGTGAACATAAAAAAAATTATGTGAAACATCATAAAAGTCATGTGAACATGAAAAAAAAACTATGTGAAAATTCTTAGTGTGAACATACTTTCACAACAATGTAGTTCATGTGAACATGCACGTTTTTACATGGTTTTAGTGGGTGTTTATATGTGATTTTTTACAAGTATTATTATATTAATAATTTAAACATTATTATTAAAAAAATTAAAAAAAAATGGTTACAAGCGAGGTACCTCCGGTACATCGCAAAACTAATGGTACTAAAGTCAACATTTCAAACTCAATCTTAATCTTGTATTCTTATTTTCATATGTTTTGAATGATATACTTTATGTAACAACTAAAATGTTATATAAGTAATGAAAACCGATCTATTTAACATTAACATTTCAAACTCAATTTTTTATTTTTGCTAATTTTAAAAAATAACTAGTAAAAAAATATGATAAAATATATTTACAGTTTAAATGTATAATTAATTTTTATTTAACAATTAAAGTTACATTAGTTTTTTATTACTTTATGGTATGCCTTGGCCTTCTCGTCTTTTATCAATTTGTAATTCTCTATTTCATATTAATTTGTTAAATAAATTATAAGCCTGCGGTCGGCGGGCACACCACCTCTAGACTTCGGCCCTGATGAGTTCCACCCCCTCCCCTGCTTCTTCACACCGCACGCCCCTTCTCCCTTCTTTTCATTTTTTTACTATCAAAGTCATGCATATATGTGTGTGTATGTGTGTGTATAATTTTAGTTTTATTTTATTATTTTTATTGATGTTTGTTATTATAGTTTCGTAAATGTTTGCATTTTTTTATTTTTTGTTTCGTAATTGTTGTTTCGTGTGACACTCTTGCCACAACAACCACCAATTACATAACACCCAGGATTAATTATCAACATGACAATACATAATGATCTGATAACCTAATATAAGTATGGAAGCATTAAAAACATAAATAGAGTAGTGCAATAGTGTAAAACACCCTACACTGCTATAAGGTACCAAGTCTAAGTCTACACACCCATTACAATTATTACAATCATCCAGAATACATTACAACATTGTCTCATAACATAAATTACCGATGAAATAGTGCCGAGTCTCCCAAATCTTCCAAACGACCTAACTAGAAGGTCCGGCAGTTGATTTACCATTTCCTGTAAAATAAAATCAACTGAGGGGTAAGTGAATGCTTAGTGAATACACAGATTTACACATTTTATAAATCATTATGATGCCCACAAGAGTAGCACCGACGACACACGTCGTGCACTCTCCACGTACACAAAGTACGACCACACAAGAGCCGTCGCTCTACGAGCCCGCAGCTCGACCTTTAAAACATACTACTGAGACAGACATAACATCGGGGATGACATACTGCCTACCGGACCTGGAGGGATCAGCTCCAGCGTCATATAGAGCAGTAACATCAGAGTAACAGATGCGACCCACCGGTCCATCGTAGATGCACAACAAACGAACGGACATGCATCAAATAAGAATGTGCATCTAAATCTACGCAAGTTAGTAGAATTCCAAACGAAATATGAAGCAACATGTCTCAGTAAGCAAAAGCAATCATAAGCAGATATAAACATGTGAAATCATATGTACTCACAGTGGGTGCGTATTTAAACTTTTAACCAATTTTATTTCTCCTCGGCCTTTCAACCGGATCCACCAAGTACCCCACTGTGGGTTAAACAACACCACAAGGGACCTGTTATATTAATTACAACAATACCTCGTATCAATAACCGTTTAAATCATAAAACCAAGTTTCGTAAGTTTTGCAATATTTTTCCCCATTTCGGGTCCATGTCTAAATTCATACCATAATTAAGTTTGAGCTTATCTCATGTTCATACATTGTCCTTTGAGTAACCCTTGTCATTTTATGTGTTGTTTATAAGTTTCATTCATAATACACGAGTTTAGAGAGTAGATTTCTCAATTTTAGGCATTAAACTCGAATTTAATGGGCCTACCTTCGAATCTGATCACTAGATTCGAACCATATGGCATAGATTCGAACCTCATGGCATAGATTCGAACCTCACTTCGAATCTGGGGATAGATTCGAACCCCCCCTTAGAATCTAATGGTACACACTCGAATCTAGTACCAAACTCGAGTTTGTTCTTGCATTTCGACTCTGTTCTTGGTATATTCGAGTCTGTTCATCCTTATAACTTAAATCCATCATTCTAAAGCCTAAAATCACTGATATATCATGTATGATGTCTAGTTTCGATTCTATTATGCATATACTATCACATTCTAGCAATATTTCAAGCAAAACAAGCTCCAATTTACATAAAATGACTGATTCGAAATTCTAGTTCTTCAAAAACCGAAACAATAAACTTAAAAGGGTCGATTCTTACCTTAATTCGTACGAAATCAGAAATCCGTTTGCAGATTGTTGTAGTACTCCTCGATATCTTTCCGATGACGTATAATTCTTGAAAATCGGACGGTCGGTTTGCGAAATAACTTAGAGAGATGTAGAGAGGAAATTTCTAGAGAGAGTGTGTAGTGAGAGAGTAAAATGGTGAAAATGAAGCCTTTTACCCTTTTTATTCCACATTCATCATTTTTGCACATTTCTCTCCTCGACTTAACCGGTTCCATAAAATACTGATTTAATCTTAAAATTATCATTAATAACTTTTATAATCTTAATACTCCATAAAAATGATTCTGAGTTCAATTTTCTTAAAATAGCAATAAACTTGCTAAATAACCAAAATACATAATAATCACTCAAATTTCAACTTAAATATATATATTTGAACTTAATTAACCAAAATACAGTAAAATAAATCCGAGGATGTTACAGCATGGGCTCCACCACGCTCAACTTCGTCCTCGAAGTTACTCGGATTCAAATAGTTTCGGATACTTTCTTAACATTTCTGACTTAACTTCCCATGTATGATTTGCTCCCTTATGATGCTTCCAACGTATAAGCACCATTTCTATCTATTTGCTCCTCAACTTCTTCATCTTAGTATCCAATACACATTCCGGCTCCTCCACATATCTAAGCCTTTCATCAACTTGCAGCTCTGTGTGGTCTGCCCAATCCTCATTTCCAGTGTTAAATGATTTTCGGAGATTCCCAACGTGAAATACTGGATGTATGCCTGACATCTCT
The DNA here is from genome assembly GCA_020465985.1 of Centrapalus pauciflorus. Lineage (NCBI taxonomy): Eukaryota > Viridiplantae > Streptophyta > Magnoliopsida > Asterales > Asteraceae > Centrapalus > Centrapalus pauciflorus. The sequence goes on along the minus strand of JAANYP010002215.1, from coordinate 38,893 downwards.
TCAGGCAGTTCTAACCGATAAGACTGATTTCCAACTTTTTCAACAATCCTAAAGGGTCCGACGAATCTCGGAGCCAACTTGCCCCTTTTTACAAAACGAGTAACACCCTTCATGGGTGATACATTCAAGTAGACCCAGTCATTCACTTCAAAATTGATCGGTTTGTGCCTCCGATCATAGTAACTTTTCTGACGATCCTGGGCCGCCTTCATGTTCTGCCTGATCAATTGTATCTTCTCATTTGTTTCTTGAAGCAAGGCCGGCCCAGCGATTGGTGTTTCGCCCGTTTCCCTCCAACAAGTAGGAGTCCTACACCTCCTCCCATACAGTGCCTCGAACGGTGCCTTCTTTATTGTCGCCTGGTAACTGTTGTTATACGAAAACTCTATAAGTGGCAGATGATCATCCCAATTGCCACCAAGATCTAGTATGCACGACCGCATCATATCTTCGACTGTCAGGATAGTCCTTTCACTTTGACCATCGGTTTGCGGACGATACGCCGTACTCATAGCGATCCTTGTTCCCAACCCTTCTTGTAATGCTGACCAGAAGTTTGAAGTAAACCGACTATCTCGATCCGATACTATGGACTTAGGCACTCCATGCCTGGAATCTATCTCGCCCATATAAATCTGAGCTAACTTCTCCAATGAATAATTTTCACGAATCGGAATAAAATGTGCCGACTTAGTTAATCTATCGACTTACCCAAACTGTATCGTGTTGTCGCCTAGTCTTCGGCAGTTTCGTAACGAAATCCATAGTAATGTGTTCCCACTTCCATTCCGGAATGGGAAGTGGTTGCAAACTACCATATGGTTGTTGGTGTTCTGCTTTCACAAGCCGGCAAGTTCGGCATCTCTCCATGTACTGACCTATGTCTTTCTTCAATCCCGGCCACCAAAAGTCTGCCTTTAAGTCATTGTACATCTTTGTGCTCCCGGGATGTACAGAAAACCTAGACTGGTGTGCTTCTTCGATAATTACTTGTCTCATTCCACCAAACTTCGGCACCCATATCCTCCCGTATATCCCTTTCAGTCCCGACTCACTTGTTTCCATGTTCTTAACTTGTACTCTAATATCCTCAGCACCAATATTCTCATCTTTCAAGGCTTCTTCCTGAGCAGCCTTGACATCATCAATGATCGTAGACGTTAACATAGTAGACGTCATCATATAGCAGAAATCTTTAGCATAAGCTTTCCGGCTCAAGGCATCGGCTACCACATTAGCCTTTCCGGGGTGATACAGTATCTCACAATCGTAGTCTTTAATAAGCTCCATAGACCTACGTTGTCTCATATTAAGTTCCTTTTGGCTAAAAATATACTTCAAACTCTTATGGTCCGTGTAAAGTTGACACTTAGTACCGTACAGGTAGTGTCTCCATAACTTCAAAGCAAATGTTACTGCGGTCAACTCCAGATCATGAGTCGAATAATTCTTCTCATGCTGCTTCAACTGTGTTGAAGCATACGCTATAACCTTCCCACGCTGCATCAGTACAGCGCCTAACCCTAACCTCGAAGCATCAGTATAAACTACAAAATCATCATTGCCTTCAGGTAAGGCAAGTATCGGAGTCTCGCTTAACGCTTTCTTCAGAACCTCAAAGGCCTCCTGTTGCACAGTTTCCCATATAAACGATGCATTCTTCTTGGTTAATGCAGTTAGAGGAACTGCAATTTTTGAGAAATCCTTAATAAATCTCCGATAATACCCTGCCAGTCCAAGAAAACTTCTAACTTCGGTAGCTGATTGAGGCGACTCCCAGTTCTTTATTGCTTCAACCTTAGCTGGATCTACCGAAATCCCAGCTCCAGAAATCACATGTCCTAAAAACTGAATCTGTTGTAGCCAAAATTCGCACTTTGAGAACTTGGCGTACAACCTTTCCTTCCTTAATAATTCCAACAGTTCTCTCAGATGTTCAGCATGTTCGGCTTCAGACTTAGAGTATACTAAAATATCATCGATAAACACAATTACCGATTTATCCAACATCGGTCTGCAAACTCTATTCATTAAATCCATAAACACTGCCGGAGCGTTAGTTAATCCGAAAGGCATGACCAGAAACTCGTAATGCCCATACCGAGTTCTGAAAGCTGTCTTCGGTACATCTTCTTCTCTTACTTTCAATTGATGATATCCTGATCTCAGTTCAATCTTAGAAAATACACTAGCCCCGTGTAACTGATCAAACAAGTCGTCTATCCTTGGCAGAGGATACTTGTACTTAATAGTCAACTTATTCAGCTCCCGGTAATCTATGCACATCCTCATCGTGCCATCCTTCTTCTTTACAAACAGTACCGGGGCTCCCCACGGCGATGAACTCGGCCGAATGAAGCCCTTGTCCAACAACTCTTGAAGTTGTGTCATCATCTCTTTCATTTCGGTTGGGGCAAGGCGATAAGGAGAACGAGCTACCGGCGCAGCTCCAGGGATCAAGTCAATCTTAAATTCTACTTGTCTCTCAGGCGGCACGCCAGACAAGTCTTCCGGAAACACATCCGGAAACTGTGAAACAACAGGCACGTCGGCCAACGTTCTCTTTTCAGCCTTGGCATCAATAGCATATGCCAGGTAGGCGTCACACCCCTTTGCAACAAGCTTTCGAGCTTTTGCAATGGTCAGTAAGCACAGATCCCCACTTCTCCTATCCCCGTAAATGCAAATCTCACGCCCCTCTGGAGTAGTTATCTTAATCATTCGGCTCTTACACACTATATGGGCTTCATTCTCTATCAACCAGTCCATCCCGACTATGACATCAAACTCACTGAATTCTATCGGTATCAAGTCCAAATTGAAGACTACATCTTCAATTACTAACGTGCAGTTACGGTAGACATGATCTACTTTTACTAGAGTGTTGCTAGCAGTTTCTATATCAAGAACAGCAGATAATCTAGATAGTGGCATGGCAAGTCTTTGTGCAAACATAGTAGAAACAAACGATCTATTGGCACTCGAATCAAATAAAACTCGTGCTGGCATAGAATTAACTATGAACGTACTCATGACGACCTCAGGATTTTCCCTTGCTTCCTCTGCAGTTATCTGAAAAGCACGAGCAGGTGCCCTTTGAGACTGACCCCGGCCTCGGTTAACTGAACCACCACTTGAACCTCCCGAAGATCGTGTTGCAGATGGAGCAGCAGTTGGATCGTTCTTTCTGCAATTCCTACTGTAGTGTCCCAATACCCCACACTTATGGCAAGCATCTCCCCTCCTTGGGCACTCACTCTGATAATGGCCCAATTCACCACAACAAAAACAAGCACGTCCATTGGTGCACTTGCCGAAGTGTTCCAAGTGACACCTATTACAATATCGCGGCTCGGTGTTGATGGAGTAGGCACGAGCACAACCACGATCGGAAGAACCAGACGATCGACGATACGACTGTTGAGGTGAGTACTGTGAAGACCGGGAAGATCCCGAGTATCCTCCCTCCCGTTGGCGTTTCGGCGGTGACGGCTGTGCTGGATTAGTGGAAGCAGCAGTAGACCCAATCGAATAGCCCGACATGATCAGAATCTGCTCTACATTTCTGGCAGCCTCAAGTAAGCCAGCAAATGTAGGGTAGCGGACGTTGCTCATAACCCTCCTAATTTCAATATCTAGACCAGCCTCGAACCTGGTCACCTTCCTTTCTTCAGTATCCACCTGATGAGGCGCAAACAGACTAAGCCTCGTGAATTCTACACCATATTGGGACACCGTCTTAGTCCCTTGCATCAGCGCCATAAACTTTGCCTCCAATCTTCGGCGCTCATCAACCGGACAGTATTCCTGAGTGAATAGTTCCTTGAACTCAGCCCAAGTCATTACACTTACTTTTTCCAAGGTTAAAGCATTAACCATGGAATTCCACCACATAATTGCATCGTTCATGAACATAGCAGTTGCATACCGAACCATATCCTTCTCAGCACAATCGCTGATTCGGAATGTTCTTTCAGTAGCTGTTATCCATTCAAGTGCGGCAACAGCATCCCCTAAACCATTAAACTCCACCGCCCCGTTTCCTTTAAAGTCCTTGAAACGACAACCTCGGGGTTTGTTAGATGACCCAATGTTGTCATCTTGTTCCTCGTTGTTACCCCCTTCCTTCTCCTTGTTCCTTCTCTTATCCTCTCTTCTCTTAGCATCGGCCTCATCTCGAGCCCGAAACTGATCTTGTATCATTTTGTTCTGCTCAGCCATCATGGCTAGCATCATCTCTCTGGCTTCTTCAGGTGTCATTCCTCCAGACATGTTCTGAAATTATAAACATATAACTTGTTTAGTAACATGTCATTAGTCTAAAGACACCACTCATTTGTCCCGTATGATAGTCAATCTCTTATAATTACTAAATCATAACCTATCTTAGTTCAGATCATTACTTAAACCACTACATATCATTACCTAATGTTTGAGATCAAGACCTCACGGACACTTGAATCTCAAACTATTGCTCTGATACCATCTCGTGTGACACCCTTGCCACAACAACCACCAATTACATAACACCCAGGATTAATTATCAACATGACAATACATAATGATCTGATAACCTAATATAAGTGCGGAAGCATTAAAAACATAAATAGAGTAGTGCAATAGTGTAAAACACCCTACAGTGCTATAAGGTACCAAGTCTAAGTCTACACACCCATTACAATTATTACAATCATCCAGAATACATTACAACATTGTCTCATAACATAAATTACCGATGAAATAGTGTCGAGTCTCCCAAATCTTCCAAACGACCTAACTAGAAGGTCCGGCAGCTGATTTACCCTTTCCTGTAAAATAAAATCAACTGAGGGGTAAGCGAATGCTTAGTGAATACACAGATTTACACATTTTATAAATCCTTATGATGCCCACAAGAGTAGCACCGACGACACACGTCGTGCACTCTCCACGTACACAAAGTACGACCACACAAGAGCCGTCGCTCTACGAGCCCACAGCTCGACCTTTAAAACATACTACTGAGACAGACATAACATCGGGGATGACATACTGCCTACCGGACCTGGAGGGATCAGCTCCAGCGTCATATAGAGCAGTAACATCAGAGTAACAGATGCGACCCACCGGTCCATCGTAGATGCACAACAAACGAACGGACATGCATTAAATAAGAATGTGCATCTAAATCTACGCAAGTTAGTAGAATTCCAAACGAAATATGAAGCAACATGTCTCAGTAAGCAAAAGCAATCATAAAGCAGATATAAACATGTGAAATCATATGTACTCACAGTGGGTGCGTATTTAAACTTTTAACCAATTTATTTCTCCTCGGGCTTTCAACTGGATCCACCAAGTACCCCTCTGTGGGTTAAACAACACCACAAGGGACCTGTTATATTAATTACAACAATACCTCGTATCAATAACCGTTTAAATCATAAAACCAAGTTTCGTAAGTTTTGCAATATTTTTCCCCATTTCGGGTCCATGTCTAAATTCATACCATAATTAAGTTTGAGCTTATCTCATGTTCATACATTGTCCTTTGAGTAACCCTTGTCATTTTATGTGTTGTTTATAAGTTTCATTCATAATACACGAGTTTAGAGAGTAGATTTCTCAATTTTAGGCATTAAACTCGAATTTAATGGGCCTACCTTCGAATCTGATCACTAGATTCGAACCATATGGCATAGATTCGAACCTCATGGCATAGATTCGAACCTCACTTCGAATCTGGGGATAGATTCGAACCCCCCCTTAGAATCTAATGGTACACACTCGAATCTAGTACCAAACTCGAGTTTGTTCTTGCATTTCGACTCTGTTCTTGGTATATTCGAGTCTGTTCATCCTTATAACTTAAATCCATCATTCTAAGGCCTAAAATCACTGATATATCATGTATGATGTCTAGTTTCGATTCTATTATGCATATACTATCACATTCTAGCAATATTTCAAGCAAAACAAGCTCCAATTTACATAAAATGACTGATTCAAAATTCTAGTTCTTCAAAAACCGAAACAATAAACTTAAAAGGGTCGATTCTTACCTTAATTCGTACGAAATCAGAAATCCGTTTGCAGATTGTTGTAGTACCCCTCGATATCTTTCCGATGACGTATAATTCTTGAAAATCGGACCGTCGGTTTGCGAAATAACTTAGAGAGATGTAGAGAGGAAATTTCTAGAGAGAGAGTGTAGTGAGAGAGTAAAATGGTGAAAATGAAGTCTTTTACCCTTTTTATTCCACATTCATCATTTTTGCACATTTCTCTCCTCGACTTAACCGGTTCCATAAAATACTGATTTAATCTTAAAATTATCATTAATAAGTTTTATAATCTTAATACTCCATAAAAATGATTATGAGTTCAATTTTCTTAAAATAGCAACAAATTTGCTAAATATCCAAAATACATAATAATCGCTCAAATTTCAACTTAAATATATATATTTCAACTTAATTAACCAAAATACTGTAAAATAAATCTGAGGATGTTACATTTCGTTCGTACAGTTTCGTATTTTACGTTCGTAATTGTTATTTCATTTGTAATAGTTTTAATGTTTATTCATGAAATAATATTTTTATGTATATTAAAAAAATGTTTAAAAAATATTGACTTTTTTTAAAAGGGTTTAATATGAAAAAACAAACATGTTTTCATGTTTTTTGCTATTTAGTCCCTCTGTGTTATTTTTTCCTAAGAAAGTCCTCAAGTGATTGTTTTCCATCCTGTTTTCGGAAATGTTTTGTTTTTTTTCATAATCAACCCTGATTTTTTCCATAAAAAACCAACATGTTTTCACTATTTTTCTTCGAAAAGTCCACAAACTTGAATAAAGAAAATTTCCAAAAATCACAAACAAATATATAACGTAAGGATTTTATTGGTAAAAAAATAATACAGAGGGAGTAAACCGCAAAAACATGAAAAACATGTTGGTTTTTTTTATATTAAATATCTAATTTTTTTTTTCTTAAAAGCGTTTAGAAATCTTCATTTGAAAAACTTTATGTTTTATAAAGCATCTGTAAAAAAATTATTTCTTAAAAAGCTTTTAGTTTATAAAAGGGCCAATTGCTAGAAATGAAAACAATTATATGCATTTTTAGAATCAAGAGCAATATTATATATTTTTTAGAATCAAGAGCAATATTATAGTTATTATTTTTAGTAATTGATCCTTTATTAAAAGATCAAAACATTTGTTAAAAAACTTTTATGATACTTATTCAAAGTCGAATCAATTAAATATATAATATCTTATGAAAAGACTTATAATAATATTTATTATTCATTTACGTTTTAGCTATCAGTCGGTTCGGACTAGTTTATTTATCCATTTAAATATGTAAACATTTGTGTTTAAAAAAATAAGTAGCAATTCATAATATAAGGAATATAAGGTTAATAGAGTTTATTTAATTTTAAGTTATCAGTTAATTAAATTACATTTAATTTGATTTGATTTAAAAATTTAAATAAAGGTTGTAAATAAAATTGCAAAAGTAGAGTAGGGCCATACGTGGTAAATAAAAAACGCAACACGAATCACGTAAGATAATATTTAGTTATTTATTTTAACTTTTTATATTTATAAATAGATTATGTAGATAGATATAGATTTATAAGTAACAATTTATAGAAAAAATAAAACAATATTGATTATTAGAAACAGGATAATGATAATTTAGGATATTATAAATATACTTAACTTGAAGGTCTTTTTACTGTTCAATGAACAATAAACTAAATTGTCAGATAGCTTAAGCAGACAAATAAACAACTGACTTACATTATAAATTTATATATAATATATAAAATTTTGTTTTATTATGATAACTTTTGATATATTGTGTTTTATAAAAATTCGAATATATCATTATGATCATATTAATTTTTATCTATATTATGATATAAAATTAATTACTGTGAGAACTATTTTCGTTAGACAGGTATGCAGGTAACAAATTATTTTATTTTATATATAACATATAATTGTTTTTGTTTTTCTGTTATAACATTTGATATTATATTTTATAAAATTTCGAATATATTATCATGATCACATTAGTTCATCTATATTCCGATATAATTTTTTTTTTAAAACTGGAAACCACGGTGCTAGTCATAAAACGTTGTAGTCGGCAACTCAGGATGTTGGCAAAAGTTGCATTTTTATTACTTTATATATAGTATAAAACATATTTGATTTTTTATAATAATTTTGATATATTATGTTATTTATAAATTCGAATATATCATTATAATCGCATTATTTCTATTGTCAATCTAATATAAAAATTATTAGCATCGAAATTATCTCATTAAGCAGGTAGTTATATAGCTGACCTTTTTTTTTTACATATACCATATGACTGTTTTATTTTTTTTTACACAATCTCTACCTTAGTCACCGACACACCGTCGTACGTCGACTCCTGGATCTCACACATCGAACGCGTCCACCGCCGCCGTCTCCACAACCTCATAGTCGGTCTCGACATTGAATGGCGGCCTAACCTGAACCGAAACTTCCGAACCCCGTCGCTACACTCCAACTGTGTGTAGGACGCCAGTGTTTGATTTTCCAGATCCTCCATTCCCCTTCAATCCCTTGGTCACTCAAAAATTTCCAAGGTGATCCTTCGTACACGTTCGTCGGCGTCAAAATCGATGGAGACGCGCAGAAGCTTCTGGAGGATTGTGATTTGTTGGTTGAAAGGACGGCGGATCTGAAGGATTTGGCGGCGGAGGCGTACGATGAGAGGTGGTTTTACATGCAGGATTGAAGACGTTAGCGAGTAGAGTTTTAGGGATGGAAGTCGACAAGCCGAAGAGGATTGCGATGAGTAGATGGGATAATCAGTGGTTGAATCAGGCACGAGTTCATTATGCTGCCATTGATGCTTTTTTGAGTTTTGAAATCGGTAGGGTTTTGATTTCTGGACATCTCTGATCGTATTTCAGGTGATTAAAAGTAGGGTTTTCTTTAGTGTTTCTTCATGTTTGATGTTTAATGTGTCAAACATTTTAGGGTTCTTGGTGATTGCATGTTTGAATAGTCTGGACTCATCTGAGTTTCGCCAAGAAGAAGATTAGGGTTTCTTCATGTTTGATTTGCATGGATAATGTGTCAAACATTTTAGGTTGTTGGTGGTTAGTTTCATGTTTGATTAGTTGGTTTAATATGTGAAATGAAATGTTTACATGCATGTAATGGATTTGGAATTTGTGTTTATATTTGAAGTCTTTTTAGGTAATGCATGTTGTTATTACTTTGGTTAACCTTGTTTCTTTTCATGGTTTTTACAATGGAAAAAGTGCTCAAAATAGTAAAATAGCAAGAAACTTTTTTTTTTTTAATTAGCAATCTCGTAAATTTTGTTTCAAATAATGGAATCAACTCTTGGAGTAACCTGGTTATAATATAACCGGTAAACAACAAATAGGTTGTTATTTCAAACAATATATTAAATCGTAAAAAATAAAACTTAGTGCCACAATAAGAAAAAAAATTAAAAGTATGTCTTTATTTCATACAATAAATCATATATATAACCTTTTTACTGGTTAACTTTTGTTGTTTACCGGTTAAATGTTATAATCGAGAGAATAAACAATGAGTTAGTTCCTTTATTTAAGGTAAAATTTACGAGATTGCTAAAAAAATGATAAGTTGCTACCTATTTTGAGCAATTATCCCTTTTATAAGAATAAATTGTTAAACCGAAATGTTTGATATCGTTTTTCAGTTAAATCCGATCTGGTTTCTATAAGGATGGTTGGTTTTAGGATTGTGGTTCACTTTTGTACATTTCTAATTAGTTGAAGCGTTGCTCGGTTGATGTGCGACGAAATTAATATTTTTAATTAAATAATGACATAATAGAAATATATTTTTATAAGAAAACTACACATTTACGAAGAAAAATTATTTATACTAATCGTGAATATTAATTATTATACATTATTATATTTGAGATCTATACAAATCTAGTTCAATACATTTGAGTTGATTGAGAGACTAATTTTTAATTAGAAAACTATGTATTAGAATGAAGTCTATAAAAAAACTAATTATTATTTACGGTAAAATCAAAATCCTTCGTATCCTCATCAAGCAATATGCAAGAAAACACGTATTTGGAAAGTATTAGTTACATCATCGTCTAACATAATAGTTACATACTTGTGCGTTGCTCAGGTGATTTAATTCTAAATTAATATAGTTTTGTTCAACAATCATGCAATAAAAATATATTTCTTTTATTAGAGTAAATTAAAAAAATAGTCCTCGTGGTTTGTTAAAAATTACAGAAATAGTCCCTCAACTTTCAAAATTGCATAAACAGTCCTTTAAAACACTATGTACTTGCAAAAATGGTTCCTTGTCCGTTAAACTCAACTCTCTATCTGTTAAAGATTATGAAATGACCATTTTACCTCCTTTCCAATCAGTTACGCTTTTCATCCCTCATAATTTTTTTTCATTTTAATTATAATTATAATTAGATAAATTATCATTATTATCGTTATCTTAAAAATAAATACACATATTGCATTTGAATTCTAGAGAGAGAAACTAATATAGGTAGAGAATTTTTAAGAGAGAGATCACACGTGTGATGGAGAGAGAGATTTCAGCCGAGAGAGATGGATGGAGATCTCAACTGTGATTGACAGAGAGAGCAACATATAGCAAGAAAAATAAGGAGAAAGATGGGAAATCAGACCGGAAATGGAGGTTGCCACCGGCCAAAAGTCTGAAATAATCTGAACCACGAACAACAGGTATCTTTGAAGAGCATGATCTGAAACGATGAACACATGTATGAAACGATCTAAACCACGAAGGTCAGGCATTTCCTCAAAGTCTGTGTTTTCCTCTTCAAATCTGGAAGCACTATTTATTAAAGACAAATCTGGTGCCACCGTTTCGTCAAGGGTTCTTTGGTTATTGAACCACTGTCACTATAGACGAAGAGTAGGCATTGGAAGGGAAGCAAATAACATTTTGAACAAAGGGAAATCAGAGTGAAACCAAAGGAAATCAGAATAAGTCTGATGCCTAATCGATTTCATCATATCTAAATGATTCTTTATTTGGACTAGGTCTGAAGCTTGTTCGATTCCGATTTATTCATCATAATCTTTTTTCAGGTTCGATTAGGGTTTCTAGACTTTGTTCAAGTTTGATTTTGTTTAGGGTTCTTGGGTACCAATCAATGACATTCATGATCTAGGTTATAAAGATGAAATATAATTAATTCATTATCATCATTGTTATTTGATTTACAAAAAGAAAAGGCCATATGAAAGTTGATTTTTAAGAAGAGGCAAGAAGAAAAACCATCTGGAAATCAATTTTCAAGTATGAAACATCTAAAAAGTGATTGATTTTTGGGGTTTTTTTTTAATGTTTTCGGGTTTTGTAAAAATTTTGAAGCTGATCGAAATCTTGAACATGTTCCTTTAATAACAACTCCTATAAATTTACTGAACAAATATGTTTTTATTTCTATGACAATTATGGTTTTATTTTGGATGAAGATGAATGATCAAGCCATTAAAATTTGTATGTTGAATTCACACACAATTTACATATAGATATACATACTTGTATACACACATATGCATCCATCTTTTTTGTATTCTCTTTACTTGTTTTTGAACATATAAAAAAAATCTTCGAGAGCAAAATAAAATACTAACAAATCAATAAGAATGATCAATAAAGAGATTCTAACCCAAATATAATGAAATTGAATCAGAACCCACCAAAACTAAGAAAATGTAGATCTCGCGAGACATATTCTTTGTTCTTGCAATCCAAATTTTAATGGCTTCATCATTCATCCTCATCCAAAATAATATCATAATTGTCATAGAAAGAAAAACATATTTGTTCAGTAAATTTAAAGGAGTTGTTATTAAAGGAACATGTTGTTCAAAATTTCGATCAGCTTCAAAATTTTAACAAAACCCGAAAACATATTAAAAAAACCACACATCAATCACTTTTTAGATGTTTCATACTTGAAAATTGATTTCCAGATGGTTTTTCTTTGCCTCTTCTTAAAAATCAACTTCCATATGGCTTTTTCTTTTTGTAAATCAAATAACAATGATGGTAATGAATTAATTATACATCTTTATAACCTAGATCATGATTGTCATTGATTGGTACCCAAGAACCCTAAACAAAATCAAACTTGAACAAAGTCTAGAAACCCTAATCGAACCTGAAAAAAGAACACGATGAATAAATCGGAATCGAACAAGCTTCGTACCTAGTCCAAATAAAGAATTATTTAGATATGATGAAACCGATTAGCCATCAGATTTATTCTAATCTGGTTTCCTTTTGTTGCACTCTGATTTCCCTTTGTTCAGGATGTTATTTGCTTCCCTTCCAATGCCTACTCTTTATCTATAGTGACAGTGGTTCAATAAGCAAAGAACCCTTGACGAAATGGTGGCACCAGATTTGTCTTTAGTAAATAGTGCTTCCAGATATGAAGATATGAAGAGGAAAACACAGACTTGGAGGAAATACCTAGCCTTCGTGGTTTAGAACGTTTCATACTTGTGTTCATCGTTTCAGATCATGGTCTTCAAATTGTTCGTGGTTTAGATCATTTCTGACTTTTGGCCGGTTGCAACCTCCATTTCCCCCTCTGATTTTCCCCGTCCTTCTCCTCATTTTTCTTGCTATATGTTGCTCTCTCTGTCAATCTAGGATCTCCATCCATCTCTCTCGGCTAAAATCTCTCTCTCTCTCTCTCCATCGCACCTCTGATCTCTCTCTCTTAAAAATTCTCTTCCTATATTAGTTTCTCTCTCTAGAATTCAAATACAATATGAGTATTTATTTTTAAGATAACGATAATAATGATAACTTATCTAATTATAATTATGATTAAAATAAAATAAAATTTATGAGGAATGAAAAGCGTAACTGATTGGAAAGGGGATAAAATGGTCATTTCATAATCTTTAACAGATAGAGAGTCAAGTTTAACGGACAAGGAAACATTGCAAGTAAACAGTTTTAAAGGACTGTTTATGCAATTTTGAATGTTGAGGGACCATTTCTGTAATTTTTAATAAACCACAGAGACTATTTTTGAAATTTACTCTGATAAATATATATATTTTTATTGCATGATTGTTGAACAAAACTATAGTAATTTAGAAATAAATCACCTGAGCAACGCACAAGTATGTAACTATTATGTTAGACGATAATGTAAGTAATACTTTCCAAATACGTGTTTTTTGCATATTGCTTGATGAGAATATGAAGGATTTTGATTTTATCGTAAATAATAATTAGTTTTTTTTATATACTTCATTCTAATACATATTTTTCTAATTAAAAAGTAGTCTCTCAATCAACTCACATGTATTGAACTAGATATGTATGGATCTCAAATATAATTATGTATAATAATTAATATTCACGATTAGTATAAGTAATTTTTCTTCATAAATGTATAGTTTTCTTATAAAATATATTTTTATTGTGTCATTATTTAATTAAAAATATTAATTTCGTCGCACATCACCCGAGCGACGCTTCAACTAGTTAGTGATGTACAAAAGTGAACCACAATCCTAAAACCAACAGATCTTATAGAAACCAGATCGGATTTAACTGAAAAACGATATAAACATTTCGGTTTTTAACAATTTATCCTTATAAAAAGGGATCATTGCTCAAAATAGGAAGCAATTTATCATTTTTTTCCCATTATAGCAATCTAGTAAATTTTACCCCAAATAAAGAAACCAACTCTTTGTTCATTCTCTTGATTATAACATTTAACCGGTAACAGTTAACCAGTAAAAAGGGTTATACATATGATTTTTTGTTTGAAATAAGAACATACTTTTAATTTTTTCTCATTGTGGCACTAAGTTTTGTTTTTTACGATTTAATATATTGTTTGAAATAACAATCTACTTGTTGTTTACCGGTTAGGCGAGTTGATTCCATTATTTGAGACAAAATTTACGAGATTGTTATAAAGGAAAAAAAAAAAAAAAAAAAAAAAAAAAAAAAAAGAAAAGTCAGCTTGCTATTTGCTATTTTACTATTTTGAACCATGAAAAGAAACAAGGATCATAGAAGAAGAACCAAAGTAATAACATGCATTACCTAAAAAGACTTCAAATATAAACACAAATTCTAAATCCATTACATGCATGTAAACATTTCATTTCACGTATTAAACCAACTAAAGAAACATGAAACTAACCACCAACAACCCTAAAATATTTGACACATTATACAGGCAAATCTAACATGAAGAAACCCTAATCTTCTTCTTGACGAAAATCAGATCAGTCAGACTATATATTCAAACATGCAATCACCAAGAACCCTAAAATGTTTGACACATTAAACATCAAACATGAAGAAACACTAAAGAAACCCTACTTTTAATCACCTGAAAGAAGATCAGAGATGTCCAGAAATCAAGATCCTACCGATTTTCAAAACTCAAAAAAGCATCAATGGTAGACTTGTGCCGGATTCAACCACTGATTATCCCATCTACTCATCGCAATCCTCTTCGGCTTGTCGACTTCCATCCCTAAATCTCTATTCGCTAACGTCTTCAATCCTGCATTCAATAACCACCTCTCACCGTACGCCTCCGCCGCCAAATCTGTCAGATCCGCCGTTCTTTCAACCACCAGATCATAATCCTCCATAAGCTTCTGCGCGTCTCCATCGATTTTGACGCCGACGACCGTGTACGAAGGATCACCGAGGAAATTTATGAGTGACCAAGGGATCAAATAGGAATGGAGGATCTGGAAAATCAAACACTGGCGTCCTACACACAGTTGGAGTGTAGCGACGGGGTTTCGGAAGTTTCGGTTCATGTTAGGCCGCCATTCAACGTCAAGACCGACGATGAGGTTGTGGAGACGGCGGCGGTGGACGCCTTCGATGTGTGAGATCCAGGAGTCGACGTACGACGGTGTGTCGGTGACTAAGGTGGAGATTGTGTTGTCGAAGAGTGTGACGTCGTAGTAGGTGTGAGTATCGTCATCGTCATCGATGACGGTTATCGACGCCTCCATGGCTATGGCTGCTTCTGTGTGGCGGCGCGTGGTTTTCGGAGGAGAGTGAGAGAGGGTTTAAATTCAAACGAAACAGATGGGTTTTGAAAACGGGAGGAAACGTGTATATATGGAGAAAATCGGAGTTTCTTGTTTCACTCGACGTTTTTGGCGCGTGTATTACGATCTTTTGTAGAGGCTGTTTAAATCGTTCGTCGCAAGGGATCACAACTAATAATATCATAACAGAAAAATTATAACAGAACCAAAATTTTTTTATCAAACACTTTAACACGTGCGTCGCAAGGGATCACACTTGGAGAAAAAGTTGTATTGAAATACTAGGTTAATACCTATGTATTATATTCGTTAATTTTTAAAATTGATATTTATATATATGTATAATACAATTATTTTATGAAAAATAAAGTTTGATGAATTTTAGTTAGTTAGTTATTAAATTAATTCATATTAGATTTACATAGATATGATTTGCTTTAAATTTTAAAAATAAAATCAGTAAATGACGTGTCAAAAGGAGAGAGTAACATGTAGCAAATTAAATGAGAGCATGTCATGTGGCATTTAGTTACTCTTTTAATAGAATAGATAAATGATAAAAGTAATACAATCGTAATAATATATTCCGATTTTTATCAAATATTATAACAAAAAAATAAAAGTAATACAATCATGATATTGATATATTCGAATTATTTTATCAAAGGTTATGACAGAAAAATAAAACGGTCATATGGTATATGCGAATTAAAAAAATAGGTCAGTTGTATACATACTTGCTTAATGAAAATAATTTCGATGCTAATAAATTTTATATCAGATCAAAATAAAAATAATGCGATCATAATAATATATTCGAATTTATATAAAACATAATATAATAAAAGTTATTAAAAAAAATCAAAGATGTTTTATGCTATATATAAAATAATAAAATAAATTAGATGTTTACTCATCATCCTGAGTTGCCGACTACAACGTTTTATTGACCAATACCGTGGTTTCCGGTTGAAAAAAAATTATATTAGAATATAGGTAAAATAATGTGATCATAATGCTATATTCGAAATTTTATAAAATATAATATCAAATGTTATAACAAAAAAACATAACAGTTATATATTATATATAAAATAAAATATTGGTTAGCTGCATACCTGTCTGTTTAACGAAAATAATACTGACAGTAATTAATTTTATATCCAAAATGGTAGATAAAAATAATATGATCATGATGATATATTTGAATTTTTATAAAACACATTATATCAAAAGTTATCATAATAAAACAAAATGATATATTATATATAAATTTATAAAGTAAGTCATTGTTTATTTGTCTGCTTGAACTACCTGAGAAAACCTTCAAATTAAGTATATTTATAATATCGTAAATTATCGTTATCCCGTTTCTAATAATTAATATTTTTTTTATTTTATCCATAAATTGCAACTTATAAATCTATATCTATATTTAATCTACATAATCTATCTATAAATATATAAAAACTAGTTTATAAACCCATGTATAACATGGGTATACATTTAAAAATTTAATTTCATTAATCTTGTAGGATAATTTTTAAATATATTTTATCAAATTTATAATATCTATTTATATAATACAATAATATAAATATATAAAAAGAAAAGTTATCATTCAAATTCAAATTTGAGTTTTATATTAGATAAGATTTAGATTTGATTAGATATTATTTAAATTATTTATTATAGATAGATTGGAAAAAACAAATTTTAGAAGTAAATTAATAGGAAACGGTTAGGTACACGTGGCAATCCCATGTTAAGCCAATTGACGCTCTATCTAGATGCCATGTGGCATCTAGTTACTCATATAATAGAATAGATAGATAAGTGGCTGTTATATTACGTGACTACGTGTTGCGTTTTTTATTTACCACATATGGCCCTCTACTTTGGCAATTTTATTTACGAACTTTATTTTAAATTTTAAATCTAATAATTTAAATTAAATCAATTTAATTAGCTGATTAATTAAAATTAAATAAACTCTATTAATCTTATATTTCATATTTTTTTAAACACAAATGTATTACATATTACATGAATAAATAAACAAGTCTGAACTGTTTGATAGCTAAAACTTAAATAAATAATAAATATTATTATAAATTTTTTAATAAAATATTATATATAATTTTTTTTAGCCTTTGAATAAATATCATAAAAGTTTTTTTGACAAATGTTGTGAACTTTTAATAAAGGATCAATTACTAAAAATAATGACATTTTTTTTATATTTCATATCATTTACGAGGTCATTATTTATTTTCTTTATCATTAAAAGTATCAACTTTTATATTTTTTATATGAATGACATCAACCTCTGTATTTTGTATCATTGATAGTATTAATATTTGTATTTTTCTATCATTTATAACAATAAATTTTTAAGTTTTGCTACAAATGATAAAAAGATATAAAATGTGATGCTATTAATGATAAAAAATAAATAATATTGTTATAAATGCTAACCATACATAAAGTTATTTTCATTTTTAGTAATTGGCCCTTTAATAAACTAAAAACTTTTTAAGTAATAATTTTTTTTACACATGCTTTATAAAACATAAAATTTTTCAAATGAAGGTTTCTAACATTATCTCATGTCAAACGTTGTAAGTAGTTGGCATAATATAACGTTAAACGAAGTGGATACAACACATTGTACCGACGACACAAAAAGATCCCCAAGTAGCAACACTAATGCAGGGTACACTGTTCCCCTTGAAGGTATCTCCTTTTTGTGTTTAGTCCCATATAGAACTATAGAAGTGTCGAAATCAATGTACATAAAAATGGAATAAATAACGAGAAAAAACTGATATGATATTGATGTGTTTAGTGATACAGCCATACAGGAACATAAAGGTAGACCATTCCCTGAATCTAGGGGTGTCCAAAACGAGAATCTGAAATTTCGGATAGTAAATTTTGCTATCCGAATCTGAATTCGAAAATTCATATTTTTTTTGTTTTTTTAAATATAAATAAAATATTTAAATATCTAAAAATACAAATTCGTATATTTAAATACATATTAAAGATAAATATGTCACAAACTAAATGTATCCAAAATTATTTTACTCAAAACGAATAAAAAAAATTAAAATAATTAACATATATAAACTATTAGTTAATAAAACAACAAAATCAAAATAAAACTAAAAAATATACATTAGAATAATAATAAACATTAAATATTATGTAAATAATCAATACTAAATATATATAAAATTTTAAAATCTTTTTTTGGATTTTCGGATATTTGAATATCTGAAAATTTGATATTTACTATACGAATCCGAAATTCCGAATAGTTTGGGATCGAATTTTCAGATTCATTTCGGATGCTCGGATTCGAATTTTTATGAACACCCCTACCCAGGGGCGGACCGAGCATATATTGATGGAGGTCAAACGACCCCGATAATTTTTTTTACGTGTTATATATAAGGTTAAAAAATTTCCGACCCCAATATTATTTTTGAAGTCCGACCCCTATACTTTTGATAAGTTTTAAAAAATTTATATAAAAAAAATATGATACAAAATTTAAAAAAATATACATATACGTAATAGTTGATTACCTATTTAACAAATAATTAAAGATAAAAACTTGTATTTGGATTTGAGCCAAAAACTTGAAAATTTAGTTTGGGCTCATTGGATTAGGGTTGCTGACTTAATGTTTGATCGTTTGGGGCTTGGGTGGTCAGCGCCCAATTGAGGGTAGAAGACTAGAAGCAGTTGTGTGTGTGTGAGTGTGTCGTAGGCTCGCAGCCGCTCAAACGAAGAAGACAAGAGAAAAAAACCTGTCACCGCTGTGTGTGTGAGTGAGTGTGTACCTGTCGCAGGCCGCTGCAACCCCTGCCTGTCGCCGACGCCCGACTCACCGCTAGCAGACACTTCTGTCTTCTCACAATCTCACTCAGCGGCTCATACTTAAGTGTCAGGTATAACTTTTATAACCTATAAATTTGTTTTTAGGTATTTATAAATTATAATGATTTATGAAATTATTAGTCATTTAGTTTATTAGTTGGACTACTTGAATACTTGATATAGATTAGACTATTATTTAAAAGTTAAGATTTTTTTTTAAAAAAAAATAGACCCGAAAGTTTGAAATTAAAAAATAATAATAATTGAAGTCACAAGCACTTACATTCTTGAAACAATTAAATTCCGACCCCCATAAATTTTTTTTTTTGGGTCCGTCACTGCCCCTACCTAAATCCCTTTACCCGTAGAATAATTTAGGGGTTGTGTGTTTACTTTTTAATATAATTATTAAGAAGTCACTCAAAGGTAAAATAATTTCTAAATGAGATTCCATTAAAAAGTAAACAAATATCTATCTATACTATTAAAAGAATAACTAAAGTGTCACGTGTCGACTTCTCATTTAATTTGCCGCATGTCGAAACTTCCTTTTGCCACATATTAATTACCAAAAATCTAATCTAAATTCATTTCAAATCAAATCAAATCCAATTAATTCTATGTTAATCTAATCTAACTAATCAAATGTAACATCCGTCATTTCAACTGGGTACGTGGAATTATTTTAGTGGACAAATATTCTATTAATATTGGGTTGATCCAATTATATCCCGTTTCGTGGATTGATACGTGTTGGGATTGGGGCTCGCGTGTCATCGGGTTATAATTTTAATGAACGGATTATGTTTATGGGATCGTGGGATTAAATGGGTTAAATGTGCATTAATATTGAAAATGTGACATCGGGTTCGGGACCGGCTAAAATAGAAACGTATATACGTGCCTATCTCTTTTTCCTTCCTTATCCATTTGAGATACCCTAAAGTGTGTTGTGTGTGTGTTTGTGAAATTCTCCAGCAGCAAAGAGAAGCTAATTTCAATTGTTTGGGTGCTAAATCTGATCTTGCTTCCATTTTAAGTGTTCTTGAGCTTCAAGAGGTAAGGAATTTATGAATTTGGTATCTTGGTTCTCAAAATTGTGTTACATGCCATGGAACTGTAGGGGTTGACTATGGGGATGTAAAGGGTTGATATGTATATTGAATTTGTATGCTTATTTGAGGTTGAAACTATGTGTAGAGGAGTTTTGGTTCTCCTGGGCAGAGCTGAAATCGCAGGTCATCTATGGAGTTTTCGCGGGGTCGCGGCGCGACCACCAGAGTCCCCGTGGCGCGACCAACAGCCTGCAGGGAAAATTCGAGTTTGGTCTCAATGAAGTGGTTTTGGGTCAATTCTGTCGGGATTGCTCGGGTTGGGTTTTGTTTGGGTTTGGGGTCTCGTTGGGATTGTTTGGGTCGGGCTTCGGGAATTGGTCGGGTTTCGGTTCCGTGGGGTTATCGAGTCCGAGTCGGTCCCGTGTCAACGTGAGATTGATATATGTATCTCGGCGGGATTGTAATTGACCGGTTATGATTCCGTGTGCTACAGGGACTAGCGGATCGCGAGCCGGATTCGATCAGGGTGCTCAGACTTCGGGAAATCAATCAGGTGAGTACTCGAGTCGTTTTCTAAACGCGCGCCACCTTTTACGTTTAGCCGCATAGTTAAATTTGTGCGTGTTATATATATGTGAGACGGGGACGTGAACCTCAGGTATACTATATTCCTTATATGTGTTATGTTGAGATGTGAGATCGATTCCAGGGGTCCGTGATATGTTTCATACGGACAGTGAGTCGCGAAAGGGATCGCGCGGGTTGACTGTCCCTAACAGTCCTTGGGGCGTATATATACGGCAGGGCCTGTAGCCGGGTCGCTCCTGTGCTACAGGGTTATTGCTGCTCACTGTTGTGTGCGGTGTGTCGGCCGGGGAAGGGTCCCCACAGGGCTCGCGTACTACTCTAATCTCATACTTGTGCTTTATACCTGAGATGTGTGTTGGGCTATCGGGACAGGGACAGGGATTGCGTGCTACGTGCTATGTGTTATGTGCAGTGTCAACCCTCGTGTGCTCACGGGCTTTATAGCTCATGTATTCGAGTCTAACATGTTCAGGGAATCAGAAGGGATCTCAGCCGCAGCCGAGGTAGATCCGAGATGGATTGAAGATCCGTAATGGTTTCATGTTTGTATAGAACGATCTGTGATAGTTGTTTTGGGATGTATATTGGTTTTAAACAGGATTTGCGAATATTTTGGAATGTAATCATATGTATCATCTATATGTTTAAAGTTTTAATTAGTCGTAATCTGCATTATCCTATGACATGTGTGTTATAGATCCGTTGCGTCATTGCCACCTAGGATATTGGGTTGACGTGGCATTTCTGGGATCGGGAGGGGTGTTACAGCATGGTATCAGAGCTTGTGGTTTGTAGCTTGAGTATCATTAGTGGATGCTTAACTTAGACCTTGTTCCGGTCCATGGGGGATCGTTTTGCGATTATATAGTGGATTAACCGACCTGGCTTAGTGTATAACGCTTGGTGATTTATCCCTTGTGCTTAATCATTTTGTTTTGTGCAGATTATTATGGCAGATCAGGGAGAGGGTTCGGGCGCGGGTAAGCCGCCCAGTGACGAGTATATCCGCAAATCCGAGCTGCTAGAGGTTCTTACCGAGTTTTATAGGCAGCAGAAAGAGCAAGAAAGGGAACAGGGTCAGAGTTTGGGGCCAGTGATTCGGCATACCGAGACCGGGTCAGGGGGTGGAGCTTCGTCGTCTTCTCAGCGGAGCGGGTCTTTCAAAGATTTCATGACAGGGGCCCCAACGCAGTTTTGAGGTAACGGTGAGCCGGGGGCGGCCATCGCGTGGGAACGAGAGATTGAGGCTGCGTTCCGAGTGGCCCATGTGGATCACAGAGACATGGTTGGTTATGCTGCTTATCAGTTACGGGGCGGAGCTTCGCAATGGTGGAAATCGATAGAGTCTTCGATGACCGAGTCCGCCGCATACGCCATGACTTGGGAGCAGTTCAGGGCTATGTTTGAGCTCCAGTACATTCCTCGGGACGAGAGACGGGAAATGGAGTGCCGATTCTTGCATCTGCAGCAGGGTAATATGACAGTGCAGCAGTTTGTTGATCGATTTAATGATATTCACTGTTCGCGCCTCAGCATGTCGACACGGAGAGCCGTAAGGTTGATGCGTTTATAGATGGGCTTTGATAAGATATTCGAGATTTTGTGGGGCTGTATGATACCCCTACATTTGCCAGAGCTCTTGAGATGGCCCGCATGAGGGAGCGGGAGATTCTAAAGCAGAGGGAGCAACCCTCTTCTCAGAGACAGCGTACCGGGACGTCCGAGCAGTCGGCTAGTGTGTGGAGATCCTCCGGGGACGCCCCTAGTGATCAGCGTCCGGATCAGTGGCAGTTTTCGATCCAGGGTTCCGGGCAGGATTCAGTGCAGAGACGTGATAGGGACCGGGGCCGAGACCGTAGATCGAGGAGACAGGGCCAGAGTCAGGGATCTGGAGCACAGAGCCAGAGTAGTGTGGGACACGGGTCCCAGGCGTCCGGTAGCCGTGTCGAGAGCTCTTATGGGGATCGGGAGTGCCTGAAATGTCACCGGCGTCATTCCAGACAGTGTTTATCTGAGCAGCCGCGTTGCTTCAGGTGCGGCCAGCAGGGCCATGCCGCGTCAGTGTGTACTGTTCCCGAGCCACTGCTCTTCAGATGTGGGAGGCCGGGACATCGTGTTAGGGATTGTCCAGAGCCAAGGCCGGCAGTTCAGGGGGCCAGTTCGAGTGGGGCCAGGTCCGAGCCATCGTCGTCTAGCCGCCGTGATTCTGTTTCGAGGGGCCGCGGATGAGTATTTCAGGCGACTGCAGAGGAGGCACGGGATGCCACAGATGTTGTTTCGGGTACGTACATTCTTAACGAACTTCGAGCTCGTGTATTGTTTTATTCCGGGGCCGATCGCTCCTATGTGTCTGGTATTTTCTATGCTTATTATAGTGTGTCGCCTTCTCCTTTATCGGTTCCTTTGGTTGTCGAGAGGGTCGATGTGAGTTCGATGTTAGTGAGTCGGGTTTATCGGGGCTGTGTGTTAGAGATAGATTCTCATCAGTTTGCGATCGATTTGTTGCCGATTGAGATTAGTAGCTTCGATGTGATTGTGGGTATGGACTGGTTGACTGCCAGGCGGGCTGATATTCTGTGTGCTTAAAAGATCATCCGTATACCCATTTCTGACAGTGAGAGTGTCATTGTGTATGGGGAGCGTCGTAAGGGAGATGTTGGAAATGTGTCTATGGCCAGGGCTCAGCGATATGTGACCAAGGGGTGCGAGACATTCCTAGCTTATGTGGTTGACGCGAGGAAGGAAAAGAAGACCTTAGAGGATATTCCGGTGATTCGTGAGTTCCCTTAGGTATTCCCAGAGGAGTTGCCTGGGTTACCGCCAGATCGCCAAGTGGAGTTCTGTATAGATATTGTTCCGGGGGCGGTGCCGATTGCGAATACGCCATATAGGCTGGCACCGACAAAGATGCGAGAGTTGATGTCTCAGTTGCAGGAGCTTCTGGATCGTGGATTCATCCGTCCTAGCTCGTCGCCGTGGGGTGCGCCAGTGTTATTTGTGAAGAAGAAGGACGGCAGCATGCGGATGTGCATCGACCACAGGGAATTGAACAAGGTGACCGTGAAGAATCGCTATCCGCTTGCACGTATCGATGATTTGTTTGATCAGCTCCAGGGCTCGAGTTTCTTCTCCAAGATCGACTTGCGGTCTGGTTATCATCAGTTGAGGGTCAGGGACGAAGATATGCCGAAGACGGCGTTTCGGACTCGTTATGGGCACTACGAGTTCCTCGTCATGGCGTTCGGTTTGACTAAAGCAGCCGCCGCTTTTATGGATTTGATGAACAGGGTGTGTAGAGCTATGTTGGATCGATCCGTGATCGTGTTCATCGATGACATCCTGATCTATTCGCGGAGTGCCGAGGACCATGAGTAGCACCTCCGAGAGGTTTTGACCGTGCTGCGCAAGGAGAAATTGTACGCGAAGTTCTCCAAGTGCGAATTTTGGCTTCGGGAAGTGCAGTTTTTGGGTCATGTGGTCAGTGCCGAGGGTATAAAAGTGGATCCGGCCAACGTTGAGGCAGTGATGAGCTGGGAGCCTCTGAGATCAGTACCAGGGATTCGTAGTTTTCTGGGTCTCGCCGGGTATTATAGATGCTTCATCCACGATTTTTGAGGAATGCCTTGCCGTTAACGAGATTGACACGGCAGTCCGTTCCGTTCGAGTGGTCCGAGGAGCAGGAGCGTGCTTTTAGAGAGCTGAAGACCCGGTTGTGTCAGGCTCCAGTGTTGGCCTTGCCGGAGGGTACCGATGATTTCGTGGTTTACTGTGATGCTTGAGGGTCGGGTTTGGGTCGGGGAAAGGTGATCGCCTATGCTTCGCGCCAGCTGAAGACTTACGAGGAGAATCATACCGTGCATGATTTGGAATTGGACGCCATTGTGTTGGCATTGAAGATTTAGCGTCATTATCTGTATGGGTCTCGGTTTATTGTGTATACCGACCATAAGAGTCTTCAGTATCTGTTTAGCCAGAAAGATCTGAATATGCGACAGCGCCGTAGCCTTGAGTTGCTTAAGGACTACGATTGCGAGATTCAGTACCACCCGGGTCGGGCTAATGTGGTAGCTGATGCGCTTAGTCGTAGGGCATGCGGCCAGACTATGATATCCAGGGCTTCGAGGCTTGAGATTACCTCGACATTGACGGATAGTCTGAGACTAGCACAGCAGGAGGGCCTGCGGGATGATAATGTGAAGCAGGAACGGTTGACCGGGCAGCTTGAGTCCTTGATCAGGGATAATCGCGGGCTGTTTGTGTTCCACGATAGGGTCTGGGTCCCGAGGGTTGGGAATCTGCGGCAGTTGATCCTTGATGAGTCGCATCGGTCGAGGCTATCTGTGCATCCGGGGAGTACTAAGATGTACCGTGATCTCCGCGACTTCTACTGGTGGCCAGGAATAAAAAGGGATGTGGCCGATATGTTGAGCAGTGCATGACGTGTCTCAGGGTCAAAGCCGAGCATCAGAAGCCGCACGGGCATCTACAGCCGTCAGAGATCCCCGAGTGGAAGTGATACCATATCACGATGGATTTCATTGTGAGACTTCCACGCATGGTCCGCGGGAATGATATGATCTGGGTTATAATGGATCGACTAATGAAGAGTGCACACTTCTTAGCCGTTCGGGGTACTATCACCATGGATCAGTTAGCGAGGCTGTACATCAATGAGGTGGTATCGCGGCATGGGATTCTGATGTCGATTACTTCGGACAGGGATACGCGGTTCACATCTCGGTTTTGGCAGAGCTTCCAGCGGGAATTGGGCACCAGAGTTCAGCTGAGTACGGCGTACAGACCGCAGACTGACGGGCAGACCGAGCGCACCAATCAGACCCTCGAGGATATGTTGCGGGCGTGTGCTATCGACTTCAGTGGTAACTGGGACGTGCATCTGCCATTGGTCGAATTCGCGTACAATAACAGTTATCACGCCACGATCAAGATGGCTCCGTTTGAGGCACTATATGGGCGCAAGTGCCTGACCCCAGTGTGTTGGGGCGAGGTCGGTGAACGACCTATCAGTGGGCCGGAGCTACTCCAGGAGACCAGTGACAAGGTGGCTGTGATCAGGGAGCATATGAGGGTCGCCCAGAGCCGTCAAAAGAGCTATGCCGATCGCCGTCTGAAAGAGCTGGAATTCAGTGTTGGGGACCGAGTGTTGCTCAAAGTGTCGCCGTGGAAAGGGGTCATCCGGTTTAGACATCGTGGGATGCTGAGTCCGCGGTATATCGGGCCGTTCGAGATTGTAGAGAGAGTCCGGGATCAGGCCTATCGACTGCGATTGCCTTCAGAGTTGGCCGGTGTGCACGATACATTTCACGTGAGTCATCTCCGGAAGTGTCTGGCTGCAGATGACCAGTATGTACCCTTATCTGAGATTACAGTCGATGATCAGCTGCGATATGTGGAGCAGCCTGAGACTGTTACCGACCGAAAGATCAAGAAACTGAGGAATAAAGAGATTGCCTTGGTACTCGTTTAGTGGAGACACCATAAGGGTACCAACGCTACCTGGGAGCCCGAATCAGAGATGCGATCGAGATATCCTCACCTATTTCAGAATTCGAGTTAGATTCCGGGACGGAATCTTTTTATGAGGGGAGGATTTGTAACATCCGTCATTTCAACCTGGTACGTGGAATTATTTTAGTGGATAAATATTCTATTAATATTGGGTTGGTCCAATTATATCCCGTTTCGTGGATTGATACGTGTCGGGATTGGGGCTTGCGTGTCATCGGGTTATAATTTTAATGAACGGATTATGTTTTTGGGATCGTGGGATTAAATGGGTTAAATGGGCATTAATATTGAAAATGTGATATCGGGTTCGGGTTATTGGGTTCGGGACCGGCTAAAATAGAAACGTATATACGTGCCTATCTCTTTTTCCTTCCTTATCCATTTGAGATACCCTAAAGTGTGTTGTTGTGTTTGTGAAATTCTCCAGCAGCAAAGAGAAGCTAATTTCAATTGTTTGGGTGCTAAATCTGATCTTGCTTCCATTGTTAAGTGTTCTTGAGCTTCAAGAGGTAAGGAATTTATGAATTTGGTATCTTGGTTCTCAAAATTGTGTTACATGCCATGAAATTGTAGGGGTTGACTATGGGGATGTAAAGGGTTGATATGTATATTGAATTTGTATGCTTATTTGAGGCTGAAACTATGTGTAAAGGAGTTTTGGTACTCCTGGGCAGAGCTGAAATCGCAGGTCATCTATGGAGTTTTCGCGAGGTCGCGGCGCGACCACCAGAGAAGCAACTGATTTATTTTATTACTTTATATATATTATATAACATTTTTGTTTTCCTGTGAATCTGTGATAACTTTTGATATACTGTATTTTATAAAAAATTGAATATATCATTATGATCGCATTATTTTTGTCTACATTCTGATATAAAATTTATCATCGTCGGAACCATTTTTATTAAACAGGCAGACATGCAGCTGCATAAATATTTTATTTCATATATATATATATATATATATATATATATATATATATATATATATATATATATATATATATATATATATATATATATATATATATATATATTATAATAGAATTATAACCTTAAGCTACATATATTATGAAAGTAGAAATAATGTGTCTTTTTTTTTCTTTTCTTTTCTTTTGTATATATCTCAAATTCATAAACCAACGTATCCCTTTTATACTACAAATTGAGAGACAACAAATACTATACACATCATTTCATAACTAATATTTGTTTTGCTTCTTACTTTGGTAAATGGAGAAATTCTCATCCGTCAATTATAACACTCCCCCTTGGATGATAAGTTTATATAAGAGTTCAACCATAAAGTGCTGCCTCATTAAAAACCTTTGCTAAAGAAAAACCCCGTGGGAAAAAACTTTAGCTAAGGGAAAAAGAGTATAGCGAGTGGTTGACTCCCCCTCAAGTTGTCATCCATAAAGATATCACATGTTATGCGCGTGTCGCATTCCAATATCATGAACGTGTTTTCTGAAAATTGCTTTTGGAAGCGCCTTCGTAAAAAGATCTGCTGAGTTATTGCTTGATTGAATATATTTCATTTCAATCTGTTTGTCCTTTATAAGATCTTGCGTGTATGAGAAAAATCTTGGTGGGATATGTTTGGTTCTGTCACTTTTGACATATCCTTCTTTCATTTGCGTCACGCAAGCTGCTTTGTCTTCATAAATCAGTGTTGGACATTTGCTAGTTTCTAATCCACAAGAAGACAAGATGAGTTGTGTCATTGATCTAAGTCATACACACTCTTTGCTGGCTTCATGCAATGCGATAACTTCAGCATGATTTGATGATGTTGCAACAAGTGTTTGTTTTTGAGATCTCCAGGAAATCGCAGTACCTCCATTTAAAAATACGTATCCTGTTTGAGATCTTGCTTTGTGAGGATCAGATAAATAACATGCATCTGCATAACCAAGTAAACCTTCTTTGGAATTGTTAGAATAAAATAGTCCCAGATCAGTAGTTCCTCGAAGGTATCGAAAAATATGTTTGACTCCCGTCCAGTGTCGTTGTGTAGGAGTTGAACTAAATCTTGCTAAAAGATTTACTGCAAAAGAAATGTCAGGTCTTGTACAGTTAGTAAGACACATTAAGGCTCCAATTGCACTAAGATATGGTACTTCTGGACCAAGCAATTCCTCATTTTCTTCACAAGGATGATATGGATTTTATTCAACGTTTATGCGATCTAACCACCATAGGTGTGCTTAAAGAATTCGCTTTGTCAATATTGAAACATTTTAAGACATTTTCCGTATAATTTGATTGATGCATAATTATACCATTATGTATATGTTCAATTTGTAAACCAAGACAATATTTGGTTTTCCAAGGTCTTTCATTTCGAATTCTTTCTTTAGAAAACACAATTACTTCTTCAATTTCATTGTGTTTAGATCATCAACGTAGATTATTTCTAAAGATCTTTGAATACATTTCTTTGGGTTTTACTTTTAATGCTTCTGGCATTTTTAAATAAATCCTTCGAGGATTTTCATAAAATTGTATATGTCAAGTTAGTCTTATAAATAGACCATAACTATATTCATGACATATTGTATAATTATGTAACATACTTCTGTCCTTTAGCAATGTAATCATAATACATGCTTATTGCATTGTAACTATGAGCTCATAGGATAAATCTCGAGACATGTTTCAAAAATTTTATATCCTTCAAGGAATCTCTGTATAAGTAGGACTTTTAGAATAAAATAATTTTAATAGACGCATATCAAATCTATCTTTTATTGATAGATTAATATATCTGTTATAACTGTATCCACCATAGGAGAATATTTCCTTAAATATTTGTGTGCATTATATATGCATTAAATTAATCTATACATATATTTGTACAACTTTATGTGTACAGACTACTTTATGATATGTGTAAAAGTAGTAGAAATAAAGAAGAAATTTCATATTATTCGCACCATCATTGATACATCAATATATGGTATTTATACTACAAGTGAAGACCAAGTATAGTATGTTGGATATGTGTGGTCAAATCACTCAAATCATCATACTATTTGCTTTACGTATAGATTTAAAAAATGTGGACTGTTATGAAATTTTCATCCATAACTTTATGCGTACATCCTACACATCTAGTAGTCTCCTTTTCTCTAAGAGAACATGTCTGCAGACTATTATTCATAATCATCGTTTTTAAATATAGTGCTAATAGATAAATATCATCGACGTCGATTTTATTTCGATTCCATATAGTTTTAGACATGATATAATTTTATCGAGATCTCCTTATTTTCATTCAGGCGCCTGAGGTTCTTCTAGAACCATCATGTCTATTTTTTTTAATTTATTTTAGAATACTTATCTTTGGAATCGACTGCCTATCATGCTTCAGGCATGTCTTAGGCTCATTAATCAATAATAATTTTCATTTCTGAAAATATCAATATTTACTGAAGCATTAATAACCAAAATATGTGACTTGGTTACTTTCTTTAAATCAGTAAATGTATCTCGCAACAGATTTGCCAAAAATATGTAAATGAATTATCCCAGTACTTTTTTTATTGCGAGGATCAATATGAGATAATAATAATTCATTACAGCTTATAAATTTGTTTATTCTCTCCCCTGATGTTGGAAAAATTGCCTTTTTTAAAATGGCAACTAGCACAATGTGCCGTAATGACAACAACTGTTAGTGATTCATTTTATTTTATAATAAAGGGGATTTCATACCCAACATAATTTCCCAACATTCTTTTGAGTACCCATCTTTATGCGGGTTGGTGGAGCAATTTAGAATATTTACTATTTAATAAAAAAAATAGATGTGATATATTTGATTCTTGACCAAATATCATTTCGTATGGGGAGAAAGTATGATAACTTGTTGGCTTAATGCGAATTAGTAATATCACAAATAAATATTAGAACATTTTTGTTCTATTTGGCGTACGAGATACGCTTAAGTTTATTCAAGCTAGTAGTATATAAGAAAGCTCTGCGTGAAAGAAATCAATACAACAAACCATCTAAACACATACACACATCCATGGAGCCAGGAAAACAACAAGAACAACGTCGAGAAGAGATCGACCTAAATCTTTCTATGGAGTCTTTTAATAATCGAGAGGAAAGAAGGCAGAAAAGACGACTAGATAAGCCGGATCTTAGAGAACTCATATGGTACCACGACAGGAACGCACTTATGTTAGACGTAATGATCGATTGGGGTTCTATCTGGACGATATTCATACCCATATATTATATATTGATAGATTTATACGATGACAGTCTTTTCTTATAAAGACTGTAACCCATATCTGGGGATTCGCGGTCCCTCCTCCACCAACTATGCCGCCATATCGTTATTGGATAGAAAGGAATGCAGTGCCAGTGCAACCTCCTCAACCACCACAGCCTCAGGAGCCAGTGGAGTCCCAACAACCAGAAGTTAATTCTGCTTCCTCTCGAGATGTTGTTGAAAAGGGTCAGTCATCTAAAACTGACAAATAATTTTCGTTTGTGAGTTTTATTGTTTTATGTGTTGTGGTTATTAATACTATGTTGTGGTTATTAATGTTATCTTATTATTGAGTTTATATTATTATTGTACGGGGCTGAACGGGTCATCGGGGATATCTGTAAAATTTGCTTCTTTCTCTTTCTCTTTCCCTTTAATATCTATATATATAAACCATATTTGTAGTTATGGTTAATAATTTTATTGAGAGCAAAATAACATGTAAAATCATTATATCAAGCTTTTAAATAATCTTCTGGTTATTCAATGATTACCCATATAAATTATTATTAGCATTTAACCAGGCTGGTTCAACTGATCATGCTAAACTATAAAGTTATCATGGTACATAAACTTATGGTTTATGACTACGTATAGTTTGATTTGTTGGTAAATGTTTCATAAAGTTTTCTCAAAATAATAAGATATATACATAGAAACATTTTACCTTTTGAGGAATCTTCTGGTCCTTCGATGAATGCCTTATGTGTACATTCAATATCCTTTTGTATCATTGTTGTTCCTGGATGGTCTAATCTGTTATGTCATAAACTCAATGTTCCAATATCATTCCTTTTGATTACCATGTGTAATTCAATCATATTCATATATGTATAATATAAACAGAACCAAATGTTCGTAGATTTTCAAGTATATGTTTTACATTCATGATACACATAAAATTCTTATTCTCTATTACCATAGTTTGAGTTTTATACCAATTTTGGGGCATATCGTTAAAGCTCAACATATTTCTTTGCTTTATAATTAGTTTAATTTATCAGAAAGATCAGTAAAGTTGACTTCCTTTATTTTTCTTTTAAGAGAATCCTGATACAGCTTATAGAAATGAGGCGATGTGCGACAAGTTCTTGGCCAATGGCCAATCATTCCATATCTAAAACAAAGATCTTCAGGATCCTGGGAAGAACTAGCTTTACCTTCGTGGTACTGGAAAATTTTACATAGCGATTAAATCTATAGTATCATAAATTAGCTTTCTGTTAAGCAATTTTGTTTCATGTATCGATGTCCAAAAATCTATGTTTCTGGATACGAATATTTGTTTCATTAGCAATTTTCGCCTTTTGTCACATGTACATGCAATAAGCTTCTTAGAGATTTTTTCCCTTTTAAGGCTATATTTCTCTATGTGTTTCTTTATATCGACAATTCTTTTGTTGGTATCTCTAGCTGCTTTAGTGAGTGCTCTGATAAATTTCATTTTTCTGATACAAGATTCAAAAAAAATCATAGATATAAAGAACTTTTACGCAATATTAGCTTTCCAATCCCTAAAGAGGGTCTACCCAGCCATTTACGTCTAATGCATCAAATAGTATCTTCTCAATATTTGCCATTGAGACTATCAAAAAGAATTTTTAAAACAACATAAAATCAATACTAATTTATTTCAATAAGAACTGCAATACAATAAAATGAGAGAATAAATGAAAACATAATCAGAAAAGGATACATCTCATCCCATGGTAGTTGAAACAAACAATAGAACAGTGCCAAAATCAATACACTGATAAAAATTAAAAACAGACTTAGCATCTTCATCCGCCTTCAACTAAAATTTTTTTAGGAAGGTAGGAGAATGTGGTTTGTGAAATAATGAGGTTTAGTATCGGATATTTATAGAAAAAGTTCGACCATTAAACGGTCGAAAATATAACCGTTCAACGGTTATAAATCCGTTGTGGATTTTATAAAAATGATTTGGAGGATAATGTCTCTTTAATATAAAAATGATGACTAGAAATGTAATTTAAGAAAAATGTTATTGACATAAAGGATGTGTATATATAAGTTTAATGACGGATTAAATATAAGATATGTAAAAGAATCAATAATCATAATTGTTAGTATTCATAAATTAAATAAATGTCAGATTGTTAGATTGCGTAAATAAATGTTAGTAAACAGAAAATAAATGTTAGATTGCATAAATAAATGTTAGTTGCGGAAAGTAAATGTTAGTAACAATAAATAGATGTTAGTTAACATGAATCAGTAGGAGGCTTAGCCTTCCATAAATGTTAGTAATAAGAATAAGAATAAGAATAAATGTTAGTATATATAAATAAAAGTTTAGTAAACGTTAGTAGTCCTTGTATCCAATATATAGTCATTTAGTTGTTAATTATGGTCTTTAACCATATATTTTGTTTTCAATTTATTTCATACCTTGAGTGAATGGTGATTCTTGATTTGGTTGAAATATTGAGCTCCTCGTGCTGATAACGTGTTATAATAGAATTATAACCTTAAGCTACATATATTATGAAAGTAGAAATAATGTGTCTTTTTTTTCTTTTCTTTTCTTTTGTATATATCTCAAATTCATAAACCAACGTATCCCTTTTATACTACAAATTGAGAGACAACAAATACTATATACATCATTTCATAACTACTATTTGTTTTGCTTCGGGATAATTGCGTAAAAAACCTCAAAGTTGGATCATTTTTGTGATTAAAACCCCTAACCATTTTTTGTTGCACAAAAAACCTCTAACCGGTAAAATCTTTTGAAATTAGGACTTGACCGGTTATAATAGGTTGCTATACTTACATGGCACACATGTGGCGTCCACATGGCAAACCCGACTTATGTGGCGCCTACGTGGCACTACATGTATAATTTTTAAACTGAATTTTTGCGTAAAAAACCCCGAAATTGGTGACTTTTTCGATTAAAACCCTTAACCATATTTTTCTCACCTTTAACCAACAATAATATTTACCTTTTCTCTACCTCCGGCAACTGCGATTACTCTATCTCCTCTTTTATGTTCAGTGCTATTTATTTTATGTATGTATGTTCGATTAACTTTTGCTGTTTAATCTTGAATTTTAACTTCAATTCTGTCGATGGAATCAATTTCATTTTGTGTTCACGAGTTGTATTTTTAGGTTCAGCTTTATGTTCAATTTCATTTATTTATATTCCATTTTAGCATCTGAATATGATCAGCCAGAGCAGTGAGGTTCGCTAGCCTAGAGGGTGGAGGTTTCATTGGGAAACGAATTCTTCGTTTGATAAATAAAAGTTTAATAAATATCCATGTCATCAAAATGCAATCATACTCAATTTTAATTATCTTTGTTGGTTGGAGGTTTTTTATCAAATTAAAAATGATTTGGGGTTTTAGTTGAAAAAACTAAACAAGTTGGAGGTTTTTTACGCAAAAATCTTTTTAAAAGTTTTACACGTCATCAAGTTACAACCGGCTAAACCGGTTGCAAGTCAGATTTTTTGAAAAAAGCTCAAATTTACAAAGTTTTAACCAGTTAAAGGTTTTTTGTGCAATGAAAAGTGGTTTGAGGTTTTAATTGCAAAAATGGTCCAACTTAGAGGTTTTTTACGCAATTTTCCATTTTGCTTCTTACTTTGGTAAATGGAGAAATTTTCATCCATCAATTATAACTATATATATATATATATATATATATATATATATATATATATATATATATATATATATATATATATATATATATATATATATATATATATATATATATATATAATTGTTTTATTTTTTGATTAAAATATACGATGTATTACTTTTTATAAAAATCGAAATATATCATTATGATCGCTTTACTTTTATCTACGTTTTAAAATAAAATTGTATTTCATCTAAGGCTATTTTAAAATGACAAAAATTTTATTATTTAATTGATTAATCGATCGCACTCTTTCATTCACTAAATAGTTAAGTTAGGTGACAAGCAAGTAAACGAAATTTTTTTATTACTTTATATATGATATATAACATTTTTGTTTTCCTGTGATAACCTTTGATATATTATATTTTATTAAAATTGGAATATATTATTATGATCGCATCATTTTAATCTACATTCTAATATAAAATATGTTATCGTCAGAATTATTTTTATCAGGCAGGTATGTATGCAGCTAACTAATTATTTTATTTCATCGTTTTGTTCATGTGTTATAACGTTTGATATATTATATTATACAAAATGACAAATATATAATTATAATTGCATTCTTTTTTTTACATTCAAAAATAAAATTGTTTTTTGCCTCAACTATTTTTTAAAAATGACAAATTTTTTATTATTTAGTTGGTTGATCAATCACATTCTTACCATTTATAAACTTAGATAAAAAGAAGAGAGTGATTTTCGGGTAAAAATCATGATCGGTAGTTAATGTTATTATTATTATTTTAAAGTAATATATTTATAAAAACACAATTATGATCCCGCTGCAACGCGCGGGTTAAACAACCTAGTTATGTTAATTTCTTAACAATTGTTATTTGCTAATTTGATTTTGTATTTTTTATGCAAGTACAATTTATCTTACATTTTAATTTATAATGCTATGTATGATTTTAGGAAATTTTTATATACATCCAATAAAATTTAAGATTAAGTGTATGCTAATTAAAAAAGATTTAGGATACCGGGTCGGATCCACTTTTATTCTTTCTCCTCTTTCTTAGCCTCACAAACACACTCACACACACCAAACATACGCACAATCCCCTCTCTCTGTCCTCATCGACCGACGACAACCACCATCGCTAGCTCTCTCCGCCGGCGACTCCCGCAACCACCAACTTCGTCTCACTACTGTTTGCTCTTACTCGCTTGCTCTTCCTCTATGTTGTTCATCGACGGCCAAACCCTAGCCGCCGCCCTACCCGCCGCCGCCGCCGCCTGACCACCACTCTCCTCACTGCTCCGCCTCTCTCCCTCGACAGTCGACACTCACCTCGCGTACTCATCTCTCGATGCTCACACACTCATATCTGCAATCAGCTACCGCAACCAAACCTTATCTTTCTCCCTCCCGGCTGCCACCACCACACAACCACCACCGCTGAATAGGGTCGTTGCGGGCGTCCCTGGTGCAGCGCCGCCACTAGATCCAGAATCGTCACCGCCGCCCAAAACCCCAATCAGGTATTATTTTTATCTCGTATTTACATTTGATTTGCTTCAGATTTCGCATATGTAGTACTTGCAACAAATCAATTCCTTGATACCTTGACTCTGTTTTAAAATCATTTGCTTAAATCCTTTATCTGGTATTCTTTTAATTTTTTTCTTTCATGTGAGGTTATTTGGGTTTATGTGTTGTGTATGTGGTCAGATATATTTTTTTACGATTACATGAAACTTAGCATTCCACTTTACAAATAGGTTGTTTCCATGATTGAAATAACAATTGCGTATATTAGAACAATTTGATATTTTGCCAGAAATAGTTGGAGCATGATTTAGTAGATTAGTGGTGGAATAAAAATTTTTCTAAGTATTTCTACTTAAGAAAATCAATTTTTTAGTCCATTCCAACACATTTCAACCTTAAGATACATATAATGTTTAAATGAAACCACCATCATCAATGGATTAATATTATCCCAAACTGACATTCACGTACTCAAGCATTTTCAATTAATATGACAAGAAATAATGGTTTGACCTATAGGCAACCAGTGAACTTACTATCTTTGACAACAAAAAAGTCATGGGTTCATTCAAACCAAACTTTATCAAACGATGTAAAAACATAGTAAATTTTTTTTATCCATCTAAATTCCTTACCTTATGCTTTTGGTTTGAAAGCTGGGTTACAATTTCCACGAGCAGAAATCAATACTTTGCACCAAAAACGATCAATTGCTTGATCCAAACTTGTCGTAGTGTGGAATGAAAGCGATTTTCTTGTCATTTATTTAACACGACACCATCCAAATAATCATTTAATTTGACCCCCAAATCAAA
Organism: Centrapalus pauciflorus; assembly: GCA_020465985.1. Classification (NCBI taxonomy): domain Eukaryota; kingdom Viridiplantae; phylum Streptophyta; class Magnoliopsida; order Asterales; family Asteraceae; genus Centrapalus; species Centrapalus pauciflorus. Next base: position 2,411 of record JAANYP010002215.1, on the reverse strand, counting down.
ATGTTAATTCTTTCATGAATGACATAGCTATTGTATAACATTTTTATGACAATAAGATAACAAAAATAAGATGTATAATGAAATACAAACCTCCGTATTAAGACCAACATCAACACCAAACCACAAGAATCATCACAAATAATAATAAAATGAAATTTTTGGGGCTCACACTCTCACGCCAATAAATAACTATGCTTGTACTTACTAATTAACATCATTAATTTTATTGCCCATTTCATATATCTATATAGTGAAACACACTAAATAAAAATTCATTGAAATCTACAAAGAAATGATGAAAGACATACCGGATAAGGTATGAATTTGAGACGACTTCATCAAATAGCCAAAGTTTCCTCCTCCCATTTGCAGCCAAAAACTCGATCTAAACATGTGATACAATAGTTGGTCTATCATCTAGATAACATATTTGAGTCTTCATCTGGACAAACTGATAGTTTTTGTTTCTTCCCTATAAATGGTTTGAAACATTCAATTAGCAATGCTACGCGATACAGATTCATGAAATCATTCGTATAAAAAAGGATAGAGATTCGTTAGCACATTTGAAATAGATTTATACATGTATTTTTTGACAGAAAAATAAATAAAGATTATTTACCTTCGTATGATGTTATTGGTATACAGAATTTGCTTGATTCAAATGTAAAACGATTACCAAATTATTTTCAATTTGTAGGCAATCATCCCACATAATTCTCAATCGGTTTTATTTGTTTTAAATTTGAATTTTAAAAGTTTTCATTATCTTTTATTTCTTTGGTCCTGCAGCTTATCTCCACGTCACCATTTTTCTAGCATATTTTGTTAAACATCAATTTAGACGATCATAAACTCGCATTCATAATTTGTTTTATGGGCTATATTTCCAGCAGCTATATTATATTATATTTTCGCATTTTGTAGCAGCTTGTATGTTTAATTATTTTATTAAGTATTGATGTTATCATTTTTTTTCTTAGAAGTCTTATTAATTGGAATTTTGAGTCTTGTTTTAATATTTTAGCAGTTTCCAGCAGTTGTTATACAATAATTTTACAAAGTAATGATATTATCCAGCTTTTTTAGTAGGTTTCTTAATTTTGATAAATCTGTATCTAGAGAATGTATTTTGTTTCAGTATTATTCCCCCTTTTTTCGAATCTTTGTTAAATCAATGGATAACTCATGTTTGAATTATGTTTCATGAGTGCGTGTTGCAATTCTGAATCTTATCCTAGTTAGTTAGCATTTTCAGCTGATTAAATCTAATTTGTTTGACTCAGTATTATTCTTATATCCCATTATTTTCTGAATTTTAACCAATGATATTGCGTCAAATCAACAGCCTTAATTTTCTGAATTTTAATTAACTAATCATATTGCGCCAAATCAGAAGCCTTAATTTTCTGAATTTTAGCCAATCACGTCTTGCCAAATCAGCATTAAAAATCGGAATTACTACCAATAATAGAACGCCACGTGAGTAGATTTCTCTCTGCTCCGTCGGCAATATATATATATAATTTAAATATGTCGCCAAAGGCCAAGCCTAAGACATTTCCAAAGTCACCCAAACCAAAGGTTGTTCCATTACCTAAGGCCGTTTCAAAACCAGTTGGACCCAAACCAGTGGTCTTATATGATATTGATGTGATCCTGTGTGTATTAGTTTTATCGTTTTAAAAAATAATAATAACTACAATTTATTTAACCAATTTCTCTGAAAGATTGGATATTATGGACAACCTTATTGGGACCCACATGATCTTTCTTTAAGCATCATGTTAAGGCAATTATCAGTTAGTACAGCATCATGCTAAGAAAATAAGCTAAACATCCTCTCTTCGAGACCCAACTATAAATTAAACATTTAAACGAGAGGAATACACCATCGGCCCAATTGCTATTTGATATTTTATTTAACAATATAAAATGATATAGATAAATAGAAATCGATAAAATATGAGCAGGCCAAGGCCTACCATAAAGTAATAAAAAACGAATATAAATTTAATTGTTAAATAAAAATTAACTAAATAATTCATGCTGTAAAAATATTTTTATCATATTTTTTTACTTGTTATTTTTTAAAATTACCAAAAAAAAATTGAGTTTCAAATGTTACTGTTAAATAGATTGGTTTTCATTAATTAATTGACATTTTACTTTATGTTACATAAATTATTTCATTCAAAACATATGAAATATAAATAAATATAATATTATGATTGAGTTTGAAATGTTGATGTTAAATAGATTTCAACTTACAATCATGTTTTAAGTTGATTTACCTTTTACACACACACACACACACATATATATATATATATATATATATATATATATATATATATATATATATATATATATATATATATATATATATATATATATGTATATATATATAT